>JAWNMW010000235.1:2420000-3020000 GCA_035043565.1 Drosophila robusta
CTTTTAAATTGAAACTTTAAATTACCTTAATATAAAAAAGTTAATTACATTTTTTTTACATGTTGCAGGGTATCGCCTAGTCAAGCACTCTCCGCAGAAGCACTCAAACTTGTATTTGATATTGTTTTTAAATTATTTAGGCTCTATTGCGTAGCTGTTGCACTTGTTGTTGTTGCTGTCCATTTATGCCATTTTATTAGTTTTCTAAATTTAGGTTAATTAAAAACTTATTTGGGGCTTTGGGGCGTACGAATCAGTCTGGCGCCAGCCTGCGTTAACGGCATATACACACACACAGACATATACGAACGTATATATAGTGCATATATATATATATTTATCGCTTGTGCGCTCATTACATAGCCTAATGGCCAAAGCCGAGTTGCAGCTCCCCGCGCTGCGATGTGTTCCAAATGTTGCAATTGGCATCGATTTTGCATTTGGTCAAATTTATTGCTGTATATTGAAATTGTCGTCATGCATGGGCAGTGTGTGTGTGTGTGTATCGATGGCTCTTATCGGCAGTAATTAATATGAATTCATTACAAATGTGTTGCATACTTAAGGGCTGACAAGCAGGACATGCTCATATTCAGGCAATCAATTTGCGCCGACGACAGAGCGTCCACACAAAGTTACATTTAAGGAACTCCAAGACATTTCCTACAACCAGACCAGTATGTATTTGAACACATACACATATACATTTGTTTATATAAGCCTTGACAAATGGAAATTCGCTTGCGCTCTATGATAATATTTTCCAGCAAATATCACAAATCGGCAATGGCAGAGTAAACGGCTAACAAATATTTATAGCATTCGACGCGAGCCATGGAGCGACTGCAATATTTATTACAAGTTGCATTCAACAAAGCAACAACAGGCAACAACAACGAGAATGTCGGCTGCCAGGCGAAAACAAGCAGCTGCAATGGCAATGTCTGCAGAGCTGCAGCTGGAGCTGAAGTCAGTGGCAAGGGCCGCCGTAATTCGTGGCAGGCAACAAAGGCAATGGGAAAAGCAAAGCAGAAGAAAGAAATAGAACAACGGCATATGGCAGTCTATTGCTATTCAAGGATTCGCCAGCCCGAGCTGGCAGTTCAGGCAAGTAAAGGCAGTCGCAGTGAAAATCATTTAAATAAAAGTCAATGTCATGTTATGTAGAAAAGACAGCGAATAAATAGTCAGAGGCAGGCAATGAAGTAGAGAGAGAGAGAGAGAGAGGAGAAAAGGAAGCAGGACAAGACGCCAAGCGCGTCGACTAGGCAAGGCGAAGTAGCTGGCGCCAAACATGGCCCAAAGAAAAATGGGGCGTATGTGTAATATGCGCAACGAAGCAAGGATACCAGACGCAGCGAAGGTTGATGCGCTTAATAAATGCCACAAGCGCTAAGCCTGCCACAATAGCAGCAGCAGCAGTAGCAGTAGAAAAAGCAGAAAACCAGCAGCAGCAGCAGCAGCCTCAGCAAATCTCGGCTCACAGCCTCAGAACATTTAATTTGGCAACAGAATGAGCTACGCTGACAGATGGCTGGGCAGCTCTGTGTTTGGCGCTTGTAGGCGGGCAGGCTGGCAGTCAGTCAGGTACGCCCTTGTCCTTAATGTATTTTCGTTTTATGGGCTCATTAAATTACGCTTTATTGCCGTTAAAATAAAATATTATGTGATAAAAATGCCGAAACTGCGCCCAAAGTCAAACGTCTCAGCCAAGGACGCCCACCCGACGAGCGGAATCACATTTTAAATGCGCTAATAAAACTGACATTCGAGGCATGCGCCGAGTGAGCGACAGCGCACCAGCAAGGACTCTGTTTCCAATTGCATGCATTTTAAGGACATTGTGCCTGGCGTGGCATGCAACTGCAGTTTCAAGTACTCCACTCTCGACTCGCGCCCTTTTGGCAGTTGTCATTTGGTTTTGCCAGTCAAGAGCTGTGAAAATTGCTTTCAAAAATCAAGTAAGAACGTTGCAGTCGGGTGTAACCGACTGCGCATTTCTCGTTCGGCTTGATATTTAGAGATCATATAAAACTTTCATCAGTAATCTGTCTGACCAAATGTATGTATCTAGCTTTAAATCAGAGGGAGATAAATCAACTTTAAAGATTTGCTACCCCCCTAGTGAAGGAAGTATATATTCCGAGTATATATTCCAAATTTATCCAATATCTAGCTGCAATTTGCGTTCAGACGACAGACAAACCAAATATACTCTTTTCACTTCGTGAATGAGTAGAGATCCAAGCGGCTCAAATTAGTGGAAATGGACAGACAACAACTGACGCTAAGACTATAAAGGGTTTCATTTTATTTTTTTGTACACCCTTTAGCTGTTTTAATTGGCGAAACAAAGGGAAGGATATATGGAAAGTCTAATTAACAGACAGAGGAATGCTTTACAAAATAAATAAAATAGACACATTTTCTGTTTTTCTGTTTGCAATCGCAACCATTCCAGAGAAGAGCGTAAAAATAGAATAATCAAAAGTAACGGATATCCGACAAAACCCATGTGCAAAAATTGTTTTAAAAGTCAATTCTCAACCGAAAGGATTAATACCCAAATAAACTAAATTTCATGTGCATCCTCTCACAGCATTCAAATAATATTTTAATTTAAAATAAGATTATTTGGGGCCCAGTCTCAAACTCATTTTGTATAATAACCCGAATATCTCAGCAAGGAACTTCCCTCGTAAATGTAAAAATCGATTTAAAACCTTTTGTTTGGAGTAAGCAGGATGATGGATATATTTTATTTATGCTATTTAACTTGATAAGATGTACAGTCACTTGAAGGGCATGTTTAAGACATGTTGAGTGCAAATCATATCCATCTTCCCTATAGAAGGTGGGTTACTTGGCAGGGTATACTTTAGTCGAGCACTCGCGAATTGCTGTTGCAGAAGTCGGTCACTCGTCTGGTTCGTCTGACTGGCCAAATTTGTACTTGAGCCTGGTAAATTTATTTGTATACCTCGCTGCCTCTGCTGCTGTCTTATATTTTTTTCTCCTTTTAATTATTGCATATTTGTTGTGTCTGCCGTGGGCCACGTTGTTGTTGCTGTTGTCGTTTTTTCGGCTTGTCACATTTGAATAAAATGAATGAATACGTGTTGCAGCAGCAGCAGTAGCAGCAGCAGCGGGGCAAGGGTCGGCGCTCAGCTCCTTTGCGTTGTCGGGCGCTGCACTTTGCCAGCAGAAAATGTCAGCCAAACTAATCGGATTAGTGTGTCAGTAGATTTTACCGACGTTCATACGTGAGTGTGTGTGCGAGAGTGTGTGTGCGAGAGTGTGTGTGTGTGTGTGTGACGGATGGCTCTGTGGCGTACGCCGTTCGTTAGCCCAAGTGACCTCCATTTGAGATTCCGGCTCCGTCTAAGGCTCAGTGGGCAGCGACACGTTTTAGTGTAATTAAAAAGATATGCATGCATGTATGTAACGAGGATCTGTGTCCCAGACTGCCGCAGATCCCATTGCAATGGGAATGTGAAGTGTGCCACATCTTTTGCAGCTAAATCTGTGCCACTTGCCTTTAATTTGAATATCAATTCAAAATTTAAGAGATTTCACAGGTGTCCCAGCTTAGCTGCCAGCTCTCCCTCCCCGCCCTCTCTCGCTCTCTCTTTTGCTTCAGGACGTGCAGGACCTGCCATGTCAGCGTGACACGAACACATCCTGTGCCTTGTCATTTCAAAGTGAAAGAGCATAATTTTGACGTATGCGATTACAATGGTGCAGAGAGGGGACGACAACAACAAATGCGTCAGCTGAAAGAACAACACGTACGAGAGTACGCAGGACGACTGCTGCGAGTGCGAGGACTCATCAACTAAACCATAAACAAAGCCACGCAAAAGACAAAGGCAAAGCGAGGAGGGCAAAGCGAAAACGCAAACGAAAATGAAACAAAAAGCAACGAGCAATAAAACTAGAAACCGCGCCAAGCACAAGTAAAAGGAACAACAAAAGCACATCAATCAACGCCGTGGATTGGGGAAGGATACACGGCAAGGCAAAGGCGACGCCACGGTGCACGGCTAAGCGTATTGTGTGAAGAAAATGTTGTGTGTGTTTAGCTGCAACAACAGCAGTTATAGTTGCTGTTGCTGTTGTTGTTGCTGTAGTTGTTTGTCGTGGTTTCATGCCGCGTCGACCGACCACAAAATACCTACACGACACGAACGGCCGGCGAGGGGCGGGGTGAAACTACAGTCAGTTAGTGAGGCGGACGGACAACTACATGAGCATAAATATAAAATATGTAAGCGACACTTGTGCTTGCACGTGTGTGTGTCCACTTGTGTGTGTGTGTGTAACCCAACAAGATTAAAAGTGCTGTCGAGGCAAAAAAATCCTCGTATAACTTGATGTGTTTGTCTGTTGATGTGTTGTCGGCCAGTTCAGCTGGAAAAGAGCTAAAAAAGGCCAACCCACATTGCTGGCCCAAACAATTAAAGCCGGCAATTTCATTTGGACTGTTTTTCTTATCCCTTCAAACTATGCAATAAAAGTTGGTAAAATGACTAAACCCCAATTGGCCGTGTTTTTACTTGAGTGCCACGATTCTATCATTGTTACATATATATCTAGACATGACTATATTTCTTCATATTCTCTTATTTTAAATGTATTGATTTTAAGTACACAAGAATTGGAGACTTAAATGCTTTTCCAGTTTAAAAATACCTCTACTCCAAATATATATACTACATAAAATAATTAAAAACTTTGCGACTAGTCATGCTTTAAACAATTTCTTTTCAAATTCATTCACTGAATACCAAAGTGCACTTTATTATTTTCAAAATTGATAAAAGACATATAGTTTTAAAGACCTGGGGCTGCCTTATAATTTGATTCTTAATATTTAAATAAAAAAAATGTACATATGTAATCACTTTTAATATTTATTTTATACAAACATAAATTCCTCCCTTCGCTTTGAAAAACATTTTGACAACATATTCAATCAATCAATGGAATAACAAATTTTTTATTATATTTGATTATGGTTTATTAAAATCTAGTTCACTGTCAAAAACATATTTTTAGTTGCATTGCGAAGAGATACATTTCTTTTTCAAATATCAAATAGCATGGACAAATCTTTTTATACTCGTTCACAAAGTGAAAAGAGTATATTAGGTTTATGCAATGTCCGTCTTGCTGTCCGTATTTTTTCGCCATTTTTTCGCCGCCATTGAAACTAGAAACTTTAAACTTGGAATAATAGAAACATTCTATATTTTCCCAAAATAAAAACTACTACGTCCGACTGCAACGTTCTTACTTGTTTTGTCTCTAAAATTGCTATCCAAATTATTTAAACAAGACATTGGAAAATCGGGTTGATAACTTGGGTATAATAAATTGTGGAATTACATAAATGAAATACCAGGGTTTGACAAAATTATTGTAATGTATATTATATTATATTATATTTATTCAAAAGAATGAATGATTGATTTATAGATAGCTGAATACTCGTCCGATTTCTAAAACATCGTCTTACGTATATTAAATATACTTGTATATCACAGTTGCTTTATGGAGTATCTATACACATTTTATGTCGGGTAATACTTGATTTAATCTATGCCAACTGCCAAATAGAATGTCATTCAATTTAATATCTCGAGTATATGTTTTTTAATAAAACTTTTTTAAAATTGCTGATTAATCATCGTAGAATTTTTAAAAAAGCGACTGTGCTCCACGCTTGATTTGGCTTATCCCAAGCCATATCAATTATTCATATTGCTGTCATTGTTTGAGATATGACTGATTAAGTTGAAAAAGGTGCCACAGAGCCGTCCAAATCACAGACTATGTCACAGGCTCCCCCACCTCCCGCCCCCCACACTAACTAAGTGCCAATAGATGCCAGCTGGTACCATGGGGAATCCGACCGAGTGAATAACTTATCCGAACAACAACAACAGCAGGCTATTCGGAATATATTATGTACATATGTAAAAGCTGTATAAATAAGTGAATATGTGTGCGGGGCATATACGAATAAACGTGTTTGTGCGTGTGTGCTGCTGTGGGTATTATTTCATGGCTCATGGTAATTACAGGTGTCGCTATAATAAATTACCTTTGAATTTACTGTTTGTCGTTCTCATCGTGGTTGTAGTTGTTGTTGTTATCGCAGTTGCTGTCATCGTTGTCGTTGTAGTTGTGTTCGTTGTTCTTGTCGCTATAGTGTCGGGGCAGAGGATTTCTGGCTGGCTCGCAGGATAACTGAATGCCCGGCAGCTGCTTCAGCCTCAACTCAGCTGCTGCTGCTGGCAGCTCGCATGTTCTGTCATTGATAAGCTTTATTAAAAAGGATAATGAGCCTGTGGCTGTGCGCGTTTGTGTGTGTAAGGGTGTGTGTGTGTGTGTGTAATGCGGTTTTGTAGTAACAAGTGCGTCTGTGTGCGTGGGTGTGCCCCTGTGTGTGTGTGTGTGTGCCTTGTACATGTGTCCATTATAAGTTTCGTCGTTGTTTACGAGTTGTAGCCGCTTATTGTTGCTGCAGTTGTTGTTGTTGTAGCCGTAGTTGTTAATAGTTATGAGTTAATGGTTTTTTTGTTTGCCTTCATGTTGTTTGTTGTTCGTTGTTTTCCGTTTTCATTATTATTTTCGGATTATTATGATTACTTTTGTTTCGCCATAGCATAATCAAATTAACTGTATGCGTTCTATATATACTTTTCTGTTACTTATTTTCACTGCGCCTGACATCGACAATGCTCTCTTTTTGTTCCGTTTGAAATCCGAACCCGCCGCCCACATTCTTTGACCATTGTGCGCAGCATTGACGAGGGTTCCGCCCGGCCGCTCGGTTTGCTCCTCTGGCAGGTGGCCCAACGGTCGTTTGGCGCCAACTTTCAGCAAACGACCTTTTGATGTTGCTGATTAAGTTTTGATTAGCTGCTCTGTCAATAGCTGCAGACACATCGCAAAGCAAATACTCGTACAGCAGTTGCACATAAACATGGCGAAACTACAGGAAACAAGAAGCCACATGTGCCTTTGGCGCCTTTGGGGCCGAGCATTGGATACCCTCGCAGGCACATGTAAGGTAATATATTCTGACGAGGGCACAAGCCGCATTACGAAAGATTTTTCAATATATCACTCGAGCGTATAGTCAGAGATTATCCCATATTTTAAATATGTTTTATAATCAATTTAGAATTTTTGAGCGATTCACAGATCAAAAATATTATATTGTAATGATCCGTGCAAAATAAAAGATTTTTAAAACGAAAGGCATTTTATTTAAAATCTTTTCACTGGCGACAATCAAGATCTTTTATAAGTCTTTCCATTGTAAACTGTCGGCCGTGTTTCGTCAAGATGCCAAAGTCCAGAAATGTTTTAATAAAAACATAAAGACATATAAGTATGTATACATCGGTTCAGTGAAACTCTATATACGTTGCACTCGGTAATAGATTTATCCATGCGTAACATATTCCGGGAGAAAATTTAAAGCAGCTCAGCAAGGGTATTAAAAGTTCTTTAATCGATGCAGTACCAGCTGCTTCAGACCCTCCGAAACTACTACCCCCACAGACACACACACACACACACACACACACACACACACACACACACACACACACCCCGCCCCGTTGGCTCCGTTGGGTGCCTGAATCGATGCAACACGAAGCGATTTATCGACTTTGCTGAAAGGCAGAAATTATATTCGTGTACATATTTGCGTAGTGCCTGTTCGAGTCGTCGCTCACAGTTCCCCCTCGCCCCTCGCCCTAGCCCACCCCCTCGCCATGCCGTCTGCTTTAAGCCCGACTGCACTCTGCCAATTTGATGTGTGCTTCTCAACGGGTAGCGCATAAAAAATAATTCGTTATGTGAATCGCTCCATTTCCCTTCGGAGTTTCGGCTGCAGACCAAACTTATCTCAGCGTCGAAGTATTTGCTTTTCTTTGCTCTTGTGGACGCGCCTTGCTGTTGGGGGGGGCGGGGGGAGGTGGCCTGGCTGAGGGTGTGGCATTTTTCGCATTTCAACTGCAATTTAAATGCTTCTGCTTGGTGTTTATCTTGTGCGCTGCTCGTTGTTGGCCCATTGATTGAGATGCGCGGCACATGTGCAGCATGTGGCAGCGACGGCGACGTCGGCAGCAGCTATGGGAATGCACGCAGCCAGCTGGGGCACTGTCCACTCTTGCTGCTGGGTCAGAGGCGCCAGCTAAGCGAATTCTTGGAACTGCACGATTGTTGGCTTTGTTTTGCATTTCCTCCCCCCAACGCCCGCGCAGCCGTGTGGCAACTTAATGAGCGCCGCAGGTCTAACAAGCGTCACCAGTCACCAGCTCAACCAGTTCGCCAACATCGGCACGTTGCATTTGCTTGTGGCAGCAACGTTGCGGCTGCCACTCGCAGCTAAGCAGGAAACGGAAATTACTTTGCAAACACTTTGCGCCACCTTTGCCAGCGGCAAGCAGCGACTCGCGTGGCAAGCATGGCGTATACGTAACGGCAGGGGCTGCTAAAGTCAAGTGAAGTCAGCAAACCTCCATCCACTCCACTCCACTCCACTCCACTCGACTTGACTCCGCTGCCTGTCAGCCATGCCTTTACGTAATATTCTTACGCCATTCTTGCCATTTAGTCTCCCGGCCGCCGCCTTTTATGGCCAAAAGCAATGTGAAATATGAATTGCGGTTACTGGAAATCTCCGCAGCAAGCGGCCAGCGCCAAGCCACGCCAAGCCACAAGCCAACCAGGCTAACCCCCTTGGTTGGGCTGGCCAGTAAATGTCGAGCTGCTGGCTACTTCAGGGCACACACACACACACACACCTGAAAGGTAACAACTAAAGCATCAACTGCATTTAACTTTGTTGTTTTGTTTTGGCCCGTGTTTGCGTGGCGGTGTGGCACATAGCCATTTTATGGCTAAATCCACTTTAGCTGCGAGCAAGAAATGATGTGTGTGTGTGTGTGTGTGTGTGTGTCGTGTGTGTGTGTTTCTGTAATTTCTGCTGCCTGCCTCTGCCTACGTACATTGCCTTATTGAAAGTTGTTGTAAGTTAAATTATGGCCAAAATGCTGCTGGCTCTTGGCCTGCTGGCTGTTTTGTCCTGTACACATGCGAGTATCTGTGCATAGTCGCTCCGTGGGTGTGTGTGTGTGTGTGTGTTTGTGCGTTGGGTTAAAATTACCTTTAAATTGAAAATTATTGTATGTGCGCGCACTCAACTCGCAGCTCCGACACCTCCCACCTCTGTCAGCGCACTAAAAACATAAATTTCTGTGGCTTCTGCTCAAAATTGCGGTAGCTCCAGCCCCTGCCCCTGCTCCCCAGCCCCTGCCGCTGCCCTTGCCCCTTCCCCAACTTGTGGGTGGCATATGGAGCTGGCGCTGACTGTGGCTGTGGCTGTGGCCGCGCGGTTGCTTGTGGCTTAAAACGTTGTCGAGCTTTGAATTACTTTTTCAATTTGAGGCTCTTGAGGCCACAACAGCTCGGCAGCTAAATGAATTAATGTGCTGCGTCTCAGGTAGCTGGCGGAACTGAAGAAACTTCTAAAGAGTTCAATTTGTATTCATAAGCAAGCGGGAGTTTGTTCTTTCGCACACTGTGCCCCTATAAAATGCGCCAAGAGGGTATCATCATTTTCTGCAACTATATGAAACAGGCATTATATATAGATATATCTCCGACTCGGACAGCCTCGATTGTGGCTTTTGTCTGCTTATTTATTCTAAAGATCATAGCATTTTTGAATGCGCTGCCTTTGGCTCTGGGGCAAGTGTTGACAACATTGCCTACCAGCTGAAGCTGTCTAAGCCAAGGGACTCGTAAATCTGCAAACGCTGGCCAAGTCGTGACAAAAGTCCTCTGTTCTTTGTGTGTGTGTGTGTGTGTGTGTGTGTGTGTGTGGGCCAGGAGTTGAGCAACAATTGTGTTTGTGCTGTGTCAATTTTGAATAGGCTTTTAAAATGATTAAATTTCATTTCATAAATATTTCAGAACTGGCAGCAGCTGCCTGCTCACTGCAAGGATATCAATTTCTCATCGTCTGCGACTCAATGGTCCTTATTGACAGCTCTTCTAATAACATTGATTGTGGCCGTAAGTCACTTTAAAGCGGCCCCAGTGCGGCATGCTTAAAGCCAGGCCGTGGCTATTTTGGGCCGCCACGCCCATTGGCTAGGCGTACGCCTTTCGGCTATAATTCTTGTTACTTGTCACCGTCGCTGGCCGCTTGTGCAAATGTGTCTCGGGTAGACCCACGCCTCGAGAGCTTCCTTGGGTTCAACAATTTTGAACTTGTACATGTCGCAGCTACCCCAGCCGGCCCCCTTGGCCCCATCCCCGCTGGTCTACTATTTGGCCAGCGTTTGTTGCCGCTGCAAATTGTCGTGGCCCCAGTGCGATCTCTCCCCATTGTGGCTTGTTTGTTTGCCCAGCGGGCTCGTAAATAAATCATTTGATAACTTGACGCTGCCGTCGATACGACAACGCACACACACACCGTTACACACACGCACGCATAGCCAATACATCGATGCCCTCTGCGGTTGTGTGTCGTTGGTGGTCAAGGACTCACCTCAAGCGGCCGCTGACTTGGCCAGGAGCTGTCCGCTGCTGCAAGATTTTGTGATTTATATGCTTTTGCTTTGACGTGACTCGTCGGCAACCCCGCCACCTACCCGGCAAGCCCCCTTATCGATTTTGGCCAGCTTTCGCCGCAGCGATACGCCCATGTAGCCAGTTTGTTGTTTTGGCTTTATCTGCGGCTGCCGGCCGCAACGCAAACTTCGGCCAAAGCGAAATGGCGTCGTTAATTTTTACTGTCTGCTGCCAAACGCTAAACGAGCAGCCACAATGGCGAGTTATAGCCCACTCCGATATATATGCGTAGATGCTATATGGCCCAATGCCTGTTTCAATTATCTAGTTTAGCTTTTATGTGGCTTACCAATCCAGCCAGCTGTAGCTGCCAACTCTTCTGCAACATTTTTGGGCCAGTTTTAGCCGAAATTGATTTCCTTTGTCACGGCTGCAAATCTGCCTGACACTTGCCGCATCTATGCAAATGAGCTCCGCTCATTTAGGGCCAAGATAAGTAAATCTTTTTCAATTACGTAAATGTGGCCAAAACTTTGGCATTCCTGAAGGTGCCCGTAACTGGGAGCGCAAAGTTTAGTAATGTTTGCCTCGGCGCGCGCAACATAAAAACTGAAAAGTTTAAATCAGTTGGCCGGCAACATCAAACGTAACTTCACAACAGGCAACAACATGAAATTTCACTTAGAGCCCTTGGCCGAGATGCAATTCGCGGGGTAGCGGGGTTTGGGCCAACGCCCCATTTTGAACTACAAAAATATGGTTACTCAAGGAGTGGAGCGCTTGTCGCCTGTCATAACTGCTTCACGCTGAGATACTCTTTAAGGATTTACTGTCAAACTCAATTCATGGCTGCTTCGTCTGTGTGTGGAGAGAGAGAGAGAGAGCTCAACCAATTTGCTATTAATAGAATTTTCGTTGTAAGTCGCTTCTCCAAGTCACCTAACATTTGCCAGATTGTATGCGGCTCCTTAAAATCGACTTAAATGCTTCACATGATAGACTCAGTTATGACAAACCCATCAAAGTCTGGCGAGCACATCAAGATTAAAACGAAAATAGCAAGAAAAAGACCTTCGCAAGCTTATTGGGAATGCCGAACATTGAATGCCCTTGCAGACATTTTTAATAAACAATTTAATTTGATGTGTGGTTTATTAAGCAATTATGTCAAAATTGTATCAAATCGAGAACCTTTTTCTTTTGCTTTTATTGTTTATTTTCGTTGTTTATTGCCAAATTGGAAGACATTTAAATTGTAAAAATTTGACGTAATGGAAATTTAAGTACTAATAACTACTACTACAACAAATAAAGTTGGGACTTGCCAGGTAACGACAAAATCCCGAATACCATTATGTATATTTATTCACAAAGGATTTTAAAAATGGAATGAAAAGTGTCATGAGGTAATAAAAAGTATTATTATTTCAACCTCATTATTTTTAAATAGCATCAGCTGCTGTGGTATTCGCCTGGGCAAAATTCGGGATTTATTCACTAACCTGGGATTCGTTGCAAAAATGCCTGAGTACTTAGAAAGCTCATGTACCGAGGACCACGAGATATAATAATTGCATGTTCAGAGTATATAAATTGTTATTAAAAATAAACATATAATTACGTATGTTTTATAAGAATGACAGTACAAAAAATCGTTGAATACTAATCAACCAATTAAGTCTTCCACATACAAAATCAGGTTTCGAAATGTTGCTCATAGAAAAGCTCAATTAATTAAAATAAATCATAAGCATACATAAAATACTAACAAATAGAAGCTTTTTAAGCAGTGATATAAGCTGATTAAAAAATCGGTGTAAGCACTACAACTCAGCTCGCTTTACTAGTCAAGAGAAATGCTTTAAGCTTGCAAATACCCTTTTAAATGGGTAACACACATGGCGACAAAATTTTAATACCCCTTGCAAGTGTATGAAAAAGATTAGGTATATTCATGCTTGGCAGGGCACGAGGCAACCGAGCGAGTGCTCGACTCGTAACCCCTGCCAAATTCATAAGCCTGTGCAGGGTTTATGCGCCTAGCCGCCACACCCCCATTTCAATGGGTTGGGGACAGCGGCATATCACTATCGCAACAGTGCGCTTAAAGCTGCTCAGATGCTGCCTCCCCATGCATGGGGATTACGAATTTCAAAAGTTTCTGACCCGAACGGATTTGGTGAGAGAACGAGTGAAAAAAGTCAAGGGAAAAGGGTGTGCGAGTGTGTGTATTGGTGCCCATGGCAAACAAATGTCTATGGGTTTTTGTTTGCTTGACTCTGTTGGCACTTGGCAACAATAGCAACATGGCCCTGGCAATAGGTCTGCCTATTTGCCTGAATAGCGATTATCTTGATCAGCGCTGAAGGATGCGAGGCGAAGAGCTCGAGACGCTGCAGGCAACAAGGCGACAGTTTAGTGCCATAGCCCCTTTTGCGTGTTCGATCAATGCCACAGAGAAAAAGTTTTGCAGGCGCCGCAAATTCCTGACCAGTAGCTGTTGTATGCCACCTCTGTTGGCCGCTCAGTTGTCATGGCAATTTGAAAGGAGATATTCAATTTGCTTGCCGCTCATAAAGCTCTGGCTAAGCGTCATGAAGTTTTTGGCCAACTTAAGTGGCCGCAAATTGACGAAACAAAACTTCAATAGTTGTAACTAATTTGGTCAAGCGGCCAAATGCCAAAATCAAAACTTTTTGCAAGCGTGTCAGTTACAGAGTATCGAATTACGCTACGCATATAAATATATATAATGTATATATATATACATATATATATATGCTATAAATTACTTGCACTTTCTGACTGTCAAGATTTATTGCAGCTCAAGCTGTCCAGTATTTTAACTCGTCTCCGAACTCAAGGAAGCTGCCCGAGCTGAACAATTGCCAGGCAATTAAATTTATTATTTGGCAGCAGTCAGAGAGCACGCCGGAGGAGAGGGCTGGAAGGGGGCGCTATGGCAATGCACAGAGGCTCTCAGCACTAAGGATAATAACACGAAAATGCCGAAAAGCCGCTTCATGCCTACGGGGCAACGACGGGGCAGGTGTTTGTGTGTGGCAAGGGGAGCTGGGGGCACCTAGCACTGAGTCCATAAAAATTCAAACAATATGGCTAAGCTCATCAGGCGCATCAGCAGGTCTTAGCCAAGGCCCAAAGCTGGCGGCAAATCCGCATTGGCTGGCCCCCAAAGCGAGGGAGAGCGATGGTGATGGAGAGGAGTGGGTGGGTTGGGGCGGGGTGGGGTGGGGCGTGCTGTTGTGACGAGCAGTGAAATTTACAATTTAAAATGCATGCATAATGAATGTGTTTGCAAGCAAAGACTTTCAGTAAACCACAACAAGGCCACGGCCCGCAGCAACTGGCGCTTGAGGCGAGGGAGACAAGAAGCAAAAAAAATAAGGAAAGCAAAAATAAGAAACAACATGGAAAAGGGGACACACAACCATCAACAAGGCCACTCAGCTCTACTCGCCACGACTCGCCTTGACTGCCAAGAGTCCTTAATCTGTGCGAATTGTGCTTTAAACAGCGAGCAAATGCATCCACGAGCCGGAGCAGCAGTAGCAGCAACTTCAGCTATGTTGTGGATGTTGCAACCGATTTTAGAAGCCGCCTTGTTTTGCTTGTAATGCCATTAGAAATGGGGTTTAAAGGGTATGATGCTTGGTGAAGGATCTATGCTGTCGTGTCGATCTCCAGGGTTAAGGCAACCTTAGAATTTAAACTATTGTATTAGCAAGGCAAATTAATATATATCGATTTTATATATCGATTTCTGGCCATAGTTTATACTAGAGATACAACATTTGCAATGCAATTTGCTTAAAGCCTTTAAGAAATTGTGTGCGGCATAGAGTATATCCAAGTCAGGCACTATCCACGGGCTACAGACTTGTTTTGAATTAGAAGAGTACTTGCAACATCCACACCCACACACTCACACACTCATGCTCTTTGCGGGCATGTGTGCACATATTTGCTCGACTTTGTTTGTGCTAGCTGCTCGGCTGATATGGTGGAGGAGGAAAAGGGGGAAAGGACTGCGCATCGCCATCCAGTTCTGCATCTCTTCTCAGGAATTTTACATAATTTTGTTAGTAAAAAGTCTGCTTTGTCTGTGTTGGCAGCAAGGGAAACAAAATCAATGGGAAATACAACACACTCGACCCGGTGCAGCAGCTCTTGACTTTACCAAGCCAAACCGAAACCGTATACGGCTCTGCCTGTTGTCCCCACATCCCCTCCCCTCTCTCTTCGCCCAAAAAGATTTCGTGCTCGAATTTCCGTTTTCTAATTTCTAATTTAATTAGGCGCATGCCGCTCGACGCAGCTCGTAAAGCCCAACGCAATCAGCCGCTATGTGTGCCACACACACACTCACACACAATATGTCCCTGTTGATCCGCACAGAAATATGCAAACACACACACACACACGCACACCCCGGCACGTACACATACTCGTATCTGGTATTTACATATGAGCAACATTTTCATTACGTGCCACTCCCCCTCAAAGGGGAAGCTGTTGTAGCTGATGCGCGCCCATCGCCCCACCCTCCAGCCCCATTGCCCGTTTCATAGAGCAAACATTTTCCACGGCGACAATTTTTCACAGTTTTCATATTTTACACTGTCAACCCATTTGGCGTCATTTTTGTTTTTTCTTTACTCATTTTTGCTGGAGCTGCGCTTAATTGTTGCACGCGTGGCAGCAACTCAGTGTGTGTGTGTGTGTGTTATGATGTTGATTGGGCGCGCAATGCATTGATTAAGCTTCCGGTTTATAATTATTTTAGTGTAATTAAAAGTTGCCCTTGGCAACAGCAACCGCCTGCTGCCCTGCTGCCCAATCAGTGCAAACTTTTTGCCCGACATTGTTCCCGGTGTCAGGTCAAATATTAAAGCGGCGGTGCAACAACTCCCCAAGTGCAGGTCGCAGCTATGCCAAAAAGTTAAATTTTCATTAACCACACACACATGTTAGGTGCCGGGATGCGGGTTTCTGGCTGGCAAATGCAATGGTTCACACTTGATAAATGCCAGCCCGATGGGGTCGAGCGACCTTTCGACGCCATAAAAGCCCATTAAACACATTTGAAATTGAAAAGTCATGCTGTAGAGCTTACCATACCCTTACCCAGCCCTTCCACACTGCCAATCCTGCCCGCTTTTCTGGTATTTGCATATCGCCCACACAGTTTACATAATGTTTTACATAAATTTGACTTTTAATACTCAAGTTTGCCCAACCATTCGTCCATTTGCGTATTTGTCTCTCTCTCTCTTTCTCTCTCGCTCTCTCTGTCTGTCTGTTTGTCTGTCAGCAGCCATTAGGCAAAAGCTTTTATCAGCTGCAGTGCCCAAAAGCTGCGATAGCAAACTTTTGCTTCGATTACTTGCAAATCTGGCAAAGGATTTAATCCATGTCATGTGAGCTAAACAAAAAGACGGCAGTGAACAGCAATACCAAATACCAATACCAAACAGCATCAATTAAATGCACATATGTATTTACATACAATCACACACACTAACAATAGCTAGATTACTACAAACAAACTAACTCGAGCTCAGACATACTTTGTACGCAAGTTGAGACTGTCAAAATCTGCGTCAAAAGTAGTCTAATTTTTCACAGTGCTAGAAAAACTATTGCCAAGTGCCAAACTAAACAGTTTTGATGAGCAATGTTAAATATATTTTTAAGGTCAATAGATCAATAGGAAGTTGTAGTTGTAAATAAGGCGATTAAATAAAAATTGCTACATAGCCTATTCAAATAATATTACTTGTAGCTCGAGCATAAGGACAGTAATAATTAATTAATAATTATACTATGGTAATCATATAAAACAATTGACAATTGTTAGTAATTTTAGATACCACAATTTAACAAAAAATAATAATAAGTCCGAGTGTGAAATCGTTTTCATCGGCCTGTTGAATTCGCTTTTTCAAAATTATGGTAACCCTTTCACCTCATCGATTATCTTGGAAGTAGCGCTGTCGTTCTTTAAAGTGCTCCTTGGGCACGCCCAAAAGCTGATTCACACTTGAACTTAGCTTACGATTTAAGTGTTGTGGGTCGCACACACACACATCATAAATTGCGTGCGGCCAAGCAAGTGCGTCCACTATTTAGAACTTACTAATACACACACATTACACACACTCAAACACAAGCACACACCAGTATATAGAGACAAACGCAGGATACGAGTCTTAATAATGGCTTGACCATTATCCTGCATATAAAGTTGTTCATTTCCTTGTTCTTTCGGCTTTGATTTTCACAGGGACTCGGACGTCATTTTGTATGCTGTGTAAGTTTCGCCGCTTTGCCAGGCGCCACGATCTTAACTTTTGGCCCTCGCATCGATTGTTGTTATTGCCATTGTGTTGCATACATAATAAATTTTATGAAACGTAAATTTTTATTGAGCCCAATTTTTGGCACAGCCATAAAACGTCAAATGGAACGCAGCAGGGCAAAAAACTTTTCCCCCGCCTTTCCGGACGTATTCGCGTTTACAATAAAAATCGAATGTTTTATTTATGCGCCCTACGATTTGTAAAGATTTCTTCTTATGGCCAAACTCGCTTGGCACTATTTCCCAGTGTAGCTGGTTGTGGGTTGGCTTTTTAATTTCTTTTTAACTGCGTTTGTTCAAGCGACAAATAAATCCCTTAATTCTTTTATAAACTATTTTGGAAATGAGAGGTGAAGAAAACAAATTCGAAAATATTTTTCATTGCTAGAAATATACTTTTAATCGGTTTGGGCTTTCTTATTATTGCAAAATTTTCATTGCCAAGAGAAGTAGGAGGTTTAAGTTTTTTATTATATTGACGACGGTTTATAGTTTTGTTGATTAAAATAAAAAATGAAACCAAAACATGTCTGTTTGCCAACTTGTCATTCATTTAACATTTTTGATTCAATAGTAATCGGTAGCTCTCTTCAAAAATGAATTGATGATAATGAACTTAACACATAACAGCTGTTAATTGAAATCACTTTTCCCTGTACAAATAACTAAATTTATATTTTACAAAAATTCTTAAACGGAAAAAGCTAAATATAATAGAAAATTTCATTTGCACACATTCCTGGATTACTGTTAAAGCTGTAAATTCCAATTTTCAAATTCCATTCATACGCTGTAGTTTTTTTTTTGGACTAAGGGTAGTTATGTGTTGTGCACACTCAAATGCCAATGGATGAACTATTTTCAATTATTTTTAACCAAAACTATTGGAATGCAAGAGACGTCAATCATCGACATGTCAGCGTCACAAAAGTCATATAAATTAAACAACAACAAAATAATGAACAAAACATAAATGTGAAACACGCACAAAATCCAAAGATACAAAAGCACACACATAACCACTCACAAATTGAAACAATGCAAGCATTTTTTGCAAATCAAACAGGCACAAAAAAATATTGTAAATGAAACGCAACTGAAATCTGGAAACCGTGCGACCCAGTGACACAAAGCACCAGCTGTTGATTTGGGCTTATTTTTTATTCGTTTTCGTATTTATCGACGAATCGAATCGCTTATTTAACTGTTTGCTATTGTTGCTCAACAACAAAAGCGTGGGCTCGAAGGAGGGTGTAGGTGAGAACTGGAATTTCTGTCGTTTGACAGGAAATGCGAAAATGTTTTCAAATCATTGAAGCACAAAAATGTGGAGTGAACTGCTTGAAAAACATGCCAATGGCATTAATAGTAGGTGTGTCGCACAACCGGAGCTCCTCTAAGCCATATCCAAACACATGTCACATTAAGTATACGCATTACGTATACGTAATACGCAATACGCAATTTGAGCTTGCGAACTTGGCAATAATTGATTATAGCTCTGGGTCAAATTGTAAAATGCTTAAAATTAAAACGAAATTAAACGTATATTGGCCTGGCCTTTGCCTTCATATTGAATGCCCCATTATTGTGCCACTTATTTCAATACAAGCCGATGCAAGCGACTGACCAGAGAGTTAACCGCAGATTATGCACGCTGTGCGGCTTTCAGCGTTGATGATATTAATTTAAAGGGCAGATTTATAACACGCGGATATTCATTGAACACTCTTTTTTGTTTTTTGTCAGGTTGTTGTTGGTAGACGCATTAATAATTCATTGGACTTTAATATAAAAAGTAATCAATTTGTGCGAGAGCAGGCAAAATACCTTCAGGTATGTGCGGTGGGTAATTAATTTTCAATTATGCAATCTACTTTAATGGACCAGCAATGAGGTTATCAAACTAATTACAGTGGGATAAAGCGCATGCCACTTGGCCAGCAGCGACTTGACCTAGTTCAACTCAAGCCTCCAAATGCACCTCAAGCATGCAAATGCTTCGCATTGAATGCCGCCGCATTATTCGACTCCTTCCAATAAGCAGGTCGAAGGACTCGTGAACGTCATAATCGAAAGCAACTCATGAGGGCGGCTCACGGCTCATTAACACGCTTCCCGCACAGCTGCCAGCGCAGACAACTTGATTGAACTTCAATGGCCTGCTCCTGCCTGCTCGCTATGGGAGGGGGTGGGGGAGGGTGGAGCAGAGCTATGTCGAGATTAATGCTAATGTGACAACTTAATCGAAAGCCATTTATAAGTCATGTCAAGTGGAGGACCGAGCCTCATCAGCTTCCTGCCTGCCTGGCTCGGCTGCCCGCCCGCCCGCCTGCTTGACTGTCATCTTTATGACGACAGTAGATGTCAATGATGACAACGCCTAAACGTAGGCAAAGGCAGTGGCCCCGGCATTGGCAAAGGCCACGCCAAAGGCAACCAGCTCTGGCTACCAGCTAGCAGCATGACAACGACAAATCCATAAAAAAAAACACGTTAAATATTTGCATTAATTTTGGGCTGCGATAAGTCAGCCAGGAAAAAACAAGTACGGCACTTGCAGCCGCTAGTTTTCGACGGGTAGATACTCTTCTCTCAGTGTTGTGTAAGCCTCAGAAAGTGGACTCAATCGAGTATGTAAAATATGTTTTTCTTCTCATCTACGCAAACAGATTATGCTAAATTGAGTTAATCTAGCTTTAAGATTTTGACATTTTAGCGGGATTAGATCATTTAATAACAGCATAGTGTAATTGCTATATATCCGACTGGCAAATTGTTAATCACAGCAGACGGGGTTTTCAAAATTTTCACCTGATTTAGTTGCAAGAATATATAAATTTATTGATAGCATTTTAGGTGAAACTGAAAATGTAACAATTTGTTATGTAAAATACTTTGCCTAAGCAAAGCATGATTTAAGATAATATTAAAAACTATATATAAGATTAACAAATGTTTGTGATAAAATATGATCATAAATTAAAGTTAGCGACTATAGCATTAATATAATGGCAGATAAAGAGTTTTTAGTGTTTTAGTAAGGTAACATTATTCAAATAATTGATTTAAGTTTGAGCTATCTAAGCTGATACGCCCTATTTTACTGTTCACAGAGTATAGCAAGAAGAAGAGAAAACAGGAAACAGGGCGAGGGCGCACATTTCATTCGCCTGGCACTTACCCGGCAAGCCTGATGTGATGCTGATAAGAAGCAATAGTTGCGCTATCAGCTCTTTGATGCTCCCGGTGCTGCCTCTGCCGCTGCTCCTCCTGCCGTTGACGCCGCTGCTTCTCTGCTGGCTGCTCATTTTGTACGTCGTTTATCGGGCGTCGTTGGGTGCTTCTGGTTAGCTCTTATCGTGCAATGCGTTACTTTGTCAATGACAATGCGACTGACTCGCTCACTCCCTTTGTCTCTCTCCCTCGCTCTAGAGTGGTTGTTTAGTGCCACGCACTTGACTTTTATTGCGCGGCACACAGTTTACCGTTAGTATTACACTATTTTCGCTTGTTACCGCTAACTGTGGCGCCACCTTTGGTACGGCTTTGGTTGCTTTGCCAATTCGGTTGCCAAATATTTTTTTTGTGGGGCCAATTCGGGGGCTTTACATATGTTTTTTGTGGCTGGCGCAGCAACAGGCGTTGTGCTTGTTCTTCTTGTCTAAAAGCAATAAAAAATAAATAACACTCACGCACACCCAAACGTTCATCACAAAGTTAACAATTAACGGACAAGTCAATCAACAATTTCAACAGTATTCCAAAGGTTGTTTTTTTATGCTTGAATTGAATTTTATATTCTTCAATTGACACTTTTTGCTCGGCGTTGCAAGTTATGAATTCAAATTTGGGGCACACGAAGGGATTGGCATGTAACGGATATGCAGGAGCTGCCTGAGCCTCCGTTTATTTTTTTATTGTTTGAATTTTTTTTCCAATCGTTTGTTCTGCTGCTGCCGCATGCTACAATTTCACTTTGCGCAATTTTTGTTGTTGTTCTCTTTTTTTCAAAAATGTATTTATTTTCTATTTTTTGTGTATTTGTTTGTGGGCTTCTGTTGCCGTTTTTAATCAGAAATTTACACAGTCACCGCATCGCGCGTCGGTGGCAAACAAATTGGCGGCGCTGCTATTGTTGCTGCCGCTTGTTGTTGCACTTGTTGTATTTGTGTTTGCAACTGCAGCCAAATGAAAGCACAATGAAAATTTTCAATCAAAACTTTTTACTCTCTTTCTGCTGTTGCTATTTTTGTAAGCGTTATTCTACTTTTGTTTTTGCCTCTCTCTGTCTGTTGCTTTTTAGCGCTCGTTAGCTACAACGATTCTCCTCTTTTTTTGCACTTTCCTTTCGTTTATTTTTTTCTTGTTTTTTTTTCAATTTTTAATGCAATTTCCACGCTTAACTGCACTTTTTGCCGTTACGTCTCGTTGTTTCTTTTGCCGATGCTGCTGATGCTCTTCTCGCCCCGTTTTATATAGCATTTATTTACACGGACACGCTCACACCCACAACAAACACTCACACACACAGACAGACAGACAGACACAAACAAAATATGCACACAATTTGCATTGCGTTGTTTCTCTGTATCCCGCTCTCTCTCTCTCTCTCTGTCTCTATTTCTGTCTCGGTCTGTCCTTTCTTGTCTCTTTGCTTTGTTTTGTTTCCTGTTGCTCGCACAAATTCAAATTACTTTTGTCGTTATTGTTTGTATTGTTATTGTTGCTGTTTGTTGTTGTTGTTGTTGTTGCATGTCATGTTCATTTCTTCAAATCAGTTGGCAGTTCTGGCTGCTTGCGTCGACGTCATCAAGTTGTCGTCGTTGTGCATTGGACATGGCTCAGCGTGGCTGCCACAAGATGTTGCACATGCACAGCTTCGATTTGCAGCTCCACTTTCGGTATGCGGCCACGCCTTGTGCATCTTTTACATTATTCCAAATGCAATCTGCCTGCAAATGCAATAATAGAAAATAAATTAAATTACCTCGTTTATAAATAAAGAGAAGCATGGTCTTATTTCTAAGGCCCCAATACTATTATTACTATTATTATTATTAATATTTTCATTATATTTTATTATTGCGGGATATAGGCTTTTTTCAAACGAAATTTCTGAAATTCAAGATTCAGTTGGAGGGCAAAATCAGACGACCCACTTCTACTTCTGACGAGAATGTTCTTCTATTTGCTTCCCCTTTTGAAACCTGCTTAAAATGGTATTTTGGGCAAATGGATTTTTAATTTAAATATGAGATAGTTTCCTGCGCGATTAAAAAACTTCTTCTTTCGAACATTTCCACGCTCAAAGTAATGTCTTTCAATGAGAGAGGACACAACAAAGCTTTGGGTCGATTAGCGAGATAAATGATAAGGGTATTTCTAAAGATATATTGAAAAAATACCATTTGATAGGAGAAACTAGATCGAAAAATCCTGCCTCTCTTATCAAGTTGGTATTGTTTATTATACTTGTTCACAAAGTGAAAAGAGTATATTGGGTTTGTGCACTGTCTGTATTGCTGTCCGTATGAACGCAATTCTTTTGCAGCTATTGAAGATAGAGACTTGAAACTTGGAATTTATACTCATGTATATCTACGTCAGACAAATTGTTAAGATTTTTTGGATACGCCCCCTCAGAATCCGTTTTAATGTTTTAATGTAAACAAATGCAGAATCAATCTAGTGAACGAACCATGAAAAAAATGCCATCAAACATGAAAATCGGTTCAGTTTTGACAAAGTTGTGGCCGTTTGAAATATGGGGGCTATGGGTCCGAGAGCTTTACATGTCAACATTTTTGTAAATTTTTGCACGATTTTTGACAAAAAATTTAACCCCCTCAGAATCGGTTTTAATGTTGTTTTTTATACTAATTGTGACAACCACAATCGATTAAAAATATAAATTTGCATTTCTAAATTTTGAAAAAAAAATTTTTCCAAAATGAGTAAGGGGGAGTACATGATATTTTATCAAAAAATTCAAAAAATTTTATTTTCAAAAATGATAATATTTGAAATGCAGAATCAATCTAGAGGACAAACTAGGAACAAAATGCCACCAAACATGAAAATCGGTTCAGTTTTGAAAAAGTTATGGGCGTTTAAAATATGGGTCCGTGAGCTTTACATGTCAACATTTTTGTAAATTTTTGCACGTTTTTTTACAAAAAATTTTACACCCTCAAAATCAGTTTTAATGTTGTTTTTGATTATTTTCATGTGGTTTACTTTAAGGGCGCATGCTAAAAGTTATATTGATTAATCATGCCCTACAAATAAAATATGATTTTATTTGTTAAACGTAGTAATTATAATAATAATAATTGCTAATTACCAATACACAAATAGAATTATATGTGATATTGAAAAATCAAAGCTACCTTGCATATTATAGGTTTGTAGAATCGTGTTGAGCATGTTGGCTATTTAATTTCAAAACCGTATATCATTGTGTTTAACATAGACATAGAAAATTGAGATTTGCTTATTAAACACTGCATTTATGTGGTATTCATGAAGATATGTATATAATTATATATATAAACAATTATATATAACTTAATCAAGTACTTTAGCCTGAGCTTCAACTTTCCGTAATTTAAAATTTCCTTTGAAGCAGCTCTCACATTTTCATAATGTATAAGCCAGCTTTACTTCACTTCTCTTTGACGCTTTAATTTTTGAACTTTTTGTTTGATATTTCTCATTTTTTCGCCCACCGAGCTGAGTTTGCTCTGCCGCAGCACACCCCAGCAGCAACTGGATACAGCTGCCACATACGTATTCATTCAGGCCGCATCAGCGCTGGCCGGGAAATGCGTCAGCCAGTTGCTAACGTCTACGCACAGCCGAAGGTCGCAGCGACTGACTGGCTGACTGATGGCTGTCTAGGCTTTTCCACTTGTCTCTGCAGCAGCCGCTGTTGCAGTGGCAGGCAGCGGCAGCGGCAGCGGCTGCTTTGCTCAGCTAAAGTGCAAAACAGCGACGGCCATTATGCTTTATTTTCCGCTTGACACCTTTGGGCTGCGTTGCGCATTTCCTTTATGCAGCCAGTGTACACGCCACCGTCCCCGCCTTACCCCACCCACGTCCTTTGCCCGCTTTTGCAAGACCTGCTCCCCACTGGCTTTTTGTGTGCATTCGCATAAAGCATTCTATTTTTTTTCAGTTTTTTTTTTCTTTTTGCCTTGCTCTGCACCTCACACATTTTGAGCTAACCGTGTGGCAAGGTACGAGCCGGCATCTGCATGCATGGCGGCGGCTCTGAGTGCTGTGGCACCTTCTTATCAACGTGGAAGTCGACGTCAACGTGCGGCAGAGACGTCATGATGTCGTCGTCTGAATTGAAATTTATTATTCTGCTTTGTCGTGCGTGTGTGGCAGGCACTTTTGTGCCACCACCAGCACCACCCTTGTTGCTGCAATCCTTTTATGAGTAGGTATTTAATATTTTAATGTTGCGCCTACCCGTTGCTACCATTCCTACCGCCCACCCGCCTGCTTATTCCCAGTCGTGTTAATTGCTTTCCAACTGGGCGACTGGCTTGGGGCGACCTTTGATGTGCGTATTTTTTTGCCTTCGCACTTAAGGATATTGTTTACATGTCTCAATTATCCTTTTGAATTTTCCACACTCGCACGCCATTTCGCTGTCGCGATCCGCTACCCCTGCCACAGACCTTGCCCCTGCGCCAGCCCCTTTCCCTGTCCCCGCAATAGCTGAACAAAGTTTCAGCTCCTGTTGTTCTAATTTCAAAGTAAACTTTTGACAACCTTGAAGTCTGATACCGCAGCAGAACATTGATATGGTTTGGCAACGAATTGTTTTGGGGTGGGGGGTGGGGCTCACTTCTCGTTTTCTCGAATTTCCAAAATAATAAATTACTTAGCAATTTTTGGGGAATGAACTGGAAAACTTTACATCTGGCCTTGAATCTTTATTTATTTATTTAAAACGAAACTTAACTGCGAACTGCGGACTGTCATAACCAGCATGCTGGAGAGTCTGTATATAATATACCACATATGTTTTTGAAATTATGATATGGTATGATATAAAATAAATAAAATAAAAAGACAGATACACGAGATAACAATCTAGTAACGAAAGAATATGCAAGCCCAAAAGGAAGGATATTTATTTTAATATATAAAAACAGCCAAATTATAAAATATGTTGGATATTCCGTACTTTTGGCAAAAAGCTCCAGCTTCTTTGTATGCAAAAATAACTTTAAATAATATGCAAATAATAATAAAATAAAATAAAAAAAATAAAGTGAAGCACAGCGCCTTGGTAAGTTTTTCCTCTACTTTAAACGAAACTTTTCGATTGGAATATTACTAATATAACGATGTGATCTGATCTGCTCTGATATAATTCTAGCCACTTTTTGCTGCAATAAACTATTTTGTTCCAGGCAATGAATCGTTGGGAATATTTTTTGGGGGTAAAGCAATAAATCGAAGGTCTTATATTTTATTTAATCAGTACTTAATAGTAAATTATCCCAACTGTCCAATTGTTTTTCTTCTTGTTACCAGAGTCGAGAATTAGTTAGGTATATAAATAACATTAGTTCTGGCGATTTGGGTATTTGCGTAAGCATCAGCGTAAGATTTCCACTTGGTATGCAGGGGCTGTTGGGGAACTGCTGATTATATACATAAGTCCGCCATTTTCATACTCGATTATGTAAGCCTAATGCGTGTGCTAATTTAGTGGCTAGACCCTCACAGCCTGGTCCCTCTTGCACTAATTTCAGATAGTCATCATTGAGCTACAGGCAATTTGTTAGGCAGCTTCGCTTAAGGAGCCGGCGTCGACTTTTTTTTGGGATTTTACTTCAGCTGGGTGAGGCACAAAACAAAAAAGTTGTTGCTAGTTTTTTTCTGCTGACATTTGCCGTTTTGCCGCTTAGCACATGATGGGCGGGAGCAGGGGTAGGGGCTTGTCTGCGGGAAATTATGCAAAGATTGTGTGCAGAACTTGAGACAGACCCTTGACTACGGCCAACGGCCAACAGCCGCCAAGAAGGGCAGTCAAGTTGCTCCGGACCAGAGCTGAGGTCAGTTCAGGCTCAAAGTTTGTCGAGTGACATGTAAATCTTGCCCCAGGATGTGCGCCATTTTGTTTTGCTGCGGCGGCAGGAAAGAGTTGGGCGCAAAAAAAGAGAAATGGAAAAACGCAGTCGACATGATGATAATTTGGCGTACTCCGGCCCTAGGCCATCATCCGTTGCCCAGGAGCCGCATTTCTTTCATGAAAATCAGTTAAATGAGTTTGTTTACATGTCTCAGCTGCCGCTGCCGCTGCCGCTGCCGCTGCTGTTGCGCTGGAGCATGGCAAAACAAAACGCAAATAAAAAGCACACTTTAAATGTATGCAAAGTGTGACGGGCTGCGGCGTGGGGTGGCGGGGGTAATGTGCGGTGGCGGCGGTACGTTGTCTGGACGCTGTGGCGGCGCCGCCCGTTTTTCTGCGGAAGTGAATGTAAGAAAGTCCCCATACAGTTTTCCACTTTTCGTGTATACCCTTGCAGTAGTTATTGTAATTTGCTTAGGAAATTCGTAACAAACGACTAACGGTGGCATTTTGCACCTATAAATATTAACTTAATCTTACATTATATCAGAAATGATCATACAAAGTTATATTTTTGTTTTAAAAATTATGAAATTCTAATAAATTAATATTATTTGTATGTATTTGTATGAATTAGTTACAAGCAATGAGTATTTTGATCTTTAACTAAGACAATTTTACATTCATTGATATTGAATTTTAACCCAGATTCTTTTGTTTTTAAAGACTTTATAATGATGGACGTACTGTAAAAGCAACTCGAGTTATTGTATAAGAAATATTATAATATTTATATTATTTGTTCACAAATTGCGACTTTAAGGTTTTGTTTGCGAATACCATTAGTTCATTTTATTATCAAGCTACAGGATCGTTAATTACAGAATTGAAAAAGTGAACAACATTTTGATTAAGATAACTAAATCAAAATGATCTTGTTACTTCTGCAAGGGTATTAAGTGCTCGGCACCCCAAAAAAATTTTCTTTTTGACTTTTTTCGATGTTTTTCGTTTTGCAACTTGATACGGTACGTAGCCTGAGCCTAAAAGTATGCAGCATGTAATTTGCGTTTTGTTTGCCGTAGCCGTTGCCTTTGTTGTTGTTGTTGCTGCTGCTGCTGCTGCTGTTGTTGTTGCCGTGTGCTTTATGTAATTTGCATCTAAACATGTGCTTATTTACGTGCCTCCTGGCAACCACATACACACATATACACACACAGACACACACGCAGACAATCACATTTGTGTTGTTGTTGTTGGGGAAAGCGAATTTACGCCAAACATCAAATGATTTTGTTTAACATATTTTGTTATTAAGTGTGGAAATGTGCATATTTTGCTCAAGCCTCCACATTTCCTTAGAAACTTCACAAACACCGACGTCTGTCTGCGCCTTTGTGTGTGTGTGTGTGTTCAACCCTTTTCGTTTGCCTGTGCGTTGTTCGTGCCTGCAGTAAATTTCCGTTTGCCATCATTCAGGGCAGGGCAGGCATACTTCACTTGAACTTTGTGTAGCGTGAACTTCTTAAATTATTGGCTAAGGCTATAAACTGCATGACCGGACTGGCACGGACGGGCTCCACTGCCTCGACTGGTGAACTTTGGCAGGTCTTTTTTTTTCTTGGGTGGGTGAGGAAGAGGCTAAGCGAATTATGTTTTGTGAAAGTTCAAACGGATTTTCGAGTCTGCTGCGAACTGCTGCCATTTGACAATTGACAGTTGGCATACAACTTTTGCCAATTAGTCCTGTCACGCCACGCCTACACAGAACGCCAACTTTGCATTAGCCAACACTGGCAATTGGCCGGACATTTTTCCATCCATGGCACGTCACGTCACGCTGCCTTTCAATTTGTTGGCAGCGTGGCAAGGGCCTGTTGTAGAGGTTGGGCTCCTATCGAGAAAGAAAACTAGACCGATCTCGACTGTCTCCACACTTGGCCATAACAATATGTATTGCCTGTTTTGCTGCGTGTTGCGTATAAAGCCTGCCATCAACTGGCAGACCGTCTCTTGGCCATGTCTTTACGTGGCCGCACTTGCTAATGCCACGCTGCGCTTTGTGGCAACCCAATCAACGATATGGCCGCCCCACCTCCACCGCTCCACGCTCCCCCAGCATTGTCTTCAACTTTATTGTCGTAAGTCGAAGACAACCCGGACCCTTGCCTGTTCCGTACTCCATTTAATGCTTGCATTACTTTACTCATGGCTCTTGGCTTATAGCCTTGTAATGGTAAATGTGTTTAAGCCTTTGTTGTAGCAGCTATTCCCGTTACTTCTACTTCTACTTGCTGCTGCTGCTGCTGGAGCTCAGTAAATACAAAGTGTTAAATGCTTGGGGCTTAGGGCATGGAACTGGGCGCGCTCTAAGCACCACCCACAATGCCGCAGCTAAGCAAATATATACTTAAATATATAAACATATATACATATGTATATATATGTATATCGCACGCATATTAAAACTGAACGCAACGCTCAACAAAGGCGTTGCATTCATTTCTTATTTAAAACTAACGCTCAGCAATATAGCTCTAGTCTATACTCTACACTCAACACACTCTTGAGCAGCCCGCACAGTGTCTTTATTTATTGAGCTGTGAATAAATATTTTTACCATCTTGAAGTACCTCAACCGCGAGCGCGGCGTCTCAAAGCTAAGCGGTTTGATACAAATCCCACCCCCTCCCCGTTTCCCTGCCACACGCCACAAATAGTCGAAACCATGTGAAGACGAATCGATAGACACTTGAAGCTTGACTGTGTTGACTTTGCAGTTTGCACTGCTCTGTAATTATATGTGTGAGTGTGTGTGTGTGTGTGAAAAAGTGAGTGTAACCTAATTCTGGGCATGGCTTTAATGGACTTACAGGCTATTGACTCGCTGAGTGTAATATATAATATATTTGGGCTTAGGCAGCCACATCTCAGGATGCCACGCAGCTGTCCATTGATTGTGTTGGCCATTAGAAAAAAGAACAGTAAACTACGCGAAGACGAAGCTTAAATACCCTTGCAGATAATTTTATTAGTATGAATAGTATTTAAATTTGCCAAAGTATTTGCAGTTAACACAATATATATGCTACTTGATGTGATGTTTTGAACCAGCCGAGCCATTGACATCAATGCCGTTCTAATGAAATAATTGATTTTGCGCTAGTTATATAAAATACAAACGGACATAGAAATTTCGACTTTCAAGGAATACATAAACTTGATTAAATGCTATTACTTAGCACGATATACCTTTTCATTTTTCGACGAAAAATATTCAAAAACTCGTATTTGGGGAATTTTTGTGTAAGCCAAAAAAATGAATATCAAGCTGATCAAAGTATTTATGTTGTAAACACAGCCTTGAGCTGTATTTGCTCCTGAAAAGTTGAAATTTCAAAAACAATGAATTTTCACAGAGATCTTTCAATATGAGTTGGCACCTTATCGGATTAATAATGATCAAGTCAGTCAATCAAAGGAAAAGCTTTGCCTATATTGCGCTGGATTTGTCGCTCTCCAAGCGTTACACTTTTCATGACCAAGCTAGGATACCCTCGACGCGGACACAGTTTCCACTTGGACTTCATCTACCTCAATGAATGTGTCTCTGCGTGACGCAGCTGGGTTCTCATTAAAACCGAGTGCTGCTCGGGGCCCGTCGGCAGGCAATTGGCATACACAACGACCCCTCTCCCCCCCAACCAGCACCCAGTAGGCATTTACTCACTCACAAACAGAGAGGCAGGCAGCTAAAAAGGCTCTTCAGCTTTATCGCCGTAATCAATTGTCTGCATTTGAATAGTTGACAACCGATTTATGGACCATTGACTGAGCAGCAGCAGAGGCAGAGGCAGAGGCAGCGGCAGCGGCAGAGACAGCGACAGCAACGGTGCCAAAGCCAACTGTGCCCCGCCCAGAGCTCATTTCTTTTGTACTTGCGGTCGGCTCTTGGCCCTTCACTTCGACAGTACGTCTTCGATCTCAGCCAGTGGCCAGTTTTTGTGAGTGTGTGTGTGGCCAGTATCCTTTTCGGAAATCAAGTGGAATGACCCACAAGGTCTCTCTTTCCCCCTCTCGCTCTCTCATGTTTTCTGTCCATCTGTGTGTGTGTGTGTGTGTGTGTGTTTATGTTTTGTGCTCTGTTTTGCACTCAGTTGTTGCTGTTGTAACTTCTGTTTTTCTATGTTTTACGTAATTTCACAGAAAAGCCGGAAATGGCTAGGAAATTGAGCCAACAATAACAGCAGCAGCAGCAGCAGCAGCATCAGCAATAACAGCAACAACAACTGGCATCATGCACGAATAAGAATAATAACGAAAATGTCAGACCAAGCGGCAATTCGTCCAACCTCCGCCCGACCATTCCGTCCGTTCGTCATTTGGCCATCCGTCCATCCATCCGTCTGCCAGTGGGTGAGTTGGTCAGCCAGTGGCCCAGATAATGTACTGCCAAGTGTTTTTGACCTTTTTTTCTTGGTTGTTGTTTGCGGCGCTGCCTTTGCCTTTGCCTTTTCTCGTTGGCCATTTCATATTTGGTTGGTCTGTCATAAAGCGCCTGGACGAAGGACAACGCATCCGTTTGGCATCTCTCCAAGCAAAACCGCTCGACCCACTGCCATCAGCAGCTGCTGTTGTCGCTCTTGTTTGAATGGGCCCCCACTTGAAATTATTTAAAACTCAATGCAAATGAAATGCGCCGCAAAAGTAGGCCCCAAGCAGGCAAAAAAGCAAAAAATAATACGAAAAAACCAGTTCAAGTTCAGATGGGGGCAGATATGCCCCTAGTCCGCACCGCCGTCCCTCTTCCCTTGTAGGAGGCACGTTAAGCGATTTTCGGGTGCACCATTTGAGGTTATATGCAAATGTGTCAAAGTTTAGATAGCAATGTAAAACTGCATTTTAAACTAGTTTTCTCTTTAAAAGTCTTAACCGTTTTGGCCTGCATATAATTCTTTCGGTTTTATTTTGAGTATTTATGTCTTAAATCTTAAAATATTAGTACTTTTTTATAAGAACTCCATTTTTATAAAGTTTTCGCTTAAACTGTAAGTAAAATAATATAACATAATAAAATCTGCATTGGTAACTCAAGTATGGGCTTAACTATTTTTATATTTAAATAATTTTCTTATATTTTCTTCAAATAAATTTTCTTAATTTTGTAATAGTTTCATCTATCAAAGAACAACTTTTCAGAAGATAACGTGAAGAAACCAGCAATGGAAGCCTCTCCCAATAACTACCTCTAACCAGAAAAACATCAAAGCCAACAAGGTTGTAAACTAAATAAAGCAAGAAAGGCAGAAAGTGATGAAAAATTGTCATTCCAATGGCTGAAATCACTCTAAGTCCATATCTACCTCAGCGATGCTAAAAATCGGAGCTTAATTTTTATGCACTACCCGAATTATATTCAAGCTAAAAAGACTGGAACATTTCGCTAGTATCCAGTCCAAGATTTGCGGGCCACAGACTTAGATTCGCTTTAAGCCCAGCTCTAACTGAACGGTGGCAACCGGCAGCTTGCAACGTGCAGCTTGCCACTGAGCCCTTGCTGCATCAATTCAGCTCGTCAGATGCGACGACACACAATCACATGCACACACTCTGGCACACACACACACACACACACGTCTCATGGGCCTTCACTTGGCAGGCTCTTGGCACGGCTTTTCATTTGGGTTAATGTAGTATTTGTGTTCTCTGCTCGAGCACCAGCAGCGCCAGCCCAGATTGATGTCAGCGCCACACTCACACACACACACACACACATAGCCACACATATTGCGCTGAGCCTTAGCTCTGGCTTAGCTACCCTCAGCTGCCGCTCCCCTCATGTAGTTTTCATCATTGGATTGCCGTAACGGGCACATTTTGTCAGCGCCTGTGAGGCAATGCGCCGCACGTTTCCTACAGAAAAATATGTCAACGTCTTCTTCGTTTTCGCTTAGATTGGCATTGTCATAAAATGCCACACCCACAGCCCCCACACTCCGACACACACGCACTCATGCACATTTGCACAAAAAATGCACATGACTGTGATTCCGCCGCCGCAACTCCACTTGTGCCACTTGCCTCGGCTGCCGCTGGCGTCGCGGACGTGGAGCCAGTTTAAAGAATGAATTGCACTTTATTGTTGGCATTTTGTCATGTGGTCGCCTGGGCGCACGTCTCCGGCTTTAAATAGTTAAGTAGCCACTCGCACCACTTATGCCCACCCCACCAACCTGCACCACCAGACGGTACGTGTTGCTATTTGCCTGCATGCCGCAGAACGCGAACGCCACTTCTTTCCGGTCAGCATAAATAGCCGCCGACGCCTGCAACCACAATCTCAATCTCAAGCTCAACCACAAAACGCAATATTTAACCTCAAAAAACAAGAAATAAATAAGGAAAAAAAGAGGAAAAAATTCAATCAAAATTGTTGCCATTTAGTTTGACATTTCATTTTGATGGCCTGGCAAAATGATGATGAAGTGCACTGCCCGGGCCACGTCAATAGCTGGGCGTGGCGTCCGCCATGCAAGACTTGGCCAGTAGTTGGGCCAACAATTTCCCTCGACTGCTTGTTTTTTATGGAGTGCCAAAGTGGCACGAGAAATTTTTCTAGCAGTTTCATCTTGCAGTTTTTGTGCTGCACAAAAAAAATGTCAAACTGACCGCCAGCTGTGGGTAGCTGTGGGTGCCAGTGCTGGCTCCTGGCGGTGCCTGGCTTTAGTATCGTGGAAAATTGATTTTGTTTTTACTGCTGCAGCTGCAGCAAACAGCAACAGCAGCAGTGTACTGGCCGCGCTGCGATAAGAATTTGCGTTTTTCTTTCGCACTGCTGCATTTAATCAGAAACTTTTTTTTTATAATTTGACAATAGTTCATGAGATGGGTGCGTGCCGGATTATTGAAATTGGATACGAAAATAAGCCACGAAATGCAAACTCGCAGGGCAACACATTAGATAAAGAGCATGTTTTCTTGGACTGGTATATTTTTATAATATTTAAAATTTAAATATTTAATAAAATACTTGTATTTTTGTATAATAACATTGTATGACTAAAGTGGAGTTATTTAAAAATTTCAGGCAACTTGTGAAGTTTTGTTAATAAGTGAGAAAAGCCTGCAAACATGCAAGCCAGAAAAAATAAACAGACCACGCCTTTTTCATGGAAATATTTTGTAAATACTTTGAAGTTATTTATTTGAAAAATATGCTTAAAGGACTTAAATAAAGAGGAATTTCAACAGTTTTATTCGAGTGTAATTGGTGCTAATTCGGGTAATGTCGTGCGTATTTAATTATCGAGAAACTCGACACGAACCATAAAGTCGAAACACGCACAGTATAAATATAATATTTAACAGCATTTTTTAAATAGTTAATTTAGTTTAATATGAAAAATAAGCTTATAGATTTTAATAGTAAAAATAATGTGTTTAATTGCGGCATGAAAAAGCAGTGATATTTAAACAATCTAAAAATATAATGTAATTAATTTAAAAGGTCGGGCTAATTCGAATAAATCGGTGAGCTAATTCATGATAACACTACATTATATTTGAATATACGTGTTAAATCATGATAAATTGGGAAAATTTGAGTCTTTTTTTTAGCAAATTCGTGAAGTAATTGTTGCAGGACTTGCCGAATTGTGATAAACTCCTGTTGTTGTTGTAAGTTGTAGTGAGTCATGTTAAAATTGTATTTAAGTCGGGTAACATCGTGTTAGGCTATGTAAAGTTACGCAATGTGCTTCCATAAATTTTAGTCTTATTTAAGGCAGGTCGTTTCTAATAAAACTCACATTTTTAATTTATGGTAATTTTTCAATACAAATAATTTGCATTTCAACACGAACACTTTATATCGCGTCTTGTGTTCCTGTCACGCAAAAAATAAAAGAAAACTCAACACGTGCCTGACTCAAGCCGAAAATTGTGAAATTTTTCACTTTTGTTATGGATATCCAAAGTGTTGCTTCAGCTTGAGCTAATTTTGTTTGCGCTGATAGACTTTTAATAAATCAGCGTGAAAAGTGTATTTGTTCATCTATACAATAAAGCGATTCAAGCATGAAAGAGAATTCCTTTGTGCGCAGACACACACAGAAATTTAAGGAATTGTCTGCGGGAATTTTTTCACACGTTCGCATTCGCTTTGGCGCTGCCCGAACGCCTGGAAGCACATGCGAAATCATAAAAGTCTGCTGCCAGTGCTGCCTACAATGTGTTGTGTGAGAGGAGGAAAGGGAGTGGGAGAAGACACACCCTCACACACACACATGCACACACAGCAGCCATAAGGAGCTATCAAGAAATCACAACAAATTTACAAGTGCCACACAAATGTTTGACAAAAAGTTTCTGAAAAGCTTTCCACTGATTTCGCAACGTCTCAACGATTTCTTTGGTTTGGTAATAGACTGGGAAATAGAGGGTGGTTGGGGCATGTTAGCCATAGACATTTATGGGCCAAGATGCTATCGGGTTGACATAAGTTAAGCTGCTTTGCTTTTGCTTTCTCGTTTAAACAACAGCAGCAACAACAACGGCAACAACAACAAGAGCGTCTACAGCCACCAAATTTTGGCTGCTTGTGCGTATGAAAATAAACTCATGTGCGGTTTGCGTGTGTGTGTGTTTACGCCACATAAACAGCCAAAAAGGCTGTTGGCAGAACTCACTGAATTTTATACTCGAAATATATTTTTGAATGCCCAAGCCGCATGAAGTTTTTTAACAGTGAGGCGCCAACTGTTGTTGCTGCGACTTGTCTCCTATTTAGTGTTGACACGCCAGGCAATTTGGCCAAAATGCTAAAACAGGCTCAAGCCCCGGCATATTACGCATACGTCGCGTTGCCTGCATTTCGCTTTCAGTTATTAAATAAACTTGCGCCATATCCAGTTTCGCGCCTCGACAAACCGCAGCCGCCCCAACGACCCCGCCCACTGGTAATGGTTATTGCTTATTACTTGAGGGCGAAATGTGAAGAAGGGGGAAGGGGAGGGCTTGGCACGGGACACAGGATCTCTTATAAGTAGTGTGGCCCGCGATTGCCGTGTGGTTGTGTATTAAATTTATCCCTCCCCGCACGCAACTCGACTTTGTCGCACATTGAAAATCACAAGCGAAAATCTTCTTATGTTGTTTTTGTAAGCGAGTGCGAGTGTGTGTGTGTCTGTATGTGTGTGTACAACTCGCAGCACAATGGGAATTTAAATAAATAGCATAAACATTTCGCAGTAGCTTCTAGGTCGGAGGCGGAGTTGCCTGCTCAGCTCGTGTGTACAATTTGTGCTCTCTCCCTCTCGCTTTCTTACTCCCTCTCTCTCACTCCCTCGGATATCTGAACACTTACTTATGCACACTTTGTCAGACCAGCTTAGCAGTGCCTCGCGCTGATGAAGTGTGTGAAATTGATAAATGAAATACAACTGTAACTGTGACTGTAATATTGACTGTGACTGTAACTCTAATTGTGGCTGCGACTGTAATTGTTGGTCGCACTGTGACTGTAACTAGGCTACACAGGCAACCGTTCCCGTGCGGTAATTGTACCTATGAGTGCAAATGTGATTGTCATTGTGCCTTTAATTGTTGCTAAGATTGTAACCCTTACTGTCACAGTAACTGTAACTATAAATTAAACGAAACCGGCTTTGACTATCGATGTAACCATATTTATACTCTGACTATCACTGTGTTTTTAATAACAGTTTGTTTGACTGAAACTGAATCTAAATTTAACTGTGAGGGGAACGGTGACTATAGTTGTGGCAAATATGACAGACTCTGTGACTGTAATTATGACTCTTCTTATGAAAATGGGAGTATGAGACTATAAACTGAGTTGCGTTCATATTTATGACGAATAAAGAAAATTGAAATTGAGTGGAACTTTAAGTTCTTTGACCTGCAATCGGCATACCCGTGACTACCCGTAAGTACATAATATTTATATAACGTGGATGTAACTCTGACAACCGCTGTTACGTAAAATGCGATACAAGGCGCATAAAAAAGCTTAAGTTAATCTAGGAAAAGTCAAAGTTTTATAGCTGGCAAATGTAGCTATTATAATGTCACACTTATAAGATTATAATAGTGAGTGTTAGTGCGGCTGTGTTTATTGTACAACATGCGACATACACGGCGTATGCGTAATAAAGCAATAGTGAAGCAAGGCAATGGCAAAGCGCCGTCGCCTGCCTCAAGCCGCAATCAGGACAATCGCTTTCATTAGCATTTGAGAAGGCGCGTGAAACTACTTGAACGTCTGGCTGAGAAATCACGCGCGATCCCGATATGAGCTGATAAAGCTCACCGAAAATTGGCTTCTCGTTGTGCGGCCGCATAAATTAGCGTGCGGCAGGCAGAGCCGCAGGACAACCCGCTGGTTTGTTTTCTAGAAATGCGTTGGAGCCGGCAAAAAGAAAAGGCTAAACGCGAAAGCGCTTAACATTTAAATGCTAAATAGCTGGTAAAAGGATAACGCATATCCTTATTGCCGGCAAACAGCACGTTTGACTAGCTCACGCTGGGCGTGGCGCCACCCGGCTACCAGGGCCAGGGCAACAGGACAGCTCCGCCGGCAAAAATTAAAGTGTTACCAAAATAATAACAACAAATTGCCTTTGTACAACAACAGCAAAAACAGCAAAAACGACAACGCTCATTCGCGAAAATGTTGCGACTCTCTCGCAACGGGTTACAACAAGGCCATTTGCGGCTCTCAGCGCGCTGCGGGCGTCCTAGCCCTGTGTGTGGCACGAGGTCACGCGCTGCGCCGCCTACCCCTGCCGCCTTCCCCTGCCACAGCCAAACGACAACGACAACATTTATTCAAATTGCATAGCAGGTCGACATTATATCAGCTTGACACGCGATAGTCAGCCCACCAAGCAGCAGGCAACCAAATACCATAAGGATAAAATATTGAATTTCGAAAAGTTGTAGAAAACCTAATCTGGCTGCAGGTCGGCAAAGACATTCGACTGAGTTACAGAAGTCGAACATAATAATAATATATTAACTGGTTGTAACTGTAACAAATAAATTGGGCTGAAATATTAGAAAACTATCATACCTTTTTATGGAAACTATAATTATCGCTTTTAGCTCGAGCGATGTGAGCTGCAGGGGAACAAATTAGATTGAGTTTCAAAGGCTAACTGAAGGTTACATCAAAATGCCTTTTTATACCCCGGACCCATGAAAATAACTGAACAAGGGTATATAGAAAGGTATACAGAAAAAGCAGCTCCAATATATATATTTTTTACCACGACGACTAACTAAGTCAATCAAGCCATGTCCGTCGGTCTGTATACTCGGTCGCCTGTGAAAACTCGGAAACTATAAAAGCTACGGTCTTTGAATTTAAAATATAAAGTTTGCCACTTTTTTCTGTATTTGCTCCATTCCCTTAATATCTTTCGGTTTCAAGACATGTTGTTGTAGCATATAATATAAATTCTAAAGCCACATTTGAAACGTAATTCACTTTTTAAAAATCTTCCCCTGTATCTGAACTGTAATTAAATCAATTTAAGACGTACTGCTCTTTGGTTTATGCAAACATTTTGGATTTTAATCCCATTTCTGTATATTATTAAGTAAAGATCAAGTTAACCGCCTAGTCTAAGGTTAATGACTATACCCTCCCATAGGTAAATATTCTGCTGCAATCAAAATTTACACAGTATCTTTTCGTATATTTCTGTTATTCTGTTCTTCTGACTACTTTGTAGAATGCAAGAGTGGAATTTTTCTTTCTTTTTCGAATTTCAACTTGACTCGTTACCTTTTCAAGTGTTGCAATGTTAAAAAAAAGGACGAGTGCCAACTCACAGCTATTAAGATCATTTTGTTTCGCATTTTTCTCAGGCGCCGAAAAATAAATTAAAGAGCGAAAATGTTTCCTTTTTTACGGCCTTTGTTGCCGGAGCTGTTCTATTTGAAGCTGCTGTCGTTGTCGTTGTCGTTGTAGTTTTCGTAGCCTTCGTTTTGGGGTACGCTTCTCATTTCAGCGTCGGTGTCCTCGTTGTCCTTGCTGCCGCCGCTTCTGTTTCGCACAGCGCGTGCGGTGCTTACAATGTCTGAGGACGAAAATCTGCAATCTACAAACGCTGCAGCTGGACTCGAGCCGAGGCTGAAGAAAAATGCCGCTGGAACGTGCTCAACGTTTGCCGGATATCCGATGTGAAGTACAGCGGCAGGGTGGGGGTGGCAGCCTTTAATCGTGCCTCAAGCGCAGGCCGCGGGCCCGGAAGGTGCAGCTGCTCCGAACGCAACTTGCTAGAGTTGCAGCAGGTGGCAGGGCGCCGCAGGGCTCTGAAGTGGGAGTTTCGTTACTTAAATGTAACCTAAATGCCCGGCAAGCGGATATGTCGCATAAAATTACAAATGGCCGACGCTAAGTGGTGCCAGCTGACAAGGCTGCTGGCCGACTCGACGGCATATTTATCAGAAATACGGCTTCAACATTTCGCAATAATTAGACAGGAAATTTATATATTTCGGCAATAAATTGCTTGAATTGTCCAAAGTCGAAGGAGTTAATTGCATATTATCGCAGTGCAGCTGTTCCAAAGCAGCTGCCGGAATAAGTGCTTACACAAGAGTTGATGAGAATTTATGGCACAGCAAACACGCACACACACATATGCCATATGATATCTGTATAGGAGGAATTGGTGGGGCAGGGGTGTGGCAGGGTGGCAGCCGTGGTTAGAGCCATGCACAATTAGTTGAGCCGCAGCAAAGCCAACACCAATATATAATGCCTGACAAATGCAAACCGATGCACATAGTACATGACAACTAAATAAATACGAGTGCTGGGCTGGGGGGAGGGGGGGAAGCGGGGCTGCTTGTACGCCATGTTAATGTGGTTGTTGATGCTGCAATTGCTGCTAGTGCACACACACATTTGTGCGAGATGTGAACTTCGGTGCTGTGACATTTGCCTAACCTACCGCTGCGACTGGCTGACAAACACGGCGACTGCAAATAGGAATGCGTGTGCTTAATATTGCATAGCCCGGTATGCATGCCAAAAAGCATATTAACTGCACCGCACACACGTACACAAACAAACACACACACACACAGACAGAGACAGGCGGCATTTGCAATTGTGCCGTGTGGCGCTGCCGGTTTTGAAATTGTCATGTGCGCCATCTAGCGTTAGAAAATTGAATTATGAATAATTGCGTTTTGTTGGCCCTCCATGCCAGCGTGTCAGTGCATCGGTGAGTGCGTGTGCGTGTGTGTGTGTGCGACTGTTGCTGGCAGGTTGCCTACTTTTGTGCGCCCGCTTCCGGCACCGCAATTCGCCGTATGCGGCTACTTTAACAATCGCTTCGGTACTGGCAACTTTTCACGAGCGAAACTAGCTAGATTTGAGAAGAGCGCCTAATTTCTTTTTCGAAATTAATTTCGAATTATATTTTGTTTTTTTATCCTTTCATTTGTATTCAAGTAATTAGTTTTGCACTAAATAGGAAAAGTCGAATATTAACATCTCAATTTGGTTGTCTTACGAGCATTGTGTATGGGTGTGGTAATATAATGTTGACAACTTGTAACTGTATTCGACATTAATATGTTAAATAATTTTGACAGTCTTATCCTGTCTCTCTCCAAATACTTATTTATACTAAAATACTTTGTTAAAAAATCACAAGTAAATAAATAGTATTTGATTCCACGATTTTCATATGTATTAATATTGTTTTTAAATTTGAGTAAAATTTCTTACAATATCGAACTGGTTAATAACTTGGGATTTTTAAAAAATGTATAGGAAATATACGTTAAGAATGACAGATAATTGTTATCTGCTTATCAACAATTTTGGTCAAATATAATAAAGATTAAAATTTGCTGTAGTTTATGTAAATGATTTCGATTATAGGGCTAAAAGCTATGCCAGCATTTTATTTTAGCATATAACTCCTGTATACTTTCTGGTAAAAGCCAGTAATTTTCAAAAAGATTAGAGGTATATATATTTTCACTTAAATTTTGTAAAAAACAAATAAAAATAATAAAACACACTTTAAAAAATCGTAAGCTTGCAGTTTTCAAAAATGTCCCAAAAATAATACCTTCGAAATAAGTTAGATTTGGCGGAAGTCACATTGGCAACACTGTACTTCATAGACAGCTTTACACGCCAGTTGCGTGTGTATTTGTGCATTTGGCTTTCATATTTCAGCAGCCCACATAGCACACGTGCTTCGTGGTGCGGTTAACGATTGCAGTTCATTGCATTGACAGTGCCGTGACTCAGTGTGTGTGCGTGTGTTTGCCCTTGCCTGTGTACGTGTACGTGTGTATTTACTTATTCAGTCAACTCCAATTTGCCTTTTCGACACATTAAGAGGCAGCTCACGAGGCAGCTGACAAAGTCATAAATGAAATTCACACAATTAAATATTTGCAGCAGCAATGCGGCAGCTCCTTAAGGCGCGGCGCCGCACACACACGCACACCCACACACACACATACACACACTAGCATAGACTGCCATTGGCCCTAATCTACTTAGCGAACCATTCAGCGGATGTCACAATGCCAAACAGCGAACACAAGGAACCTAGGGCCCAAACCGCCGCCCTGGTCTTGGCCAGGCTTGAGGCCATTGTGTGCTGCGGTCCGGAGCATCGTTTTGGTCATTTGCTCGTCGCTCCAGCGCGCTAACAAGAGCGAGCAGTTGACAAAATGAAGCGACAACCCTGATGAGTGTAAAAAAGGAAAATCTAATTTAGCGCAAGCGCCAGGCAGCTCTCGGTCATGGCCCCGTCCATTATTGGACTAAGCCATGTTGTGGCAAAAGGCGGTCGCTGTGCGGGGTGCGGCCAACGGAGCTGGATATAGAGCAGGTAGCCAACAAGTACATGAACCGTTTGGCTGTAATTTTCGGTAACAATATTTGCAGCTTAATTTTTATAAACTTGAGAGGCAATTTTGCGAGCTGCGACTGGCTTCCATTTAAATTTTTAAAACCATTTGGGCCAGGGCAGGTCCTGAACTCTCTGCACCCCACTCATTTTGGCCATATGTGCGTCCTTATTATTAAATCGCATACTCAAGGCTGTTCTTGCTGCTGTTGCTACTTGGCTGGGTGTTAAACATTGTTATAAACGCGCGTCAACATCCAGCAGCTGCTTGTGCTCGTCATCATAATGGAAATTGAGAATGTTGCCGAATAAGAGAGAGAGAGAGAGAGAGAGAGAGAGAGGGGCAGCGGTAACAGAAATGGGATTTGAACTGGGTGTGGGACCGGGTATTCTTATGGCGTCTTTGCCTTGACATTTATGTCGTTTCCTTGCTTTGCTTTACACTGCCAGAAAAAAAGCAATTGTTGCGCCTAATAGACATTCATGGCCTTCGCCTTCGCCTCCGCTCCCGATCCCCCACCACCTGCCCTATGTCATAGGACAAAATGTTGCATAGATTATTAAGTATTTTTGCTCTGGCATTCAATAAATTCAGTGGGGCATGTGATTACGCAAACACATGTGGCGGTGCTCACATGCCCCGTCATGTTGCCGCCTGCCTCGTTCTAATCAATTGTTGTGCGGCGACTCGGCTTATGCAACGTTGCCACCTCCACCGCCCCCTCCGCGTTGCTGCCGCCGTCGTCGGCATCTTCATCGCCATTGTCGTCGATGGATGTGGGCATAAAAGGCAGCTCATTATGCCTGAGTGCCATATAATTATGGATTTTCTATGGAAATGTTCTTCGCATCTCTTTGTAATGGGGCTTAAAAAGTACTTAGCACTGCAAGCGGCTCTTTCACCGAATAAGCACCAACGTTTTCATACCCTGCTACCATAAAATGCTGGCACGGAGATGCATAAGAAAAATATGTCACGTTCGTTTATCAATTATTGTTCCTTGTCTAGCATTTCTTAAGCTATACAATATTGCTTATAAAAATCGCAAAGAAAAACTTAAATATTGCTTTCTTAAATTACTTAGCAAGAATTTGGCGATAGTACAGCTTTTGTTCATTAAACAAATAAAGCCAAAATAAAACGAAAGACTTTAATCGTTTTTATAAATAAATTGTAATATAATATATACATATATATATATAGTATATTATTATTATTATTATTATTATTATTATTATTATTATTATATATATTAAATCGTTGTGTTTTAATGTCAGCACAAGGGTGTTATGCCCATTCAGATCTAGCTACAGGGTATTTGCTTGTGGAGTGTTCTTAGTAAGAGCATTCCCACTTGTTAATTTGAAAACAAGCTTAACAGGGGTCGTAGGGCAACACACACACGCACACACACTCATACCTTAGATCCGACTGACACGTTGTTCTCCTCTAATTAATTAGCCGCAGAAAAATTCGATTCAGTCGAGTGAAATATATTCGAGCCGAGCACGCGACAGGGCAACTGTGGGTGGCAAAGGCTGCCGCTGACGTTGACAGTGACCAAGAGCGACTGTTGCAGCAATGAACTTTGACACCAAGTGTCAACTGTAGCGCTCACAGATGCTGTTCTCTTAGCTGTTGCTGCCAGTGTCACTAAAAACGTCTTCCACGAAAATCTATTTAGCGAATTTCAGTCAAATCAAAGCAGAATTAGGGGGCATCTGGGGAGCTACAATTAGGCAGGAGGCAGCTTCGAAACTGCCACCTGCCCCACAGATGGCAGGCAAATTAAGGCGGCAGCTATTTCGAGCAGCTGCAGCAGTTGAAGACTGCACGATATTTTGATAAACTGTCGGAAAGTTTGTTGCGTCGCGCAATGATGTGACAGGTGCCGCCTGTTGTGATAAGCAAAAGTTGTTCGGCAACGTTTGCCGTTTGCGGCAGCGTCTTAAAGTGCGTTGCATGCCCCGCTTGGCACGATTTAAAGCTGTTGCCTAATTGAAATTTCGCTGGGTGTCAAACGGAAGCGGCAGCTGTTTGTTATTTGCCGTTTGTCGCGCGAACGCTTCCGGTTCTCAGCTACCGCTCGCTGCCGTAGCTGAAGCTGAAGCTGAGACTCTGGCTGAGACTGAGGTGGAGTATCTGGCATTTTTTCGCTTGAGCCTTGGGGCCACATGCACGAGCGCCTAAAAGTACACAGCATTGATATAGAATACGTGCAGCCGCAGCGTGCGTGCCGCAATGACACACTGCGGTGGGTGGGGCGGGTGGTGCGTGCGCAAAAGTTTTGCAGACGCACCGAAAACAACAACAACAACAACAAAAAGAGACAAGTGACAAGAAAGAAAAAAAGTATATATAAAGCATAACACTTGACATTGACAAATTAGTTCCAGAAGACAACAGCGCAGTGTCGTGTCTTGCTGGGTCGCCACCCCACCCTCCGTCCCCTACATGCCGGGGGTGGGCTAGGGGTGCGTCAGTTGGTTTAACCAACTTCCACATTCAGGCAGCTGTGTGCTCTGCTGCGGAGGTTAAAAATAATAAAATACCTACTGACATGATAGACACGAAGGACTTTTCTTTTTTATTTAACGTAGATTGGAAAAGTTTCGACAGTCCACTTGGACCAGCTCCCGCTCTCGTCCCCGCCCCGCCCCCGCCCCCGGTACTGGCTCTGGCACTAGTTACAGCCACTCAGTTTGACTTGGCCGCACTTGCAGCTAAGTAACTCGCAACAATAGCAGCTGTGATTTGGCTCCCGGACTGAATAAAGCCCGATGCCCGGCGGACAGTGCCCCGTCCCTCCCCGCCCCACTCCGCGACTCCCCAGTGGCCGCCCTTTGGCCACACCTGGTGGCGAGCATGTGTAGCTAATGCTGCTTATTATATAACTTGCAGCTTGTTTGCCTTACTGGCTGTGTGTGAGTGGGTGTGTTTGTGTATTTGGGTCACGGCTGCGCGCGGAGGACACAAATTTCCACAAAATTTATTGCATAGTTGCAGGCGCAAAAGTAGTTAAAGTAAATCTCAACATGCAGCCGCGTCGCATCGCATCGCATCACATCGCATCGCGTCGCATCACATTCCGCCCTGCCGCACACCCTGCAATAAAGTTTGCCTAATGAGTTATGTGGCGGTAATTCTGAGGGCTTGCGGAAGCAACGGAGCTTCCACTGAAGATGAAAAACAATTATAAGCGCACCAAAAAGTATGCAAGCATGTTTTTTTTCCTTTTTTCCTGTTGCTCCACTCAGCACAATTACTTACGGCAGCCGAGGGAAACTTTGAACCCGCCTGACAAACTTTATGCTTTTCAATTTATTTGAAACTCATGCCCGGAAGCTAGTCGAGCGGCCAGCACCGAACCAGGGACTGGCCAATTGTGGTCAAGCCTCCGCCCCGGGACGCCATTATTGCGTACCAAATTATGCAGCAAATAAATCAGCGAGATCAACGAAATAAGTGCCCATTCCTAATGCCCGTCAATCAGGACTTACAACTTGGACGCCCTACAGCGAAATATTAAATAACAAAATATGAAGAAAACAAAGCTGTAAGTTCTGAGTAGCCGAATTTGAAATGCTCTTGCAGGTACATAGGATGATATTATATTTACATTTAATTCTCTTATTAATATAACGAAAACTTTAAAAGATCTGGATTTTTAATATTGCTAAAATTATCGATATACAATTTATAAGAACGAAAGGTGTATTTTGATAAGCACAGTCAACATTTTAATCTTATAAAATATGGCAACAAATAGGTTCGGTTCGTGAAGGTTCTTATTCGTCACATTGTTTTAAATTAAAAGCGAACAAATTATATTTAGCATTTATAGAAAAAGCCATAGTTAAAAAATAAATATTCTAAATCATATATGAAAATAAAGTTTAAAATTCTTAGAATATTTCAAAAAATCAACCGCACATCCAAATCAAACCGAAAACTTAATCTTCAATTAACTTATTTATTATTCAATAATTCAATTCGAACTTTTAACCCTTATTTAGTATCTAGAAATATGCAGACAAGCTTTGCTTACAAGTTTCAATACTTAAAAAATGCTTCATATACACACATACGTATATATATATATATACTATATATTTGGTTATCTTAAGTTTAAAGCCATAAGAGCCTGGAGTTGTATTCCCCAATGAGTTGCACATTTTGTTTTATAATTTTAGTAGCCACTCACAGCAAAAGTGTATAAATAAGAATTGTACATTTCCAGAGTTCTGATTATTATTTACGAGTGCGTTTTCGAATTTTCAGTTTTGCCACTCGCGAAGTTTGTTAAGGAACAAAAGCCGTAAGCGCATTACACGTTTGTTGGGGCGAGAGACACTTGAGAATTGTTTTTAAATTTATCATAAAAATACATTTCAACAACTTTGCAATTCTTGCCAGCTCATTCACTGATGTGTGCGCTGGGCAGGGGATGGAGCAAAGTGAGAAGTGAAAATAAAATGTGTTTTTATTTTAAGTAACCGTCGAGGTTCATTAAAATGTTGAGCTGGAAAATGTTGAAGTAAAGTGCAGCGGCCATGTTTTCACTCGCTGATTAACTAATTTATCAGCATTGCCCGATGTTTTCAACCCCTTGGCCCATTTCCTATTGCCCGTTTGCCATTTGCCAATTCTTCCAGTTTTGTGCTCTTGGCCAACTCCGGATCTCACATCGCTGGCTACCTAAGTGCGGCACTTCATTTGCATTTAAAATGTTTTCGCCTGCTCACTTTCAGGCTCAACTTTGGCTATTCATTTGGCACATTTCTCTTTGTTTGCCAATTCAGCGTTGTGGTGAGACGTTGGCCACCGCCACAGTGGGTCAAGTGGGTCGCCCCATGTTTATTTGTTTTGCAGTGCTCAAGTTTACTTTTTGTTCTCTATTTTCTGTTTGTTTTTTTGTTTCCGCTTTTCTTGCCTTACTTTGCGGTTTTTAGCTGCAGCGTATTGTCAGCTCGGGTTGTGCTTATCGATTTCGATTACGATTACGATTTCGATTATTGGCTACGGTAAGTGCTCGGCCACCTTTCAGCCGAAATAAGCTCACCCGTAATTTGCGCAAATTAAACGCTTGCCCGGCTAAAATGCGATTTTGAATAATCGTCGGACATTTAATGCGCACCTTGAGAGCGCTTTATTTATGCTTCGCTGGCGCCCCTAAGTATGCAATAAAATTGTATTTAAGATGCCTAATGAAATTTGGGCATTTAAATTATTGTGCAATATACAACAGAATGAAAAAATGCGGCATTAAGATAAAAGCAAAAAGGACTCGCCTTTAATTTATGAGGGACATCGAGTGGGCGTGCGCACCACAAAAGTATTCACTGACCCACTCCGCTAACCGTAGGCATTAAATTTGCTTGTCTTTAACACACACACACACACACACACACACAAATTAAACGCTAATTGTGTGTAGCCTGCCTTTGAAGATGATGAATTGCAAACGGCGCGGGATTTGTTGATGGCAAACGTAGAAATATTGCATATTAAAAATTAATTTAAATTCTTAATTCATTCGCCAATGTCCACAAGCGGAAGCTGTAGCCGTCTTCAGGCCGCTGCTAGAGCCCATGGGGCCTTTTCCTCTGTGAATTCGCAGCTTTAACTGTATCTAAATTCCAGCCGTATTATGATTAGCCTCGCCGAGCCATGTCCAGTGCCCGAAACGAGGTCACGTTAACGCTCAGATGGGTGGGGTAGGGGATAAAACATTTTGTATAGCCGCATGGCAACTTTGACACTTCCTGAAATTAATTACTTTAAACTTAGCCAGCCGCGATTTTCACCGCCCCTCCTCCGCCCTATCTCGCGCCACAGGGCGACCGGCCCCAAATTAAATAATAAATTATTATTTTTGTGCGAGCCAATGAAGTGTGCCAAATTTAATGGCGCCCATGGAGCACATAGTTGGCTAGTGCGCCACTTCAAAGTAATTGCTAAATATCCACACAGAGACTGAGTCGGAGTTTGCGAACGGAGGTGGAGCGGCGTTGGCAGAGAGTGCCGTCTAGTTTCACACGAACCTATTGAGCTAAACAACAATAAGAAACAAACAAGAAACATTTAGCAGGCAGTGTCTGACTAGGAGATACTCTGGATATACGAATATAAAATTAAGTCATTTCTATGCCTGGGTGAAAAGAAAAAGTATATGCAGATACATTAATGATACAAATGTTGGTCTGTTGATAAATTGGTGATGGTGATGAAGTTAGGGATTCCTTAAAACCAATACAGGTTGTATAATCGCAGTAAGGTTTTTAGATAACAGAGAGAAAATGCCCAATATAAACCAAGAAAAATAAATATATAATTTAATTTAAAAAGCGTAAGAAACTGAAGTTCTTAAGTTCTGTAACTATCGATCCGTCCACAAGCCCATATATTTAACTGTTACTTTAGGAGAATAGAATTTCTAAGAGTGAGAGATGCTTCTGGCAGTAACTTGATAAGCGCAACTTGCTAAATCATATGGCTTCACAATCAAAACTAAATGACATTAATCTTTCACCATAATCTAATTTCCATAATTATCGACGCTTCGTTGGCAGCGCTTCTAATGCGAATTTCATAGGAATTCATTCGCAATTTAACAGACCGAGACTCTTGTTTTTGATCTGAAATGTTGAATTGCGATTGCTAGCACTTTCAGCTACATGTTTGAGTTTCTTTAAACATTTCCCAACGAATTGCCTACCCCAAGCAATCATGCAGCGACTAGACTAACAGCTCTGCTTGTCAAACAATTTGTGTGACACACACGCCCGTACACAAACACACACACACACGCACACATTTGCAATTTGCCGTTGAGGCTTTTAGCCATTAGTTGTCGCTGACGTGCCAAAATTTTCTCTCTTTGCCACTTATTTCACTTGCAGCGGCTGGCAAAGAGGTTGAACGAGGTAGAACGAGCTGGCAGAATTCACGTTAGAGTACGTAACTTGTTGTCAAAGTCAACAGCTTTAACAGCCGCTGTCGGGCAGACTGCCAGTCAACTAGACGGTAACTTACCGATGGGGCCAACTGCAGCGTTAAACCAGAAATGAGTATTGTATAACATATGCTTACCTGCAAGTAAAAGGAGAATTGAATTAAGATGCAGTTAAGATACAAATATATTAATAAAATTCTCTAGAGGGCATAGGTATTATCATTAACTACGCTTAAGATCTGGCAGAATTTAAATAAAAATTCTCTGGAGGGTTAATGCTTGCGCACTAGGTAACTAAATTAGAATTGATTACCTATCGTCAAGGCCACACAGGAGGCAGCTAAAGGGCATAAAAATCAGCTTAGCAGCAATAATATATATGCCTATATATATCTACATGCACGCTTTGTGTCAACACCTTTTTTTGTGTGTGTGTGCGCGCGCCACGCCCACTAATCTTCCACTCCACTAACATTGTGTACACACACACACACGCACACGCACATTTACATATGCATGTGATTTGCGTTTTCGGCGCGTGTCTTTGCTTTTAGGCAATAGCATATTTTTTGCGTTCGTTTCTTCTTCTCTCTTTTAAGAGGGCTTTCAGGTAGGCCAACAACGCATTGAGTGAAAAAATCTATATTCATAAGCAAAACACACAGTCACACAGGGGCAGAGCCTGCGAGGAGCCTCAAATGATGAGTCCACGCGATTTAGTTTAACATAAATAAAGCAACATTTTTGGCCTGACACACACACACACACACACACACACACATGTAAGCACGCACGACAGCCGTGGCAAGTCTTCTGTGTAAGCCCTGAGCCAACTGGCAAGTATTATCAGACAACCCTTTTGTCCCTCACAGTGGCAATTTGTGCGCCTAAAAGTATGCCGCACAAAAAAAGGTTGCCCAACGATAAGAAGGCGCCGGCGCCAGCTCGTTGCTGCCTCAACCGAAGGTGGGCCGAAGCGTAAAAATCTAGCGACTGTCATAATTTGACATACGCCTGCCAACACGCACACACACACACACACGCACACACACACACGCTCGCACACTCGCAGCTGTTATGTGAGGCGTTAAACACGCTGCCAGATTCCAACTCAGATTCAGGTGCAGATTCAATCGCTCGTTCAATGCGTCAAGCAGTCAGAACCAGTCGACCCGTGTGTGTGCCCCATACCCTCTACAATGTCAATGTCAACGGCTTTGCCCACGTCACCCCATCCCCCTACAACCCACGCTTTGTTAAGGTATTGGCGCGCTTTACGGCTGCTCAGTTTGTTATTCATTTTGTCTCGTTATACCCTCTACCGATTAAAAATGTGAAGTGGGGGTATAATATTGCTGTGCAAATATATGTATCGGCAAGAAGGAGACATCTTGAATCACATGAGATATTGAGCAGGTCCTCAGCTGAGTCCGTCTAGACAGTTGAGTCTGTGCAAACAACTCGGCCTCAGACACAACTAGAATTGGACACTTTTAATTTAATATGCAGAATTTTTGACAATTCAATTCCTAACGCAACTTTGTTGCGTATATTTCTTAAAATTATAAAAGTTATGGATCATTAATTGGTTAGCTTTGTTTTTACAATAAGTTTATGTAATTTTTTGGTAATCGTTCCACTCTTTGTGAGCATATTTCGGAGATTATTACAGCTGGCAACACTCAAATAAGGTAGATTAGACATTTTAATAAATCATAGTTTATATACAGGTTAAGAAACGCGATTTTTATAGAATAGCCTTGTATACCATACAAATATGTTAAATCGGACAATGAACACACAGAAGCAATATTTAAAATATATAGCTCAGCGAAAATAAGCAAAGCCGATATCTGTATTATAAACTAATCAAGATTTTTGTATTTTTAATAAGTACATACTCTCTAAAATCCGCCAATTGTGAATTCCCTTAGTCCGCTAACGATTTTCTTTTATATTAGTAACTTTTCTAGTCCCAAAATTCCTAAACACAAGACTCAAAAACAGCACTAAAATTTTAAAAAATGTTAGAAGTGTATTGAATGCGTTTAACGCTTATTTCAATTATGGAAGTGATTGTAAAAATTATTTTGTCTCCAGCCTAAGGGTTCGCTAATAATATCGATAATTTTTTACTATATAGGGTATATTCCAGTCCATAACTGTTGCCAAAAGCACACGAACTTATTTTTTCTGTCTCGCTGGCGATTTGTGTGTTATTTTCAGGTTCATTTAGCGTTTAATGCTTGTAAAGAAATTTTAATTTTATGGCCAGGTGCCAAAGCGCCCATAGCTGTAAGCCAAGCCATAGGCATTGGCAGCCAGTGGGCCAAGCCAAAAAGCTTAACCAGAGAGCCGAAAACAAAATTTCACAAAGAATTATGCGCGCTTCACTGGCAGCTGCTTTGCCACTGGGCTGAGAATTTGTGAATCGAGTTAAGCCAGTGTGGCATGCAGCAATTGACATTCGCATCGACCAGCACACCCACACACACACACACGCACACACACACAAGCAAGCGAGTCAAATTGCACGCTCAATCAAAATGCGAGCAAACATTTAAGCCGTCTGCGCGGGACGAGAGGGAGGGGCTTTAGGGGCATGTGTGTGGCTCGGCGGCCTGCGGTTAAGTTTTCGTGTTAAGTTGACAAATTATTTTGGTAAATATTTGCGTAATTTCGATAATAATGTTGCTACGCGTCGTGCCAGGCCGATAAGTTCGGCTCAACGCCGTTCGATGTTCAGTTTTGAATTGGTTTGTAGTCTGTGGTCGCTGTGGTTTTTGTTCGCGTGTTGCCGCACATCAAACGCGCGTGTATATAGATGTGTGTGTGTGTGTGTGCGTGGGTGTGCGTGTGTGTGTGCTTGTGTCTGGCTCAACTATAACAATGTTACTTGGCTGCCTGAGCCTGGCAGCACAATTAATTAGCTGACGCACATATTGAATATTAATTACACGCGCCACGCCCACTAGAACCACACACCCGATCCGCCTTCTAATTGAGGAGCATTGACAACAGCGGCCAAAACAAACACTCGACTACAAAAACACTTTGGGGCAACTCTTGAGATAGGCCGTTTTGGGGCCAACTAGTTGGCCAACACTCGATGGCCCGCACGGCCACTCGACTTTGTGGTGTAATTAACACCTGGCTAGTGGGCAGTGCGTGTGTGTGTGTGGGTGTGTGTGTGTGTGTCCAGTGCCAGCCAATTAGCTGAATGCCTGCAGGCGGCAGGCTTCATTAGCATTACAGCCAGCAACTGAGTCGGTTGACAATTAAATCCTTGGCCTAAACTGACTTTCCACAAAAAAGAAGCCAAAAAGAAACTTTCAGCTGTTTTGGCTGCAAGTAGCCATGACCGTGACACATGGTGCACAATGCTGGGCTATTGTCTGTGCAGCGCCCGTATCAACAGCAACAACAGCAACAACAACATCAGCAACACCAGCAACGACAACACCGAAACACTTTCTAATGAACTTTTCGACAACAGCAACAATTCTACCGCAAATCTAAATACAAATACATAAATCCAGACAAAGCAGGTGAATTACGTGGCCATAGACCATAAACGCAACCGCAAAAGAGAAGCCGAGAGCGGGAAAGAGAACGAGGGAGCGGGAGCGGGAGAGAGAATCAGTTAAAGCGCCAAGTGGGAACAATGGCGAAAACTGTTAGCCAGCCATGACGACAATCGCGCAAAATTTAATGCAAACTCGTTGCGCTGGAAAACGCTGAGGCAGAAAGAAGTCAAATTTTCCATACCTGCTGCAACTTTGGTAAAAAGCCTCAGCTTAATTTGGCTTAAACATAAATTTAATGAGAATCGCAAAATTTAAATTGAATTTGTTAATTCGAGTGCAGCTTAAGCATTGATACAGTTTGTGCGGGACTTAAAATATTATTTACTATTTGAAATATTCATCCGTTGGAATAAAACCACGAAAGTGCTATTTGCACACTTAATATAAGTTTCAAGGAGATGCTTTTGTTGTCTCACTTTTACACTATGTCCAAGTACGAGTGGAATAGCAGTATCATAGTCGGAATATTATTCGTACCGTTTTATTCATTAAATTGCCGCATCATTTCACTTGTGAATCTGCTTTAATAAATAATGAATTATTCTTGATTTTATTACTTAAGATAGCCATATAGTATTCATTACAGGAATTTTCATACTTCATATAACATTCTTAACGTTCGTATTTGATTGTTAAGTAAGCCAAGTTAGGCACTAATACGTTTTTTAAAATAAGAAATTATTTCTCTATATATTGTATATTTCTTGAGATACTTTTTTTCTACAAATTTTATAGAGCACAGGAGCTCAATTTTTTTCGCACATTAAAAACATCGCATTTCAGTTTGAAAAGAGCTTTCTTCATTATGGATATATTAACTCTGAAACTTTAATACGAGATATAGAATTTTGCAAAAGCAAGATTTGGCAGTGCTGGCTTATTTGAGCCTCTATCTGTGTAGAAGACCATCTGCTTGCCAAATTCGCCAAGGCCAGCTCTTTCAAATTCTTAAAGGTTTCGCTTTTTCGGCATTAGGTTTTTCGCCGTGGCGAAAATAAAAATAACGCGGTTGCACAAAAATATTTATTCATTATTTTGAGTGTGTTTTTCCAATAGCAACGCAAAAACATTGCGTAAGCATAGACAACGGACATTGCACAAAGCAAATACAAGATATAATAAAAATGTTATGCGCAAAAATGTATATAAAGAAAACCATTATACTCCTTATATTAACTATACTTAGTTTGATTATTTCCTTCCTTTCTTTGTTAAGCTATACACAAAAAGTATCATATTTACTCTATTATATATTTGAAGTTTTGTAAATAAACAGAAACTAAAACTTACATGTGCTATAACTAATGTAGCTTTGCAATAAACACATATTCACTCATAGACATAGACATAGACACTCATTTCATCAACGTACATTCATTGAGTTTTCAAAAGCAATTTAAGAATAAAGTAATGCATTTAATAATTTAATATCGCATTAAAGAAGTTGCTAAAAACAATCCCTTGAAATACATTCGATATCTTTATTATGGGAGCCAGCCAATATGAAGCTGCTGCATGAATTTATTTGAGCTTTAAATTATGAAAATATCTTGAGAGCACTTTGCCTGCAGCTGCGGGTGCAATACGAGGCCCAGCCAGAGAGCTGATTGTGAAAAATCACATTGATTGGCCTTGAAAACATAACAATGCGCCATCAGGCTGCATCAGGCTCTCATTACGGCCACAAAAAACCAACAAGCCAATTTCACGAACAGCCCGCGGCAACCACTCAGCAGTGGGCGAAAGGGCGGGCGGAAGGGCGGCCGGTCGAGAGGCAGGCAAAAGACAAGGTCAGTTGGCAGTTTCCGCCCGCAGCTTGGCTGCAACATCGATATGGGATAGTTCCAGCCGGGGCAAGGGCAGATGGATAGGGGATGGAGGGGCAGCAAAGCAGCCTGTTGTCCACTTAAAGCTGAGTGCTGAATTGAGAATTGGCAATTATTGGCGCGAGCCTCGCCTCGCCTCGCCCTGCCCCGCCGGGGCATTAATTATTTATAGAGCAGAGCTCGCAACGCGCGGCCTATGAATATAAACATTTTGTTAACGGTTTATTAGCCAGGCAATTACAAGCTGTTGGGCAACAGGCGACAACCGGAGACAGCCGGCGGTGAGTCAGAGGCGCTCGTCTACCTGCGCCTGCACCTGTTTTTATTGCGGTGCGTGCATTAAAGGTGCATTAGGCGTCGCGCGCCTGTCTGTGGCATGCAACGTCTGGCTGCTGGCTCGCGCGTAATCAGAACTCGACTGCCTTATCGCGCATATTGTCATTGTTGTGCTTCGCTGGCCGTGCTCTTCCTGCGGTGGTCGTTGTTGCCGTTGTTGTTGTTGTTGCCACTCATTTCCGATGCACGTGTGCGCAGAGAGGCGTAAAATCAGAAAAAAGCAAACGCTGCCCTCGCATATTGGACTCCGATAGCTTCATCTGTGACCAGGAACCTGTTGGAATGTTATATTGTACAAACACACACACAGGCACACACACACTGGGAATCACTTTACTGCTGACACAGCAGCCAGCCACACCCGCACCCACAGCCGCAACCGCTGAGCTTTAGATATAAATGCGAACTGAGTCGCATCGTTCCCAGAGGGCCAACAATTAAAGGCATTCATTCAACAACAAACAAAACTAATAAACCACATTGCCAGCATCAGCACCACTGGCCGGGGTCCATCTGCAGCGGCTCGCGCCACAGCCCCACAGCACCACAGCACCACAGCACCACAGCACCGCAGCACCGCAGCTCTCATCTTTCAGCACACCGCTGAGTCTTTGTTTTGCTTATGACAGAGCAGGAAATGAGTCAAAGCCCAAAGTCGGAGCTGGCCGAAATCCATTTGTGTTTACACAAACAAAGCGAGGGCAGCCAAAGGGGCGGCGAGCGGGGCTCTTTTGTAATTTCGCACTTCATTTAGCGTTAAATTAACAACAACAACAACAAGGGTAACGGCAAGAACAGGCCGAAGAAGCTCACTAAATTCTCAAATTCCCAAGCAATTCTCAATATCGCATAGCTCTTGGCATTTAGTCAATAAAACACGAAATAACCATAAAATATGAGTCGCAGACGAGGCCTGCGCCGTGGCACGAATACCCATTTAATCAAGCTAAGCGTACTTGCAACCAGAGACGGCGGCGATCGCTGCGTGCTGAGGCATAAATAAGAATGAGCACGCGGCAGCAGCCAGAAGAGGAAGAGCGCCCAGCCGGTGATGCGCTTCAGTGCAGCAGAACGAGACGAGACCAAAACAAAACGAAGCGAATACAAAAACCAAGCGAACTAGCTTGCAACCAGCTCGTTGTGTGACAGGCAGCCAAAAAGCTGTGCGACACTCTCTTGCATGCAACAGCAACGAGTTCGAGTCTTTTAGTCGAGAGTGCACGGCTCGAAGATACCCTGTACCCAGTTCCAATATGCCATGCCTTATAACCAGGTACTGCAAACAAACAACTTAAGCAACAGTTCCATCTATACTACAAGTAACAAAATAGTCTAAGTAATAGAATAGTTAGCCCAACATTTTGAAAAAATGGTAAAGATATATTATTCAAATAAAAAAAAATGTTTTGAAACATTTTTTTAAAATTAAAATATTTTTGTTGCAAAATACACAAAAATTTGTCTTTTGTACCTTTTTTAACAACATTTTTTAGGTTCTAGATTTTTATCAGTGTATTTAAAATATTTCTGTCAAAGCTGTCGAATTTTATTGAGATTTTAAAGTCCAAATAATAACATCAAAATTATATGATTAAATGAAATTATATGATATGAAATGATTATATGAAAAATTATAGATTTGGTTCAAAAAATTTTTATTTTTTTAAATTTGGGTACAACGGAGGATATCGAAAAATAAATATTCCTATCTACTTAATTTGCATATCGCATAAAATACCTTACATTTGTGCTTTTAATTCTTCTTATATTCAATATCTACTTAAAATAGTAAAGTTGCCGATTAAGTCGATTATTTGCAAAAATCTTATACATTATAATATTAATCTACACATTCTATTTATGTGTAAACTACGAAAACCACTACACAAATTGGCGTCCCTAGTTCTAACCTAATATTTATGGAATAATATAATAAAAAATAACAATAAAATTGTGAAATAGTGACTGTTATCGAAATATACTATTTTAGATACTTTATTTGCGTGTGGTATAAGAGATACTTTGTTCTATGCTTCTCATTGTTAGTGTTTGAAATTGAGGGATTTACACAGACAAAGAAGGTACGCAGCGGAAGATTCATTCATTTACCTTTTATATACACGGGGACAACTTGATTATGCCCTTGCCATACACTTTTAATGGGTATAGCATTTAACAACAGCAACAAAGTTGAAGACACAACCTCATAAATGCGCAGTCGCAACACCAAACACAAAAAGCCAATCGCCAAATGTGAAGGCCAAAGAGCCAGAGCCAAAGCGCTGATGCTGTTGTTGCTGCTGCTGCTGTTGCTGTTGCTGTGAGGCAGCTGTGGCAGTGGCAACAAAGTGGCCGCTGGGTCACTGGATGCTAACGATGCGACGGCAGCGCATTTAATGCACAGATTTCTTGGCTATGCACATAAAATTGAATGGAATAAAGAGTTGCCCATTGTTAGAGCGCGTCTCTGGCCAGCGGCAGATTGAAAATTGTTGCAGCGACTGTTGCTGCTGCTGCCGCGCTGTTGTTGCTGCCTCCGCTGCCGCTGCTGCTGCTGCTGCTGCCGGCCAGGCAGCCTTTCATAATCGCAAATTGATGCGCCAGCGACGTCTTCGTCGCTGTGCAGTGGAGCGTGGGAGCGCTTTCAGCTGCGCGCATGTGGCAACATCGGCAAACATTGACTAGACTGGTTTAGGAGCAGCACGGTTGTCGAGGGGCCAGCCAATCAGCGGGGCAGCCGGGCCAAATTTTAGTTATTGGCTAATGCCAGAGCCATGCGTTGGCCAGCTGTGCGCGTCCGCCTGAATTGATAACCGCGAAATGACAAAAGGCAATACACAACAAAATTCATTACATCCAATTCTTTATACCCTGTGCACACACATAACAATTGGCAAAAGAAAAATTGGCATGAAGTTATTGGTATGTTAAAGAAGATAATCCAAGAATATTGTGTACAGTTTTGTCAAAATCCGTCCAAGTTTAAAATTTCTTAACTGACATGCAATATGGTTCTCAAATACAGCACTTGAACTTTCATTAACAACGTTTAACGTATTTTTCAAAACTACACATTTAATCTGTAGTTTTTTCTTTGTAAAAAGTTAGTTGTTAATTTAAAAATATTCGTATAGAAAATATATTCTTTAAAATTAATTATCAAATCGGTGCGAGTTCTAAGTACTTGGACTTGGACTTAGAACGGCTTTTTATCTTCTCCACGAATGGAAAAAAATGCAAAATATTTTCAACTCTTAAACACTTGTAATAAACACAATATTGTGCCAGAAAGTTATAATTCAAACGTTTTCAATGGAAATAAATACGTGTGTATTTTTGTTATGTTGTTTTATAATTAATAATTAATAATAAGAATGCGTAATGCAAATAAATATTATTTCAATGATGAACTAAATGAACTAAACAACAAATTGTAATTAAAATAAAGTATTTTTTATATGCAAAAACTGAAACTTTCATGAGATCCTGCATTAATTCAATTAATGTGCGCAAATAAATACACCCACGTAGTTAGCCCTCATTACGCTACTCTTGACATTCCTAAGCCCGTTTGTGCAGGGCATCTGTTAGTCTAGCACGCTTAACTGCGGCGTTCGCATTTGTTATTTATGAGTTTTGTTTTTGCTTTCATTTCGTTACGTTTGGTTCGTCGCTGATATTTGCACGAATTGATTTCTTATTAATTTTACATTTGCAGCTCGTTGGCTTTCATAGGCGACAGCGCCACGCTTGCCTTTTGTTTCGCACCCCCTCTCCGTGGGGTCAAGCTCCCCCTCCCGCCCCAAACTACTGGCGCCACAGCCTGCTTGCGTTCTTTGCCGGCTTTTGTTTCGGCTGTTGTTGCTTTTCCTTTATGGACTCCGCTCTTTTTGGTGGTGCCCTTTCCAGGACTTTCCCTCTGGTCCCATTGTTTTAGTTAAGTTGACCATTTGTATACAATTTTGCAACGCTTTGTGTCGCCGCACGCTTATCTGCCAAAAAAAAATATATATAACAAAAATCCAAGAAAAACAACAACGAAATGTGGCCAGGACGCACTGTCCTGACGCTGATTTCTTCTACTGCCAGCGCATTTGTGGGCTCATTTATTTTCATTTGCTTTGTCATAACAATTTTTCCTTGTTTCTATCGAGGGCCGGGAGGGGCTCTAATATTTATTGTGCTTGGCGGAGATGCGTTCCATCTCCTGCGACCAGCCGCAATATTTGCGCCGTTATATTCGAATTTGTTTTTTTGGGTTTTGCGGGCTACTTAATGCAATTGCCGCAACAAATTTGATTTGGCCATAAAATGGCAAAGTCGCCGAAAATAAGAACGAAATCAAATTAACATAATTGGCACAGATTTGTGATCTCCGAGCCGAGCACTTGAATTTAGGATGAGCGACAAACAGAAAACTTTCCCAATGGCCAGCTTCCAACAGCGCATACCAATAAGAATGACAAATCTTTCGCTTCAGTCGCATTACCCTTACCGAATAGTCAATGTGTGCTTAAGCGGCTTTTAGCATTCTCAGCCAACAACAACAACAGCAACAACAACTACGGCGGCAGCAGCACCTTCGTGCTGTAGCATTTGCGTGGCACTCATCGACAGTCGAAGCTCGTTAGCACCTTTAATGACGAAAGAGATGGCTGCCATAAGAAAGAGAGACAGCAGAGGCAATCGCTGAGTGTTCATATGGATTGCTGTGGATGCTGCCACAGCCGAGCCAATTGTAAAGTTTCGCATTAATACACAAACGAATCGAAAGGAAAGGCAGACGTAAGCGTAAGCGGCTTAGGAGGCCAGGTGCGGGGCCCGGGGTGGCAAGCGAGGCATGCGGCAATAATAATAACGTTAAATAACGGACAACAACAAGTAATGACAATTGAAGATTTACGGCCACCAAAAGCAAAACAACAAACAAACAAACAATTATTTTTTTTTCGATGAGCTGCACGAAGTTGTGTTGCGAGCTCATTACAAGCTGCACGTTGCACGCCGCACGCTGCACGTTGCACGAGCAATGCATTTGCAACGAGAAGAACAACAAATATGACTAATTAGATTGCAGCCACAGATGCTGGCTTGCTAGCTGCTCATAGCTCGACAAGAGCGTGTAGTTGTGTGGGCACCCACACACATACAACGTGCAACGTGCAACGTGCAGTGTGCAACGTGCAGCGTGCAACGTGCAACGTGCAACAACAGCTCGCAAGATGAGTTGCGCTTAAGCGCGGTAGTAGCCTCCCAGATACTACGTAGCTGGCAAACTGTGTCAATGTCTGTGAACTGGAACTGGAACTGGAGCGTTCAAATGCCGACGCCAAGCTCCGAACTTCGTCTGCGCCAATTGCTGCTGGCGTTGCGATTATTGTTTTTGGCCCGCTTCTGCTTCAGCTGTTGCTCCTCTTGTTGTTGTATAATTTACACGGCCAGGCCAATTTGCAGAGGAAGGGCCCTGAAATCGTGCCGGGCCAACTTCAGCCGCCTCTTCGTGCTTCTTCATGCCAGTGATTTGCAGGTGGGCGTGAGCCACTAAATTGCCCATGCAAGCAACGTCTGTGTCTGTGTGTGTGTGCGTGTGTTTGTGTGTACACCTGTACAGCTGCACGGGGCAGCCAAGCGCATCTGCACAATCGCCTTCAATCGCTGCATCTTCATTTACCAGCCGCTCATGCTGCGAGTTTTAGACCTCATTGACACCAATTTAAACGCCCCCTTCCAAATGAGCCCTTTTAGCACAGTTATAAATATACGTGTAGACATGACGAGAAAACAAAACCAAAGTGACCAGATACCCAATAAAAAGGGGCTCTGACTTCCTCTATTGCAAACAAAATATATTATTTACTCTAATGTTTTTCATAGTTCATAGATTTAACTTTTTTTCTTTATTATTTACAGCAAAGTAATGTATTCTTCTCTAAAATTCAACAACTATAAACTACAATAAACCACAAACTACGACAAACCATTTAATTACTTAATTTTGCAGCTTTTTTAAAATTAATTTTTCAACCACACTTTCAATAAAAACTAAAATTATATTTGATGTATTTTTTCATCTGCGAACAGCATTTATGTATTTGGCGACTAAAAAATATTAAATATTAATAAAAATAATTCTAAATCATATTTAAATATGTTGCAAGTGTTTTTTAAATTTGTTTATGCCCTTGTGTATATGCATATATATAAGTATAAGTATATTTGATATTGCTTAGAACGATGAACTGACTTGATATCTCATTGTCTGTTTTACCGACCGTCTGTCTATCTGTCCATTTTTATTCACAGCAGTCGATTAGTTTTTAAGCTAATAATAATAAATATATCGAAGTTGTAAAAAAACTAAATAAATATATCGAAGTTGGAAAAAATATTGAAAAATCTTTTGCTTTTCAAGATATAATAACAATATTTGGAAATTATAATGGTATATATGTTGTTAAAAATAGGTTTTTCTTAAATATTAGCTAAACATCAGCAACAACTACTGTAATTACGCTCCCATAGGGCCAAACGGTTAAAGACTTCGTTTTTGGCACTTCTTTTCAAGTCTGCAGGGTTATTTAGTTAGCGATACCCCGAAGTCAACTGTTCTTTCTTGTTTCAGTTTCTTTTAATGCAAATGAAAAACAATTATTGTTTGTTACATCACAGTTTAGTTGCAGATATCGAAGAGTCATGCTCTCGGCAGTTTCCAATTTTCGTAATAAATATAGCACAAAAAGAAGGTTAACATAAATTTAAATTAAAATAGATGTTATAAATTTATTAGGGTTACTCATCTTAGTATTCAAATTGCCTTTGGTACAACTGTCACATGCTTCACCATTAAAATGGACATATATTTATTTCTGAATCCTTTTATTATAAAATTATATATTATCCATAGTTATTGTTCACGGTCGACATTACGTTGGATATGGACATAGCTATAAATAGACATATACACATACACATACACATACACATGCAAATGCTTATACAACTTACACGTATCTATCTAATTTCTATCATTATCATGGCCACAACAATTGTTTGTGCGTAATACCTAATTGCAACAAAGAGCTGGAGAGAAAGTGTTTGTCATTGCGTTGATCGTTTGGGTTAATGGGTGAAGACGACACCGATTGGGGCAACTTCAATGGGCGGCCGAAGCAACCAAAACCAGCTGCGCGCCTCGAACGCAACCTTCAACTGGTGAGGGCCGAAACGCATTAAAACCCAATCAGAGTGACGGGGCGTGGCGCGCTTTGGTATCTGAGCCATCAGCTAATGAGACTTTGACTGCGACCAACAGAGCCGACTGCGCCTCGTCGCCCCCAGCTGATGGCTGTTTAGTTTTCGATTTGGCTGCCATACACAAATAACAAAAACAAAAGAAGCAGCAAAACTATGCCCCCTGCCCTGCCGTGCCCTACCGTGCCGACAAACTGTCAACGCACGTCAAATGAAAGATACATTTGACAGGCGACGCAGACAGACAGACGCTCAATTAAAGCCGCCAAATGAGCCCGGCTGGTCGGCGGTGGGGCAGGGAGGGGACATCGGTTGCCGGCCCCCAAAAAAGAAATCAATTAGTGCAAATTAGTGTGGCAGCCAGTTTGAGGCGCAAACTGTGCTGCAAGCCAAGGCGGCCAAGCAATTTGGCTAAGCTTTGTGTCTTTTATTGCTCGTATTGTAAGTACATTTTATTTGGCTTTTTTACCATTGGCTTATTGTTGGCTGGCTTTTGATATGGGTATTCAATTTGCGGCTAATGAATTTTTGAATACAAATTCATAAGGCATTTGACTCGTATTTGATTGCTGAACGGAGAGACGCAAAAGCGAAACGAAAAAAGCTTATGACTTAATCTTAAGTGGATTTGGCTTTCTACCCGGCAGGTTCATTGCCCCGCCCGCTGAGTGATTAACGGTACTCGAATTCTATTAGTGCATTTCAAGTGCGGCCTCGGCTAATGTCGCCTAATTGCACCCGCAGCTACCGCTACTGCAACTGCAACTGCCGCTGCACACACATTTGTGGCAAGAACAGCAGCTAATGTTGCCACTCGTAAAATTATGCGCTTATCTGAATGCAGCCATGAAATGGCCATGGGTTAGGGAGAATGGGGGGGTTTGCTTTTCAGTCGAGTGCATTCGACCAAATTACGAGAGTGCCTATGAAAAATGATATGCGAAGCTATTTCATCAATTTCGAACATATACAAATCTGCCATAATGGAAGTATAACAGTCTGACTGCCAGACTGCCAAGGCTATAGAAAATTCTACCATATACGCATGCCAATGTATAACAAGGGGTATATGCAGATTGCAGAGAGAAATGTGTGCATTAATATAGTTTTATTTCATTAATACTAAAACTCTACAATAAATGAATGAATGAATTAAAGGAAATCCTTTTAATTAATAAAACTGATATGCACTTTGCAAAAATATGTGAAAACCAGACACAAATGTGAAATGCTATTGTTTGCCTGTGTTGTTTTTGAACAATTATTTGTTATTATTCTTATGACATATATCTTTAGGTATTTGTTTATAAATTGCTTAATTGGCTAATCGGAATTCCAGTTAAACACATGCTATTACGTTTCTTTGACATGTGTTTAACTGCAATTCTGCCTCCCAACCCCCGTTAAAATATAAATATTTGAAATTGTATAGCCTCAAGTCTATATCAAGCGGTGAGAATTTCCTAAATTCAGTTAAACACATGTCAAATTACGTTTTTGTTTTAATTATGGTCTGATTGGCTGCAGGCTCATTTTCAGAGCTGTACATGAGCACATGAACATGAATTGTAGTGCAGGGCATGTTGTAGTCCGTCACTCTCAGCTGAATCTAAACAATTCTGACTGCTATTATTCCGGTGCTTACTTTGTTTTCATCGAGATGAAAATAAAATATCGCAAATTTTTCCTCTCTCTTTCTGGCTGTCTCCGTTTAAGTGGCAATTTCTGGCAAAGATTTTTCACAATTATTCGATTTTAGCATTGGCGCATTACGAGCTCATTTGGCGAAGTGGATCCGTCAGACCGAAAACGCAAATAGATGCGAGTTCCTCGACGCTGATTAACACTTTAAATGAAAATTGTTATTTTGATTTGCTGTTTTGGTTGCTGTTTACTATTTATGCAAATGGAGTTATTGATTGACATTCGAGCAGTGGGCCAAACACCTTAATGACATGTAATTGCAGCGTTTTCTCGAAAAACGTCGACGCGAAGCCAAAGAAAAGTCGACTGCAACGGCGGCAATGGCTGCGTCAGTGTGTGTGTGTGTGTGTGTGAATGTATCTGTGAATGTTGAATGAAGGCAATTCACGGAAAATGTTTTTAAACGCATTCAAAGGAAAGTAAACTAAGCCAATTGATTGAATTGATTTCGCGGAAAGCGACTGCCACACACACACACACACCCATACACCCACACACACAGGTAAGGGGCATCTAATTGGCTGTGCGCTTTATGGGGCGCCAAGTGCTTCAAGGACTTGAGTGCAACTGGCCACACACAAGCACACTCGGCTGCATGAATTATTCTAGTTAATTGAGAACATCAATCCCCGACCCCGCCACGTGAGGGAGTGTCCCATGTGCATTTCCGTTTCCGGCTTTGACAACGACACAAGCGGGGGATTTTTCTGTGCAGGGTTGCAGGGTCTAACTGCAACTGCAACGGCAGCATTTCGGTGCGCTATGCCTCACTTGGCTAATTCTAGTTTAATATTCAAATTATTTTACATTTTCACATGCATGGAAATTTGTATGGAGGGTTCGCCTATACTACACTCCAGGGCTGTGGTAGTATTATTCCTCCAGCTAGCTGCGCGCTGGGGTGTTGCTGCAACAAACAAGTTGCTGGTGCCTGTTGTTATTTGTTGCCGGTTGCCTCATCAGGCGAAGGAGGCGGAGGTGGCAAGTATGTGTGTGCGTGTGTGTGTGTGTGAGGGGTTTAGTAACAAAATACAAATTCTGTTTTATAAACCTGCAAATAGTACAGGCCGAAAACGAAATGCAATGCCGCTGCCAACGTTCTGCTTGGCTTACCTCGGCGACGGCAACAACAACAACAACACCAATAGCAACAAACAGCGAGAACAACAAGCAACGTGTTGTATAAATTCATAAACGGCCGAGTTTAACGAACTGCGTTTTGGCTTTGTTTTTCATTAAATTTTTTTTTTGTTTTGCGTTCAAGCCGCCTCGCAATGGCACAAACCAATTTGGCGATCTCCATTCGCTTTTTGCATGCTTCTCTGCACAACAATTTTGCATTGTTTTGTTTTGTTTTTTTGTATTTTTCAACTGAAGAAATCAACAAAGAACAACAAAACAAAAATCAACAATATTTAAATTGAAATTTTTGCCAAACATCGCACTTGTATTGCACAAGAATTTTTAATTCAATTATGAGTTTGCACTCTTGACTCCCTTTCGACACCTGTGACTTTTGAGACTGCCAACACCTGCCTAATGAAGCCGCTCTGCTTTAAATATAATTTTCGCCAAGTGTCCTTGTTTGAATATTAATAAATGACTTACATTGCACAATTTATATTCACTTGGGGTCGCTCTGAAATTGAAATAAAAACTTGTCGTAGTGAAAATATCTAGAATTTACTGAATAAATTCGTTACCGAAATTGGGAATACAAAGTATTCCTTATAAAGAAATGTAATTAAACCAAAATGGACACAATTTTTTGAATATGTCAATCTATGAAAATATAAAAGCTAGTTTTGGCAAATTGCAAATAAGTTTGTTTTTAAATAGAACAGGTCTCCAAGATTTGAATTCTTGTACCCAACTTTTTTCTTTTCTATCTTTATCACGCAATGATGCAAATTTTTACATTAGTCAAGCTAAAAAAATAATAGCACAGATAAATCATATAAATAATATTTTATACTATAATCAGGGAGAAATTGTTGTATCTTTATCAACGCCGTGTCAAGGTCCACCCAGGTAAGTAATTTATAAATTTGAGAAGAATATTGTTCTTTCTAAAATTAACCTAATTTTAAAATATAAAACTAAAAAATTCATTATTCCATTATTTAAATATTAAATATTTAAATATTTTTTACATAATTCAAGAACTTTGTTGCAAACAATATAATATTTAATTTAGGTATGTTAATTAACGATATTTGTCATTAACTTCAAGAACATAACGATACGAATATGTGTATATTCACACGATCGATTAAATTCACTTGATCATTTACTTGCAGAAACAGGGAACCCGACGGGGTCGAAACATTTGAAATGCAGATAAAAATTGATTTAAACTATATAATGAACAATTTAATAAATGTATTTAGAGCGCTGCTTAAATATCAATTCAAATAAATAATAAATTAACAATTTGGTTTTTAATTTCTTTTTTTTTTACATTTTCAATTTAAAAATTTATTACTTTATTTTCCGAAAAGATTTTTGTTCTTGTTAAATAGTTAATAAGCTATAGTCAAACTTTGGCATTAGAAGCTAAAAAGGCAGCATTTAAGACCTTTGTTTATGGAGTACTGTAAAACTCACCTCACAGCTATATTGTAAATTATTGCAACGCTATCTTCCTGACGATGGTAATTAAGGTAAAACGCTTCATAAAATATGAGGCCTAAAAGTTCAACAAATGGGAATTATTCAAACAATTTGCCAAGCTTTAAGCCTTGTTAGAAATTTACCAAATTTACCAAAATCTGAGATATCTGCCAAATACTTTTTCACTTTATTTAATTGAAACGGCAGTCATTGTATCAAATAAAATTCTCGCACACACCTCCTAATTGACCTTAAGCTAACACAGATTTCCATAGATAAGTAAATGAAGATTTTGAAGTAGTAAAAGAAATAGAAGAAAACTTAGAAGCAGTTGTAAGGAGCAGCAGCTTTATAAGCTGTATAATGATAACGATGCAAACAAATGCAAAGTAGATACGCAAGAGGACTCAGAACGCAGTTACCTAGCCTTGCTTTTAGCCCAGCGATGCCAATTTTAACGCTTATCCCTGGCCCCGCCCCTCTCCCTTGCCGTATATATATGTGAGAGATAAGACCGATTTTCTAACGGCGCTGCAACATTTTTCTTATTTACGAGCCACGTAGCCATAAAACGCATACATAAATTTTCTTAGAGCCAAAACCAAAATAGAAGGAGCTATTTTTTTTTTTTTTTTTTTTTTGGGAGGGTGTGGAGTTGGGAAATATATGAATGCAAGTCGAAGTCTTGGGAAACCGAAAGGAATAAAGAAATTGATATAAATGTTTGTGCAAACAGACAAGCTGGCGTTATGTGTGTGTGTGGATGAGTGTGTGTGTGCGGGTGTGTGTGTGTGCCCCACCCCTCCGCAAATAGATAGAATTATGTGAAATGTGCGCAAATTTGTAGAAATGGCTGAGAAAAGTGTCGTCAGCGCTCGCAGCTATTTGAATAGATGACTCTTTTATGATTTCCAAATGCGATTCGATATAAAAAGTTTACGTTCAATTTAAAATGCACGCACTGAGAGTTAAAGCCAGGCGCCAAAAAGTTTCGAGTTAATTTTCGAACAAAATTTGTTTACGCCAGGAATATGCACAGGCTTTTTATAGCCCGCGGCTAACTGTAAAGTTTTGGCTCACTAAATTTCATTTGCTCGATAAAGCAAAACACACACAATTGGTCGACAAATATTTTTTGTTGCTCCTTTTTTCTCGGTTAAGACTACTTTCGGGCATGGCAAAACAATTTTCGATTATTACGTGCGTCGTTCTGAAGGGGCTTTCAGTTTACACTCACGGCAATAACCATTAATAAAAATGGCAGGCATTTAAAATTAAATGACTCCATCGCACGGGCCGCCAGCCCCTCAATGTGCCCACTCGTCCTGGCCACGTCTAACTTTTCGGGGAAAACAAAAACTTTTAGGCAATTTCATTTTCAAGTGGAGCGCGGAATTTAAGACCATTTGCATATCAAAACAAAATGAATTTCCCTCCCTCAGCGACGCGTCGAACTGGTGCACAGATGGCGCCGCCAGTGGAAATAAAAATTGTTGCTGCCACAGCTCCTGTGCCTGCCCCTGCCTCTTGGCGTGATGTTGGCACAAAACAATTAGCGGAAAATTTCTTGAATGCGCCGCGCGATTTCAGTTAATTGCAGATATTTTTGGGTTAGACATTTGGCCCCCGCCGGTCGGTGTGCCGTCAAAATATCATTAACATGAATTTATAAACAATAAAATGCCAGCTTAATTAAATTTTATTGTGTGACCAGCAGCCCCAAATTCTATTTAGCCCGTCAAATTTATGCGCAATTAAAGCGCCCTGCCTGATTGAAAACTTTGACAGTGGCTGTCAGGACTTCAAAATGACAGCTGATAAAACGTAGCCAGAATTCACAGAATTCAGCTCATAAAATATGCAAAGAGACATTAAAATTTCGGCGACAGGAATTGGCAACGATCTAACCAAGTCAGAAGCTCGACCAGTCCTTGGCAATATTTTAAATAATTGTCCATAAATATATGAGCACATAAAAAGGGCAACCGAGCGCTTAATCCGTTGTCACATTTAATATATATATATATATGTATATTTTGGCCATGACCTGCAGTCACAACAACACAAAAAGAAGCCGGAAAAAGGAGTAAGGCATCAAGTGCTCGGCTCGTGAAAGAAAAACGAGCATTTTTATTGATGAGCCAAGTGTAAACGTTGTCCTTTGAGATTTTCGCTTTTGTTGCGGCATTTATTACTTTTTCTTTGCATGCATATTTCTTTTCTTCTTTGAGCACACTTTGACCATCAGTTAAGAGCTTAGCACGAACTTGAAGCAAAAGTGTGTCAAAGTAGTTGCCGCAACTAATACACTTGTCAGACAAACAAACACAACAAACACAAATGCACAGATACGGATGCAGATACATGTGAAGATACAGATACAAAAGCCAGTTACAGATACAACAATAACTATTTGTACTAACCACAAATCGCAGCTAGTGAACCGCTCGCCGTTGCATAGTTTCGGTGCGCGATTTGCCACAAAAAAACTAAATATTGTGCGACACACGTGACTTTATTTTATGTTTTGTTTTGTTTGTGGTTTTTGAATTTTTTCGCCTTTAGCTTTATTTTTTGTATTCTCCTTTTTATTTCGTTCACGTGATTTATGATCTTACTTTTTCGTTTTTGTTATTTTGATGCTGTATGGGATATAACGCGAGTTTCGGTGGGGCTGGCCCGAGTCGGTTTTCGCGTTGGGGTAGGTTGCTCTGTTTTCACTAGGTACTGTTAACTGTTGGCGCGACACTCGCGTACGCCGCAGCTCCGAACTTTCCCGCACGAAATCCCAATGTGAACTGAACGGCAGCGTGAACGTAAGTGGAACGTAACGTCGCGTCGCCTGCTGAAACTCGACTTGCCGACTGTTAACAGTAATAGGGACGCGCTCTCGCTCGCGCTCTCGGAGAGAAACGCATGGAATTGTGGGTGCTGCGGAACGAGCGACCTATGACAATGCGCTCAAACATGCTGCAGGCTGCCAAGCACATGCAACATGTTGTGTTTACGTTTTTGCCAACGAAGACCGGTTTGAGCATGTTGCCATGCACATGTTGCTGCAACATATTGTCGCAACAATGCTGTGATTCTTTTTAAGTACACGAAATTTAATTTGTAGACAATATTTTAATTTGAAAACTAATGTGAAACTATTTGTCGGCTTAATAAACTGCAGTTAATTGAAACTTATGTTACTCATATATAATATAAATACCATATACATTTTTGGTCATTTTTCTATACTACAAATTTAAAATAAAGTTTTCCAAGATATTGTTTTTACGGAGCAACATATATATATTAGAATAAAGCTATATACTAAGAGAAAAACAAAAAAATGTTGTACTTTATTAAGATACATAGCCTTAGACGCATTTTTTCCCTGAGTGTGGAACATGGAGCACTAACGCTTTCAGATAAATTCTAAATTAACTGACAAATAATATAATTTAGTCCATTAAAATTTATACATCATTTAATTATTTTCTAAAATATTTCATTTATTTTAACGCTTATCTTTCTTTAACAACTGCGTTATTTGAACATAATTTATTTAATTACACAAAACCCACAAACATTTTTGGCTCACAGATATTCATTGTCATTTTCACCCTAAGCTCTCTCCCTCTTTCTAAACATGGAATACGGACTTTGGGCGAGGTTCTACTGTTTGTTAATTATATCAAGGCTGTTGGTCACGAATTTCAACTATAATTAATTTTCATCGATTAGCAACGGTGCAACTATCCTACTTTCGAATTAAACGAGAATGCCAAACTCGATTACAATTTACTAAAAATTACAAAGTACAAGCCGATTATATAAAAAGAATATTTCAATATGGATTATAGCTTGATTATAAGTATGCGCCTAGGAGACAAAACACAATAACAATAACACACACCAAATTAAAAAAAAATTCGCTTATAACTAAGTTTATTTTTAAAAATAATTCTTTAATATAATATAAATTTCTTAAAGTAGAAAAACTTTCAGTTATCAATAATTTTCAATTTTGAAGTAACTGAAGTAATCTATCTAAAAAGTTAAGAATTAATTATTAAACTAAAGCGAGTTTACTTTAAAAAAAACGTTGCGATTTCATAAAAATCATGTTTAACATTAATTCATATAAAATGTTCATCAAATACATGAAATTTTCTTTCAAATGTTAAACAATATTACTCCAGTTATACAACAGTTTTTGGATCCCATTTAATTATTTAATGAACATGTATCATATCTATGTTGTGGGTAAAAGTTTATTGTATATGAATACTTTCTACGGTCGCATGTACAATTTATTTTTTGGGATAGCACCGTCTGTAAGGCTTATTAAAGAAGGCCACTGTTAATCGAGTCTACAGCATTTGGCTTTTTATTATTCAACCGGGCAACGAAGAAGATCTTTTGCCGTAAGCTTTAAACATATACTCATACATTAAACATATATGTATGCGTATACACTCGCACTTATCGAGTTGAGTTTACCGCTTGAATGGCCGGGGGTCTGTAACGGCTTTTAGGTACTCATATACTCAAATACACTCGCAGACTTGTCTATTTACGAATACGTATGCCCTGATTATGTCGCACAAATTATGGGCCTAAGGTAAAACATAAAACGCATCGTTGACTTTGTGACTCGCTTTCTGTTCTGTGTCTGCCTGCGGTCTACGGCCAACATTTTACGCCCGAGTGCTTCCTCAAGACGTGCCACACCCCAGATTTTTTATTCGTGTGTGTGGAGGCAACGTTTAATTAACCATTTTTGGCCACACATGCGAGGTCATTGCGAGACTTTACAAGAAAAAGCGTGGAAAACGCTAGAAAACTTTTTGGCCAACTATGGGGAATAATTGCACATATATACTTTTAAATATAAACACATATTTTAAAATATACACGAATTTGGAAAGAAAACGATTGAAAATTTAGACTTTTTTATACGAATTGATGTTAAATATTCTATGAATTATTTTTTTCTTTGCATTTCTTTAATTCTCACCCGTTACAAATTATAGATTTTAACTTCGCATTATATATTATATGTACTGAATTTGCAATTAATTAATAATAAAAGAAACATAATATCCCAAAATGATCAACAAAATAATTCAAGGAATAGCAGTGATTTTGCAATCTTATGCAAACTTAATAAAATTTTGTTACGTTTATTATGAATTTTACTGTATTTTTATTATTTTCTTTATTTTTTATTTTATCTCTCATAATATGTTTATTGAGTACAAATGTTCAAGCAGGGAAAATAGATTCTGAAGTTAACTCTAACAAGTATTTTGTAATCGAACAAAAACACCTTTACACGAGGTGGCAATCTAGTGGCGAAAGCGCTGTTGATTTTTCAGGTCTGGAAAACAATCTACTTCTTTGTATATAGCCAATATAGGCAATTTTTTGGTAACGTAACTATCGTGTAAAAATTCATCCATTCAGCTTATCGAGTCTTTTTGTTGTTGAATGTGGCAAAACAAGCAGCCAAAAATTGCCCATGAACTCAAGAAAATTTGACAGCAAGCCGCTCGCCCGTTTACTCCACGAAATTCCCATTAAAATCAAAAGGAATTTCAGATATTCCAATGAGGGTTGGCTAAGGGCGAGGGGTGGAGACAGAGAAGGGGGGGGGAGGGCACGGCTAGAGACAGAGACCACTCAATGGGAGCTTGAAACTAAGACGAGGCGACAGCAGCAGCAGCAGCAGCGTAGCAGGAAGCATGTGACACTGACAACACGTAGCTAATGACTAATGGACTCTTAATGATCTAACAAGGTGTAGACACAAACACACACACACACACACACACACACCGTAAATACAACAAGCAACATGCAATGAAGCGAAGGATGCGATGCGGCTGCTGTTTGGCGGATGCGCGTTGCTGGTGACAAAGTTCAAAACTTAATAATGCCACATTAGTTTCGGCAACGAGGACGGCAGGGGGCGGAGACACGGCAACGATGATGCTGCAGGTACTTTGCACAGCGTGCAACGTGCAACGTGCGCCCCCATATCCACCGAAAACATTGCAAGTGGCAGTGTGGCAACTGCTTTAGCAGCACGTCGCGATACGCCCGCTGGGTGTTGCATCTATGCAAAACGCGTCCTTAAAGGACACAGCGCAACAACAACAGCAACAACAACTTTGTCTGGCAGCGCTGAAAAACTCAACAAAATTGCAGAAATTAAATTAGTAAATTTTGTTACAAACTTGTTGGCAAACTTGGGGCGATTTGGGGCAGTTGACCAGCCCGACGTTCTCACGGCATAGGTCACCGCGTTTTGTGGCCCCCGCCAGTTATAAACCCTGTATACCCATTGAAAACGGACGAAAAAGGGTTTCATAGATTTGTGTAGATGTGTGCAATAGGCAAAAGGAAGCTTCTACAACCCCATAAAGTATTTATTCTCGATAAGAAGCTACACCACGATTAAAGGACATAATGCGCAAAGCCTGTGTGTTCTTGGATACTCAGAGAAGAAGAACATTTTTACACGAGTCCAAGCAAACAATCCGGGAATAAATTAAAAAATTTCTTTCCTTGAACCGAACAAAATTCGGTTTCTGAGAACTTTTCTCATATTGCAAAACTTTCGATATTAAATTCGAAAGCCGTACTTAATCAGAGAAACGTTTCACATTCAAAGAAATGTTTGAATGCTAAACCTACAGCTACCGCTGCAGGGTATCTCCAGGTCGAGCACTCTTACTTGTTGTTATTGCCGCTGCTACTGCTATATTTTGCGCTATTCATGCGCTTCATTTATCACATAGCTGTCAAGGTATGCTGGGCACGGCAGCTGCCTCTTGCCAGGTTTCCACGTTGCCATTTTTAGCCAGGCTAAGGCCAGGTAAGCTTGACTGCCGAAATTAAGCCCGGCTAACCGAGAAAACGCGAAACCGTTTTACACGCCGCCGCACAAAGCAAACGGATCCAACATATGTCAAATAATCAGCAGCCAAGTTTGCCTGCTAACTGAGCCAGAGATCTGACTCGAGTTGGCTTGGAAGTTTGTGACGCCAACCTTCGCGGCACATGCCAAGCATAAAATTGAATATGTATCCGAGAATCTTTCTCTCTCTCTCTCTCTCTCTCTCTGTGTCTCTCGCTCCCAAAATGAACCCACGTAGGGCAATCGCAAAGGTAACTTACTAGACGAGCCGACGAACTGTGCGTTAAGTAAACCTTGCAAAACAAATCCAAGCAGCGTCGCTAGCGCCGACTGCGACGCTAGCACCGACGCCGTTCACGCCTCGCTGCGCCCCTGTCCAGGAGCGGACTACACGAGCGCACCGGGTCACGCGCCCTACACAGATCTACACTGCGAGAAAAGGTTTATGAAATAATATATTCCAGCTCATGATTTGTTTGAAGATAGAACGTGGAAATTTATAAAATATAATATATACGTCTACTACTTTTTACTTCGATTTAGCTTGCCTGGAATAATTATGGGTTTGATTAAAAAAATTAGATCTTGTAGATTACACATTACTTTTATGAAATAATGCACAATTTAAACCAACAAGATACATATAAAAACAATCACCTAAGAACAAATAACTAAAATTTAAAAACATTTTTTATTTATGTAAGATATTTTATTAATTTTAAAATATACGATTCTTTTCATGAAAAGGTTTAAACGGTTACTAAAGTACAATTAAATTATAGAGAAATATAATTTGATAGTTTTAATGGTATTTTTTAATTTAGAGAAATTACTTAGAGTTATACTTAAAAAAAGTTAAGTCTGAACTCAATATTTTTTCAGGTATTGTTATTGTAGAAAAAGAATCCCATTCTTTTAACTATAATTATGGAAATGTTTAAACTTTTTTCTTTGCTTTAAAATTGTAGAAAATCTACTTGGAATACAAAAAAATTAAATGACTTTTGTATTGTACTGTTATTCATACCGATTATATGCAATACCAAAACTGCATTGCCTTCCTAGCATATACGCAACATTTTTACTATTGCGATATTTGGGTAATTTTTTATAAAATACACGAAACATATCGAATATAGCGTTTTTATAATATAATATAATTATATGTGAATTAAAAATTGTATACCCTATGATATAACTATCAATAACTTTTTACTTGATCTGGTGCGATTTTTCTCTGATAGAATTTGCTGTTTTTCAACTAATCAGATTAAATTAAATGACACCTGCCAACGCTTTCATATAATTATTATCAACTGTAGAGCGATCATTTGGAGGTTGTCATATTCCGCTCCTGTACTCGACCTCCCTTGTATACAACGTTGTCGCCGTCATTCTGAACACGGCACAGCCAAGGGGACGGCTCTGGGTATGGGTATGGGTATGGGCATGAGTATAGATTTGGGTATAGGAAGTAGATGGACAAACCGACGCCGACAAATTTTGACTTGCCGTTACGCCCGACTGCATCGCAACTGCGTCTGCGACTGCGGCGGCCAGGGGGCGTTGTTGTTTACTTTTAAACAACAACTGCGAGCGGAGGCCCATAAAGCACACGGCAACCGCAAAATTCTCAACTGCTTGGATCGGGGTTTCGAGTCAGGGTTGCCGGCGGGGGTTGGACACTCACTAGTAGTTGTTATTTTTGTGTTTTTTCGGCTTTGCTCTTTTAATGTGCATGGGAATGTTTTTATTTGTGAATGTTTATTGTTTGTATTTTGTGTGTGTTTCAGTCGAGCAACTAAACCAATTGACGATAGTTGCCACAATGTTTAAGGGCCAGACAGATCAGAGGCTGGAGGTTGGATATGCCAATGGGAAAACTTAAAATGAGGGGAAAGAACAACAGTAATTTTCACAAAGGGATGCTTGTCTATGCAGTCGCTGAGTGGCATTTCAGTTTATTATGCGTTATAATCAACAACAGCAACAACAACGGGCACAAACAATAGCGGCAACAGCAGGAATCAGCTAACAGCGAGTGGCAAAGGACATGGCGAACATCCTTGCCGGGCAACCCTCAATGCGCCACTTTGCGCCAGTAACTGCTGCCAACGGCTGTTTAACCTGCAGCCGTGCTTGCATTTTTTGCATCTCTGCTCTGCTCAGGGCTCAGGAGCAGAAGATGGGAGGGGGAGGGCCTGGCGGAATGACTGCTGTTAAGTGCTTTCCACCTGGCGGGCAGACAAGAGCCCGCCATGCCACACACGTGTCGCACACAACAGCAAGCGCGAGCCCTTTGCCCCTTGCCCCTTGCCCCCATTTTGGCCTTTTGCTCATTTGTTGGCCTTTCTCATTTGGCTAAGTGCGTTGAAGTCGTTGGCCCCATGCTGCTGTCACCTGTCTGCCGAATTAGGCTGTTGGCTGATAAATTAAATCAACTTTTACTGACCCCCCTCCCCCTGCCAGCATAGCGTTAAACGTGTTCAAATGGTGTTGCATGCAACGACGGGCGAGTCAGAGAAGTCGTCGCACTCGAGACTATTCAAATGATGCAACCTGCCGCTGGCACACAGCACCTGACAAGTGTCCACGTGTGCTGCAAAGCATTTGCAATTTCTCCTCCTCTTCTTCGTTTTCATTTTTCCTTTTTTTTTGTGTGTGCCCCGCCAACGATTTAAATGGCGGTTGCTGCAAGTTCTGGCCTGCCGCTTAGGTGCGCGCACAAGTGGTCGCTGGGGTGTGACACGGAGTCACTGACACCCAACTCCAGCAGCGACACACACACACACTCGCACACACACTCGCACACACACTTCTGTGACGTTGCACTTTGTCGCTCTGCCCCACTGTGTGGCGCGCTTCAATACTTTAATATAAAAATATGCAAATTATTTTTTGTTGCAATGCAGCCGCGCAAATGCCGCAAGCAGCGCTTGACAAGCAGCCGACTGTGGGCGGCATTACGGCAAGGACGAGGACGCGTACCCGGACCCGGACCCGGACCCGGACCCGGAAGAGTATGAGAAGAATGACGACGACCAAGACGTCACTTTAATTAAAATTAAATATTTTTACGCTCAGCGCCACAAAAATGTGTGAAATGACAGCAAAAAAATTAAGGACGAGTAGGCAAAGATGAGGTTTGTTAGGGGGTGTACTGCACCACTGGGTTATCAGTGCATTGATTAAAAAAATAGCTGAGGGCAGCCGCTTGACAAATGCGCATCAAAGAAATTTGTTTATCTTTGTGGCTTACGGTCGCTGATTAAATAAACATGATATATGCATATTTACTTATATGCCACATATGCAGCATGTATTGCAGCCATCCCACCCCACCTGCCCCCGGCGCAAGTTTCCATCAAATGCGGGTTGTCTTTTGTTTAAAGAACTCTTCAATTTTACATACCCTTTGTTGTGAGAATATCCAGGTCCTTTCCATTCATGTCACACTCAATTATATAGATAAACAAATGTATTTTAACACTCTTCGTTCAACTGATGGTAATTTCAAAAACAATATCCGTGCATATAATAAAGTGCGAAGTTATACTAGTCCAACTTTGGTCAACTCCGATATATTTTGCTTTCTCAGCGACAGTCAGAGAAAACTTAGTTGCGAGTGCCAAACTAGCAGATGGCTTGTACCTGTATTAAAAAGAGAGTGAGTAAGTGAAAAAGAAAAAGAATATGTTTTTCTTTTGAATATTGCCTTTCTATGCGATTTTCAAGAACTACAAGTAATAAATATTTTTGGTGTGAGCAAAAGATTACTGGGTGAGTGAGACAAACAAAGAGAGAGAGAGAGACAAACTAAATACAGGTAGAGAGAGAGAGGAGGAAGAGAGCGATTTGAGAAAAATTGGAAAAGCAAAAGAAAGAGAGAAAGCAAGAAATAGAAACCCCAATACTAAAATAATCGCATTTTAGCAGCAATAACAACAATAATGTTTTTTGTGATATAAAGTTATATCCCCAAATTGATCTACTATCGTAAATGTTACTTGGACTTATTCAAATCACATTGCATTTGAAAAAGTTGAAGGTTTATCTGATAACAAGAAGCAGTATGAGTAAAATTTGTAAACCTATAAAAAAGCAGTTCATGTTTTTCATAAGTCAGCTTCCAATATGCGAACATAAATTGCAAAGGCTGCTTAAGTTGAATGAGCTCTATGAAGAGATTTACCTCATTGTCTCGATGGTATTTCTCTCTCTATCGCTCTCTCCGTACGTTTTTTATTCAACTGTATAATGCTTTTTTTGTGTGTATCTTTCTTGACACATTTAATCGCTGTCTGCGCTGTGCTTTTCAATTTTCAAATGAGTCTTGAGATGCGAATCTTCTTTCAAGCAGCATTAACGCTGCCTGCAACATGAAGTGGCAACAATACTGAATGCCAGCCAACAATTAGGATGCCATTCTGTCTTAAAACCCTTTTCTTGGTGAATTAAAGCGGAGTTATATTGGGCGACTGCGACTCTGATATTGCCACAGGCACTAGATGCCGTCTGTCGCCAGTTGTCGGTTTATATAGTATATGTATATATTCTAGTTGCAAAATCCTTTTAGCTTAAGCTGCGTTTTTCACTTCGCCTAGGCACTGGCCCTTGATTCAGTTTTTCCAACTCTTTTCACATTGTGCGCTGATTTGCTGTTTTAGTTGCTTGTTAAGCTGCGTACTTCTTGTCGCTACTTACGACTGTTGACTTTTACTTGCTATACCCTAACTATAGAGTATTTTTCATTTGTCAGCCAATATGTGAGCTAGTGAAAAGGAAAGTGCTTGTTGTTGAAATTAATTCAAGTCTTTGTAATTTATTATAAGAATAATAAATATAATCAGCATTTTAAAAAAATCTTTGCAGATATGGAAAGAAAGAAGTAAAATGAATTATAAATATTAAATTACATAAATCTCTTGTATTAGGACAAGCTTTATCCTATCATTAAATTATGTGACCTCCATAAATTATGGCTATTGCAGCTTGAGTTTTTTATAGAACAAGATCGACTTTTCAGACTTATCAAAAGTTTTCTTTCTAAACCAATTTATATATGATTACTGACAACCAATTAAAACAATCTGCTTAAGAAAAGATATAAAATAAATATAAAGTTTATAAACAAATTTTATTTAAAAAGTTTTACAAATAACCAAATAAATTCTAAAAGGACTTCACCCCTTGTTTTATGTTGACTTTATTCAAACAATTTTTAGAAGCACCAACATTTATTTCAGGATAATTTTATCCGGTTGCAGCTGTCGCAGCACAAAGGGTATTCAGAATTCGACAGAAAATCCGTTCTGCTCCTATTTTGTTGCTTTGTATCTTGGTCTGTGGTCTGCAGAGCGGTTGTCACCAACTGGCAGCCAGCTGGAGAAATAACTAAAAACTATTCATTAAGTTGGCAATGTTTGCAAATTTATCATAACTTGGCCAAGCCGGATTTCAACTGCTGCGTTGGAAATATTCTTCCTTCTTTTTTGTTGTTTTTTTTTATTGGAAGCCGAGAGATCTTCAATGAATAAAGTCTTAGTTCTCACTGACTTTTACTCGCTTTAACAGCTTTAAGCGTTATTGGTGGACAGAGCGTCAGAGCCATTGTCCACAGCAAAAGTTGGAGCTGTATGGAATCGATTTAATTTCGTCACTGAAGCGAAAGTAAACAATGGGCAAGAAGCAGAGAAATAGCACTGCCCAAAGAACAACAACAGTCGCAGAAAAGTTGTTGACAGCTCACGTTCGCGTTGTCCAATAGATGATGTTGCTCCCGTTGCTGTTGCTGTTGCTAAGGCTGTGTGTTGCTGTGTCTGTGTGTGTGTGTGCGACTGTTGTTGCTGCAGGCAGCTGTGGGTGCGTAATATTTTGGCGTATGCGTTCGCGTTGTCCAACCGACCGAAATGGCAAACCAAATTAATCACAAATATTACTTTTTGTAGCGCATGTTGTGTGTGTGTGTGTGTGTGTGTCTCACTGTGTTGTTGTTCAAAATACTTACAAGTCTATTTATGTGTCAGCGCAGGCAGTCAATATGCTGGCAAAGTTTGGAGGCGATAGAAGAATTCCGGCCATCGCACAGTGGGTCATGTTTTAAGCCAAGTTTATGATATTTCTAAGCAAAACTTGAAAGTAATTTTTTATGCGAGGATCCTGGTTCAAATGCCATAGTATAGGGGATTATCGTTTGTCTTGTCCAAAGGCCATAGAAGTAAGTGCCATTTAAAAATAGTTATGTTGATTGTTTGTATCTATATCCAATATTGTGAACAATAACAATTGTTATTTGCTCATTTTTTAACACATTTTATACAAATGAAAATTATTTACAAATACTTTAACGCAGTTTGGCAAATATGGCGCTGATAATCTGTTAATTAGTAATCATTTACAAACATGGGATGCGGCGCTCTCATTTGCTTTACACAAAAATAGTCTCATTAAAAGTTTGCAAAACTAATTTTAACTTCAATTTAATTAAGTTTCGTTATTTAACCAGACAGTCTGTTAGGTTTTATCTGCTTTAAGGTTTATGTTTCATATAAATTAAGGGTAAATAATTGATATTATTATTTTTCTTTCTTTTATTCTAATTTTATTACTATTCTACTTCCTTCTTAATATTCATTCATTCATTTTATGCACAACTTGTGTCTAATTTCTTTATTTATTTCTTTATATTATTGCAATTTTACAAACCTAAATTGTAAGCTAGTTCAAGGGTTAAAAGCACAAGTTTCTTTGGTTGCTTGCTGTGACTTTATGTCAGAATTGACTGCTGTTTATGAAGGAAAAGTGTAGAATTTATCCCATAGTGCAGAGAAGGCGTGGTTGGGGTAGGTGCCAATGGACATTCTGTCCGCCGGCGTTGCTATTGTTGAAGCACGTGGTTCCTTTTCTTGACACTCACTCGATTATGTTTTCAGTTCATGTTTTTGGAATTATTTCATTTCATTCATTTTTTTTTTTCTTATTTATTTATTTTATTTATTTATTTTTTTGAAGTCGCATCTTCTCATCAACTCAGTTCTCGCACTCTGCACGTTCAGTCACATGGCTTTTGTGCTGTGGCACTTCATCATTGTTTGTGTTTGTATATTTATTAAATTGACACATGCTGACAACAAGCAGATAACGACAGCCAGTGGAGGCCCCATTGCGGGGAGCAGTTCATCTGGAGTCGGTCAAAAGCAGGCAGGACCTGCCTTTTCAAGCGCCCATATTTTCTGCCAGTTTCTTCCATGTCAGTTGCCAAGCGTGTGAGCCAAAATAAATCACTCAAAGCCAAGTCACATGCAGCACATACTTTTGCTATAATGAAGAAACCCCCATCAGAGGGGTGTGGGGGTTTCAGTTTCAGTTGCAGTTGCTGCACAAAGAGAAATTTTAATTTTTCGCAAAATTAACTTTACCCAAATTATTATGCTGGGGCCATGCAAATGCCAGCAGCAAATACAACTGCAACAGTAACGGCAAGAACGCATGCTTAACGCTGCACTGTGCCACGCCCAGTCGAATCACTTAAGTGGGCGCGCGCCTTGGCTGCAGCTAACGGCGAACCATAAAACAATAATTGCAACATCAACAACAAGCAGCTGCGTTTGGGGCTTCGCGCAGGGGTTGGGATTGGGATTGGGATTGGGGCCGGGTTTCTTCTAATACCATGGCTGCCAACTCTTTTAAAGAGGTCGGGTGGCAAGTCCTGTTTCTTTCTGTTCGCCTGATTAATACAAATGAGCAGCGATTTGTCATGTCACTGCGTTTAAATTTATCATTTTAGACGACAGGCGCGAGCGCCCCTGCAATTGTTGTCGGTGTTGTTGCCGTTGTTGCCGTTGTTGATGTTGCTGCTGTTGTTATTGTTGCCGTTTCCTACATGCCTTTCCGTAACGTCGTTTTGTTTTCCTTTTTACCCCCTACATATATACTTTTTCAGTGTGTTTGTGTGTGTGTGTGTTCGCTTTCGCCATCTGTAAAATTCGCTTGTTTGTTTTTCCTGCTTCCGGCCGGCACCCCCAACCAAAGGACACAGCGGCGCCAAGATCACAGCCAATGCACATTTTGGCTCAGATTCTCCGACTCCGGCTCTGACTGCGGCCATTGTTGCTGTTGCCGAGCAAATTTTATGTGGCATATGGCAAGGCGCAACATTTTTGTTAATGGCTTGTAAAATTTTTTCCATACACAAATCCTTTTGGCGCTGCTTCGTTTTGCGAGCTTCAACTTTTTGCCGGAAGCCAAATTTTTGCTGGCAGCTTGGGCCATTGACATGACTTCGCAACTTGCAGCGTGGCCGGCACGCCCTCGGAACCCGCCGCCGCCCCCGCCCTGATCCTGCCGCTGCTCACAACAATTGTTTGTGAGTTTTTGCTTTAGCTAAGTATTTGGCAATTGCCAGAAGCATAATTCGATTAGCTTTTATCGCAGCGTGTTGAACTGCAATCATTGCGGAAAAATGCCAATTAGAAAAGTTGACTGTACGAAAGCCCTCCCTCGACCACATTTAATGCTGTGTAATTGCTTCAGTCACTGACTATCCAATCTGTGCGTTCGCTTTTTGATTTGCAACTTGCTGCTGCCGCCTCAACTTTAGCTAATGAGCAACAGCAGCAGCAACAGTGGGCCATAATACCAAGTCAATGAAAGTTTTTGCCTTACAATGCACAAAATGGCAAAACACAAAACATGCCCAACAACAAATCCAACAAATTTTTCCAGAAGGAAGCCAAAAATTCAGCACAATAAACCTCATGTTGCCGGCAACAGCAGCAATTGACAGCAGCAACAACATAGACTGCAGCAGAGGTAGGCGAAATTATTCCATACAGCACCTGCGATAACATGAGCTAACACTCACACACACACACACACACGCACACACTGACACGGGCAAACTTGGCAGTTTCGTTTTCACTTTAATCAAAAACTTTTCGCAACGCTACAAAAATTTGCATTCATTTTAATTTTACGCTAAATAAATTATTATCTAAGCAGCACGTGTGTGTATGTGTGTGAGTGTGTATCTGTATGTGTGTGTGTCTAGTAAGAGTTGCAAAGTTTGCCTTGATTAATGGGTGGCGAGAGGTGTGGGCTGTTGCATCTGAACTGAAGAGCACCTGAGTCTTGCAGTTTGAAGTTTTGCGGAAATTTGGATTGATTAATGCCAAGGAATTTTTGGGCTAACAGCTCCAACGGAAATTATGTCAGAATGTTGCAGCTAAGATTTCCCGACAGTGCAATACTCTGTGTCTGGTTAATTTAAGAGTGTAACCTTAAAACTGTTGCACTTAAGGTATAACTCATTAAATGAGAATCTGTAATGCTGGCTCCTAACTGCGAGTCTAGAATAGAATAGACCCTTAAATCGTGAACATAGAAATATTAGTTTAATAGCATCAATTAAATATTGATATTCAAACTGTAATTACGACTAAAAATAACATTGAAATCTATAATTGAGACTCGGCATGAGATTCCACAAGTTTGACTTCAAATGTAATATTAAACGTGTAAATGTAAATGGCTCTAAAATAGCAATTAAATCTGTCATTCTGAATATGCGAGTCTAGAAATAGCAACTTCACAACTATGGCTGTTTCTTTTACTCTTTGGCTACTACCATGGCTAAAAAAATATGTGGTTACACAACACTGTCGCCACAACTGTGTTTAGAGCTGTGACTCCGGAACTGTAATTCTAAGGAAATCAGTATACAGATTACTTCAAATAAACTCTAAATATAAAAATGTTAATTAACAATTATGACTGTTATTATTATTATTTATTTATTGAAACTTAGAAATTAATTTCAGGTTACAAAAGTTTAGCCAGAGCAACAAAAGCCTACAGGATTATGCAACGATTACTCCAAATAAACTCGGAATATAAAAATTGTAAGTAACAATTATTATTATTTATTTATTGTATCTTCGAAATTAATTCTAGTTTACTAAAGTTCAGTCAGAGCAACAAAAGCTTTCAGGCTGAATAAAATATATAATTTTGGAGAATCTTCGATAATACCCAAAAAAAGTATTTTAACCTTTGTTATCAAATAATTTATTAGACGCTAGCTAGCAGGCAAACATAGGCCGACCGACAAAAGGACAGACAAAACCAATATACACCCCACTTCCTTCGGGAGCAGCGTATAAAAACCGGAAGTGAGCTCCACATGCTGCACGGCGACAAATGGCCGTGACGCGTTGCATTTGCAACAAAGCTTAAGCGTAATTAATAAATACGCCTTGTGGCTTCATGGGGGCGTGGCGGCTGCGAGTCACTTTGAGCTGGCTGAGATTAGTGGCAGCTGCTGCTGCTGTTGTGCGCTGACTGCTAGCTGCAACTGTGCCTTTATTAGTGTTGCGCTGTCATTTAAGTCGGCGCCGCCGCTGCTGCTGCCAGGCACATTTGCGGTACCCAAGCGGAACTTGCGTTTTTGATAACATTTTAATGAAAACTGTCAGTTGCAATGAGTTGTATGTGTGTGTGCGTGTCTGTGTTTGTTGTTGATGGCAACACGCGCCACGCCCAACACTCTGAGAGCCCAGTTGCAGCTGCTTTGTCAAGTGTGAATTCAACACTTGTGACTTGACATTTTTAGGCGAAATGCAGCAGCGGCAACAACAACAACAACAACAACAACAACGACAGCAACAGCAGCAACTTATGAAGATTGCGCATACGCCCCGCCCAGCCTGCCGCACAGTCTTGAGGCAGCTGCAGCGCCCGCCGCTCTGCCTTTTGTGGCAGCAGCTGCACTTAGCTGTACATTAGGCGAGCGCCCGCGTCGCGAAATAAATGCGCGAAACAATTCTGCGGCGCTTTGTTTGCCCGGCCGATGGGCGGCCCTTGCAGCCGCTTGCCTCATTTTGCGGGCTAAATTAAAATTGCAGCCGTCAAGTGCGCCGAGGTCGTCGAAGGAATAACAAGAAGCTGCACATCTTGAGAATTTCCATTTGAAATTTGTCAAATTTGATTCGCTTTCGCAGCAATTTTGTGCGACTTCCGCAAATATATATGTATATATATTTTATATAACGCATACGCCCCGGGCGACGTGATGTCTTGAGCTCTTCACGTCTTGACGTCCGAGCGCCATGATTAACATTTTAATTGTGGCAACGGAAATGAGCTTTTGCGCCATGTCAAACGTGACAGCCTAAGCGCAGCTGCGTTGTGGCAGCCACAGCAGGCAATTAGGTTGGCCGCACGCGCCAAAAAGTATGCAACGAAAACGCATTTAAAAATGGCTCACGGGCGTCATTTGGCCAGTTGGCTCGCCAAACTGGCAACTCAATTTGAGTGCAAACGACCAAAGCATTAACAAAGGCCAGCACTCACCCACACCCGCAACATGAGCTTCTGCTGTGTGTGTGTGGATGTGGGTGGGTGTTTATTCGAGTCCGATTGGCCGGCCAGTTGGATTTGTTTGTGCATCAAATTGCAATTGCCATTGCACTTCTATGCATATATGTATTGTAAGAACAACACCAAATACAACTCCGTTTAGGTGAATTCTGAGCGTGTGTGTGTGTGTGCGCGCGTGTGTGTCGAGCGGAAATAAAACCAAAACGGATATGCTTACTAAGTGCCTGTACACACAGCGGCCACATCCGCCGGCACAAGGTTTGCTGTAGACTTCAACGCCAGTTGCCGAGATCTACGCCCATTCCAAAGCTCCATTTTTAGCCCAATGCCCTCTGCCCCATTGCGCCCCCTGTCAGTGTATTTGCATTTACTGTGATATGTGCATTTTCGTTATTCTCATACACTAACAGCAGTGGTTATTTCAATTCAGTCACGAAAGCATTACAGAAATTATTTGTGACCTTTTTAAATATATGTACCTACGAATCTTATTGGTCAGGACAGTTTAATATTTTTACAGTTCTCAGTAGATGAGTTTTTCAAAATTGTATAACATTTAAATCTGTGGATAGTTTAGAATCTTTTCCCATACTCATAATAAAAACAAAATTAATAGTTTTCTATGTCTAACTATTTTCAATTTAGGTATATTTCCCGTTAAATTAAAAATGATAATATAAGAATATTAATTGAAATATTTACCAATAAATCGTTTTCGTTTTTAGTCTTATTCAGATGTACAGTACATCGGACACAAAACATCTATATATTCCACTTAAATTTCTATTATAATTAAGTATGTCAAGACAACATTAGAAGTCTTCAGGTTTGAAAATGATTGAACTCCTTTTAGAATGGTTCATAAATAGAGAGTGTGTATTCATTTAACTCTGTGAATGATGCCTTTCGCAACGCACTGAACTGCATGATGATGTTGTACTGTAGACGTTTTTACCTTAGTGCCAATGGCCAATAAGCCTGTTAGCTATAAGCATTAAGCTTTGTAAATAGAGAATCTTCCTGGCATCCCTAACACAGCTAACACAGCTGATCAACACAAGATATTCCTACTATACAGTTAACAGACTATTCAATACGCATGCAAGAGTATTAAACATTCGACACTTTCATAATAACACCTTAGTTACAATTGTTGTTATTTTGCGCTTTGTCTAAAGTTGTCTGCAAAATTTGTTGCCTACTTTCAAGCGCAAATTCGTATAGTCGATAATAGACATGTCCAATTTAGTAGCTATCATAGAGATTTATGAAACAATTGCACTGGAAAGTAGAGAGGTATTGAGTTTAAATTCCATCTGATTGCATTGGCATTGCCATAGGACAGCAGGCAAAAACATTAAGCTACATTCAAGCATGGCCCAGTCTATAAAAGCAACTGCAACTACAAAGTTCAATGTACTTCAATAAATTGCTACAAGTTTTTGTGCCACTGGAGCTGGCGCAGAGCACCCGGCAGCACCGGAGCAGCGGCTGTGGCAGTGGCAACCTCCGCCCAGTCGGTGTTCTGGCTTGGTCAATAAAGTCAATTTCCAGCACAGATTGAATGTCATCGTGGATATCATATGCGCTGCTGTGCCGGCGCAAGATGTTGCGCTCCAGCACGAAGACTGCAGCGATGCGATAGTTGACGAGGTGGAGAGTAGGGGGCCGCACGGGCGACCGCAGGAACCGTTAGACGTTGTCTGTGCTCTGACAAAACTTGTGGCGCAAAACTTTGAACAAAGCGAAAACTTTGACAGCTTTTGTTCATCGTGTTGCTGGCAGTAGCATCTGATTTTGGCTTTTACCCGAAAATTGTCGTATATAAGTTCACGACTAGCACCTCGCCGAGTCAGTGTCGGATTGCAAAGGCGATTGCATTGCCAGCTGCTAATTATTCCAAAGAGGGCGTGGCTCAGGATCAGCCCCAGCAGCGACACTTGGTTCTATTGTCTTGTTAACACTTTGGCCGAGCGACGGCGCTGGCCCGTTAAATCGCCTTAGCTTCGGCTGGGCGCCTCAGATCCTTGGGGCCAGGGTGATTTAAGTGAAGATTTCCGCTGCTCAGCGCTTAGTCAAATTAATCCTCTAAATGAGTTTTGAGTGACAGCCAGCTGGGCCCCGACGCTGGTTCATTTCACGCCACTTGGTTTGCCTATCTTTCTGGCGTTTTTCGCATGCCTTGCCTAGGAATTTGAGCGTCCAACAACAGCAACTGCAACCATGTCAAAGGATACACTGAAAGGGTATGAAAATATTTGGAGCAGGACGAAATGTGAAAACAATGCTGCAGCGCAATAATATAAATACAATAAATTGAATATCATTTGTTTATGCGCTCCAATGCGTTCACCAACTGACAGAGTCGCACAACACACACACACGCACACACACACACGCACACTGCACACATAAAATGTAATAAAATGCGAGCATTGCAGGTGTCATCCAAAGCGACGGGCAACTGTCAGGGCGATGACGCCGGCAAAGGCCACACTTTTGTGGCTAAAATATACAAGAGCGCAAGTGAATACACACACAAATATGCACAAAAACACACACGCACGCACACACTCATATTTATGCAATTTAAAGTAAAACACAAAACTGTCCCGCTGCTGGCCAACGTGACGTATGCGCAATATGTGCATGTGCGCAGGAGCTTGAATGCTGTCACACAATGGGGCTGGATGTAGGGGCGCGCGGGGCAGGTTGGCCACAGGTGGAGTTGCGTGTTGGCATCTATGTTAGCTATATGCTTTTTCAATTCTGACCAAAAATGTCGAACGCGCTTAGCCTTAGTCCGGCGCCGTTGGCGACGCTTTGACACGAAACAAATTTAACTTTTTCATCTCGAGTGCACAAACACCCGTTCAAACAAACAAACAAACACATGCACACACACTCACTCCTCTTAACTGAACGGTTGTGGGGGCATGACCATGCTGGGATTTTGTAATAGAGATGACTGCGGGCCGTGCAGGAGCTTTGCTACTTAGTTATGAGTTAAGTAATACCCTCAATATTAATTAAAGTTTACCTTGGAATATTTACATTGAGCGATATGTTCAAAACTTATCGATGGCAGCATACATAATATGCTTCAACTGCAAAACTTACTTAAGGCAGTCTAAAGTATAATAAAAGTTTGATTTTTCAACTATTATGTCCATGAGAGTCTCAAATTAAATACAAAATAAAATGTAAAAACCCAAAAATAAAGCGTATTTATAGAACAAAAAAATACAAGCCATTAGAGCTTTTGTATCACTTAATTAACCGTTTGCTACACTTTTGAATCTAGACACCATTTACTCGACGTTTTTTTACCCAGTGTGCTAAGCCGGATCTTTTTATTTATGGGCCAAGCAGGCCAAAGGTTTCTTGAATACTTTTAAGGGTCTCGATTGCTTTTTAATTCAATGGGTCAATTTATTTGCATAATTAAACAGAAATTGGGTCAACATTTTGAATGCTTTGGTTTGGCAATATTTGTTTAACATTTAAAATGTTTATATAAAACATTAGATTATTATTTACTCGTTTTTTTATTAGAAAGATATTTTCAATTGTGTTTCGAAATACAAAATCTATTTTATTTATTTACCATTCTCTTGCAAATTAGTGAGTATTGTTAGTCAGAACGTGGGTGATTCTGATTGTGCGTACAGTTGCGGGAATGCGCCGCAATCATTTTGCAATTAAGGCTGTGAAATCAACGCTCTATTATTAATGCCGGCTGCGCACAATTTAATTTTTAGTCATTTTGAATTTTCCATTTCCACTTATTGCATTTTCAGTTTGCTTATTTGTTGACTAGTGCGAATATTGCTTTAATTGTAGAGATGGCAAGGATAGATTGAGATACGAATTTTAATCGATACAACTACTACTACTAGCTACTATTTAAAATAGTAGATGTTTCTTTCGGATTTTTGATGACTTCGATATTCTACTCCATTGCAACTTTCGACTGAATTTTGATTTTAATTTTACGTGAATTAAGTACTGATGACAAATACATATAAAGTCTGATCGTTCAACAAGTAATAATATAAACCGTCATTTAATTTTATAATTAATAAATGTTTTTATATAAAGCGACAGCAATATCTGGAATATTTCAAATCTTTCGCAACTAACAATTTAAACGCCGTAAATATGGATATTAATCGATATATAAGTAAGAATAAAAATATTGCTATATTTTTAGAAAATTAACGCAAGCGTATATATTTTTTAAAATTTTCTATATTAGCATTCATATTCAGATGAAGTGTGAACTGTTTAAAACATCAACTAATCGATAAAAAAGTAAAAAAAAAACGTATATTCATCGATTAATTGAAATATATTTAGCAATTGTATAACTTTACGGTGTAACTTTCGATTATCATTGTCGGGTCTGCTTGCTCATGACTGTTTCGCTGATTTCGTGCAAACCGCAGCTCGAATTAGAATTCATTTTGGCCCGGACCCTGATTCCATGCCCGTTGTGACACGAGAGAACGCACGGATCGTGGTCAACTCTAGTGTGGAGTAGCAATCGGTAACCGCCCTTTGCATGCTTTACGCTTTGCTGCATACTTTCAGGCTGCAAAGCGATTTTGCGTTTTTGGCATAGGAGGACGAAAGCGTTGCCGAAGTGCGAGTAAAAAATATAACTAAAAAAAACAGCAAGAGAAGAAAAAATAGAAAAGTGAGCAACGCCGCAAAATGCATAAAATATGCGCATATTTAATTTTTGACTAGGCGTGCGGCCAGCAGGTGCGAGTGCAGGTGCTCCATGCGTTGGTCCCGCAGTTGGTATTGGGTGTCGCGGTTGTTGTTGGTGTTACTGAAGCCCCCGTTGCATTACTTTCATAAATATGCATGCGGCAGTTTGTACTTTTAATTAAAATGCAGCGCCGCAACAGCAAAGAATAAAAAAATTTAAGTGAAGACAAGAGCAAAGCAAAGCGAAGCACAAATTTTGGGTTTGCCTTGAGATTGATTGAATTTTTTCATCTTCAGCGCAACATAACAACAATTTCAATTAGACAAAGTATTCGCACTACTCGAACGACAGTGCCACAACTTTTGGCTAATTAATTCATGCAAATGTACCCCCAAAAACTGGGCTACAATGGGGCTAATTATGCGGCGCCAGCCCTGACCCCGCCCCCGCCAACATTTACAGTAGCATTGACATTTTTGTCAATGTTGTCAACACGAAATCCCAAACAGAAGTGTCATAAACTTTGACAACAACAGCAAACTCGCTGTGACAGTGACCCCCGTACTCCCCCTTCATCCATTTTCCCCCAACCGTCCATCCTGTGCGAAGGAGGGTCGTTTGCTCTGGCGTTTTGTAAAATTAATTAAACAAAAATGTAAGAAGAGTACAAATAATTTTCCGGCGCGTGCTTCAAAGTCGCCAAAGTCCAACTTAAATGAATTTCTCAACTGAGCAGCGCAGTCTCTTCTCTCTTGGCCATGTCATACCCCATAGAGATGTGGAGTCTCTAAAACTTTTCATACTCTGCTTCCCACTCAAAGGGAGTACATTAATTTTGTTCACTGTCTGTTAATATAACGAATTCTTAGAGAGACTATAGCTTCAACTCTCTAAACTACATAAATAATTGGGCATACCAGCTTTCCATAAAATTTTAAGAATTTTTTGGCATGCCCCTGATTGTCCTCGTAAAAAGAAAATTATGTTTCTTTTACCATTTTATTTTTATTTGTTGTTTTAATTATGAACTGAATCAAAGATATAGTCTTGGAGTAGCAGCCTTAAAGTTACAGTTTTAAAGTATCGCTATAAGTTGAAGGGTTTGAGCTAAAGTGACAATTGGGAAGTCACAGTTGTACGCATCACAGTTACGGAGTCACATATGGTAAAATTATACTTTTCAAGTACGAATTTGAGTAACCAGTTAATAAGTCAAATATGCTAAGTTACAATTTAAAGTCACAGTATCAAAATCATAGTTTTAGAGTTTTTTTAAATATGTATTATCAATGTATTAAAAATCAGGAAGTCCCTTTTCACTTGCTTTTAGCTTTATTTCACAAGAAAACAGAGTAATGCGCAGTCGGGCAATTCCCAGCGCTACGCTTTTTACTTATTTTTATTGGCTCTCTTAAATTTTTAAACGCACTAACTGTTTAAGTTGTAGTTGTCAGCTCTGAGCGCGAACTTATGCGAAGATTAGTAGAAAATTGCAATGAATATTTCATTTGCCAGCAGAAGAAGTGAGGGAAGGGAGGAGGATAGGGTAACGCGGTGCACTGTGTCCTGTGCCCTGTGCGTGGTGGGACAACGCAGCTCCGACACACCCACAATAACAATGTAATTTGCGACAAAAGGTTTTACAAGCGCCGCAGGCATACGGAAAGGGGGGCAGGGCAGGGGGACGCAGCAAGCCTCAAAATAACCGCGACAGCAATAAGGGCAGCCGTCGACAGCGCGAAGAGCCCAAAATGCAGTGCAAGGAAATCAACTCGGGCAAAACAATGGAAATTGCACTTAAGAAAATGAATTGCATGCAAATGAGCGCGTGGTGGGCGCAGCCGTGGCTGGCAAGTGGCAGTCGTGGCAGTTGTGGCAGCTGTGGCAGCCGTGGCTGCCGCAAAACAAAGCCACAAGTCAGCCACTGAACAAGCAGCTAAGCAGCAACAACAACAGCACACAGCGGAGGTGCAAGTTGCAAGGTGGCGCCACCAAACCACAAACAGGCGTGAAAATGCCGCCACGCGCTCCGAATTGTTGTTGCTGCCCGCAACGCGCAATAAATTTGCCGGGGAAAAATTCGTACATTTGATTTGCAGCAACTTTAACGACATTTTAATGCGCGTTGAAAACAAACCGAAAAAGCGCACACATACACGCCCACACACACATACAGCAGCAGCCGGTGCCGTTAACTTTGCGCGTGTGTCGGTGGCAAATAAAAATGCGCACTTTTAATCAAATTAATAGTTCCGTGCGCGCTGCGCGAGAGGCCACGACCGCACCGAGGTCAAGCAGTCAACTCCCCCATCCGCTAGCTCCCCTCACTCTCTCCCTCTCTCTTTCTGTCACACTCTGATGCTCGCTGTTTTCAGCGTTCACTTCCAGCGCCATTTGGATTCCTACCTTAACAAGCTCTTATCGAGATTGCTCAACTTGCAAATATACCCTGTAAAAAGGAAAACACACATAACCATATCCATATATATATATACATATTATATATTTTATTTTAAAATTCAAAAGCGAGTTGGGTTTAGTTTATCCATATCCTATACAACTACTTTTATAAAAGCATTTAATTTGAAGTTAATAATTCAATTAAATATCACTGACTTCTAATCTTAAAATTAAAATTGAATAGCTTTACAAAATTAAAAAAATGAACTATTTTGAAAATTAAGTAAGCATTTGCTGTAGCAAACAATTAGTTTTATTGATTTAATTAAATCGACAAATGATGACGAACATTTTAATCTTTTAACTTTTTTTGATTTTAATTATGTTAGACAATAATCAAAACATAATTTATTTCAGTTAGGTTACAACATATTGAGAATAACATTAAATTCCAAATATTAAACTGAACAAGCTTTTGCTATGGTATGAGTTCAGAGTGTACCTTTAACAGAATGTTTCTCAAAGAAACGGACGCAGCAAAAAACTTGTAGGGAGTCTGAAAATTGCGCAGCGGGTCAAAAGTAAAAGAGAATTACAGTTACACGTTTAATTAACATATGTTTAAATTTTTCAACAGCAAAGCGGATGTTTCAGGATGAAAAACTCCACACTGTAGACTGAGGTGATTTTTTGTGAGATGTATATTGCTTAAATCTTACAAAATGAGCTAAGCGTATAAAGCCTTACAAACAACATCTTTAGTTCATATCCCATTAAAGGACAATTCGGCAAATCAAAACAATCAAGTGAAGCTGTTATCGATAGCTTTCCAGTACTGTTTTAACAACAACAATGCATTTATATACCCCACGAATTCAAACATGCTTCTTTTAACAGCTTTATACCCTTTTCATCATTTTCATGCTACAGGATATAAAAATTCAGTTGAGTGTGTATGTGTGTGATGCATGATGAAAACACTAAAATCGCTTTGGCAATCAAATGCGAAATCAAAATCCGAAATTGAAATACGTAAACGAAATTCTGAAGAGGACTTTATATCGAAAGTGTTTGTAATTCGCCGGCGGACTCCCATATCAAGAGTTCTCGTGCTTTAAAGGGCATATGCGCGGGTGTGTGACATGTGTGGGAGGAGGCGTGGCCATTGAGTCACGGCAGTGCATTAAGTGCTAACTACCGACGTTTAACTCTGGAGCAACTTTTAAACTGCAAACTGCTGGCACTCGTACTTGTGACTTGTGGCAGCTGCAGTCGGGCAAATGGCACATTTGAGGGCCGCAGCATGGGCGCGGCCACGCCTCTAATCAATCCGTGCACAACTGTTTCCACAAATAAGTATTAAGCTCGACCACACTTTCGAAATGCTCTAATTACTTTAACAGCCGCCATCCGAATGCCACGCCTCCCGGCCTCCCGGTAACCAACAATAGGGTGGGTGAGGGATTCTGTGGGCTTATTTTTTTTTACACCGCATGCCAAATTTGCCAGCAATGCGCTTTTTATTGTACACATTTGGAAATTCAAACGACAAACGACCATCGACCATAAATAAATAATTCAATACGAAATTTTGTTTTTATTTTTGTATTTTTTTTCCAATTGATTTGCCAATGCGGCCTAACCAATAAATCACTCATTAAAGTGCCCCAAACTAATGCGACAAATGTGCGCAGCGGCCACATAAATTAAAATTAACATTTGGTTGTGCATATCCCAGCGTGTGTGTGTGTGTGCGTGCGTGTATCTGTGTGTGTGTGTGTTTGGCATCATGTGAATTAGTAAAATGAAACCCCAACATGATGACCACAAGCTGCCGCAGCAGCAGCGCTGCAATTTAATGAGTTCTGGACAACAAATATAGGCATACACTGCAAGCAAAACAATGTGTTTCATTTCCATTTTGTATTTATCACTCTTTCGCTCAAGCGAGAGCTCAGCAAGGCATTTTCTCGAGAGAAACACAAGTTTTTTTTATTATATTCACAAATATATAAAATAGAAAAAAAATATAAATAAGTAATTTAAGCTGGCGTTATATACATACATTTGACTAGTCTTGCATTCACACACACAAAATGATATATGCACTCTGTGGGAAAATCATTATTAAGTAACTTCCAAGGCATATATAAACCATATTTTTTGTCTGTAGAAACATTATAAATCAAATTTGATAGTTTTTGGTCTTATAATCTCGACGTGATGCACAGAACGCTTTGTGATAAAATCGATCCTTGTTGATATTAAGGAAATAAGGCAAGATATCAAAGTAGATATAGGAAAATATGAAAGCAAAGTTACACGTCTGTAGATCTTATAGTGTCCGAAATCGCTGCGTACATACACACGGTCAAACGGACATAGCTGAATCGAGTTAGTAGTGATCTGTATATATATATATAATATATATATATATATATATATGTATATATATAATCAACTAAAATATACTAAACAAAGCAGGCCACATGATTTTCACCCATTCACAGTGTATAAAAAGTTTATCTTATCGTATCTCTCACTCGCAATGATTTCCTTTTAAAAAGGCAAAGGATGTCCTTTCCTGACATCCCATATCCATCTGTAATGTGACCCTTTCTTTCCCAACGCTTGATAACAAAGTAATAAAGAATCCGATAATAACTGTAATATGCGTAACCTATATATTATAACTCTGTTATAAAAAATGTTTGCAGTGTTTAAACATTTAAAAGCTGACACACACATCCACGTGTGCACCTATTGGCCTGTGAAAAAACAGCTCAAGATTGTTGCAGCTTGGTCAATTTGATGCCAAATTAAATAACAACAAAATGAATTGCTTTCAAAATTCGTAAATATTATAAATTATTTATGATAAACGCTTCAAAGGGCGCATTTCAATTGACGCGCCAGCCTCCCAACAAAAAACAACCCGAGGCACGGTGACAACATTAAAAAGATGCTTGCTCCTTCGAGAAGGAGAGGATGGGTAAGGAAAAGGCTTGCCGCTGCGATAAAGGGGGTGAAGGAAAGGCTTGCGTCCCGTGCGCACCTGTTAAAGCCAAAACGGCAACTAAACAAATTTGCCCAGCCTCAAGGCGACATAAATTTTTCCTTATGAATAAATTATTAAGCGCACAACCGCTGGGCATTGAGACGTTTTTAGTCCTTGGTCCTTGGTCCCCGTTTAGTTTGGGACTTTGTCGTGACACGACGACAAATTTCGGAGAAACGGCTACTTAGGACATTTGCGGGTTCAACCACTTGACTTGGTCCACTGACTCCGACCGGCTGTAAATGTCTTGTTAGCCACAGCCCACTGCGAGATTGCCCGTACACATGTTAAGTCCTTGACGACGGCCAAGACAACAACGGCGACACTTAACACTTGCTCTGCAAGACCATAAAATGTGTCTTTTATTTCATATATTTTCTTCTGCTTTTTTTTATTTTTTTGCTAAGTGTTTGCTGCTGTGTTGTGTTAAGACTCTTGCGGGATTTTCGACGATTTATCATCATTTGTTTGCTGGCTAGCAGTCGCGCAGTGTAAAAGTAGAAGTAGGTAACTGTCAGTACCTTCACCTTTCCCTAACCGTTGGATCGGCTTATTGCGTGTGAAATACCGATAAATAGAAGCGCTGCTTTTTCTGGATTTCTGTAGGCAGCTATAGCTGCTGTAACAGCATCGTAAAAACATTAATTAATCTTTCCAGATCGCACATAATAATATATAATTAATAATATATTAGCAAAATAATGCTATTAACTGTTGTAAGAAATTTTATTTTTATTGTCGTCCCATTTGAAGTAAGTTAAGAAGTGCATTAAATAAATGCGACCTTCAAAACAAATTTAATTTAAAAATGTTTTAGAAAAATAAATTAAAAAAACCCTTTTGCTTTATGTTTCTTCATTCAATTCAAACCTAAACTTTCTTTTACAACAAAACTCAGTTTGCCGATTGTTTATATAATAATGAAATTTTTGTCATGTATTAGCAGCAAATTTACGCTTTCAATTGCCAAGTTTAGTTATGATAGCTTTGGAAACAAACAACTTTTTTCATACGGAATCGGGATTTTTTAAAACATTATTCCATGTTTTATAAACTAGTCTTACCAAATTTGTAATATTCAAATCTTATTTATAAAGTGAATTTCCAGCAGTAGAACATCCATTTTAACCCGCGACAAATTGTGTATAGAAAGAGACATATTTTATGATTATTTTAATTGGTTTTTCAGTTTCCTAGCAAACTAATCGCCGATAAGTTGAATTATATTAGAATTATCAGCTTAATAACTTTAATGCACACATCAAATTCACGCATTTTCTGTTGTTTCCATTGTCAAATAACGAAATGTAAATATGCAAATGTAAATTATCGTATATTCAAATGTTGCCTAAATAAAAATTGTTTACTATTACAAGCAACACAATTTGCGCTAATTTACGGATTATTATGCATTGAAAACGCACATAGATCATTCAATAAACTATGGCCCAAAGCTAACCCTCGTATGTGCGTGATTATGGATGTGTGTGTGCATATGTGTGCATACATACATGATTCCAGTTCAAATATCAAACGCAATCAAACTTCGAACAAATGTCACATTTCGATGTTGAATAGTTTTTTTGCAATTCGATTTCAATTTAAAATGCATTTCGGCGTTTAATGCAATTTTCTAAATTGCATTGATTTGTGTGCAGAAAGCAACAAACAACAAAATGAATAAAAAACCACCAATGACAAAAAAACAAAAAAAAATACAACCAACAACAAAAAATGCAAATATCAAAAAGATTTCGGTGTTCCATTTAGTTTCGCATTTTTACTGCTAATTTAAGGGAATTTAATTGAAAACGCTTTTGGGCCCCTCGGGGCAAAAGTGAAAAGAATTCAATTGCTTTCATTAGGCCAAAGGGGGCTGTCGCGTGGGAGGCGAGTCGGGTGCTCAGTTATTAAATTGTTATAAATAAATATGAAATAAGTTTGGCAAACAACCAAGAGGCATGAAAACGAGAAAAGTTGAAAAACATATTGCAAGTTTCTTATCCTTTTTACGACTCCTAGCAAAATCGAACTGCCCTCAAGTCAAACATCAATCAATCAAGGAGCTGCTGTTCCCTGCCCATCCTCTTTTGGGTCGAGCAAAGGCCAACTTTTCAGCTGTGGCTGGACTTGAACCCAAAGTATTTACAACATATGCAAGTTGTACAACGTGGCGTATGATGAATACTTAAGGGCGAGCATTTCATTATTATCAGGCAAGCCTCTCACGCCCATTGGGCTTAGAGACACACACACACACACACACGCACACACACACTCAAACACACGCAGACAGGGCTTTGTATAGTTAAATAAATCCATGAGAAAAGTTTTCGGGTTTGGGCGTAAAAACTTTTGCGTTTGGCCTTAGTTTTGCATCCACGCTTTTACACTTGGCTTTTTCTACGGCTTTTCTATTCATGAATAATTAACGGCATTGTTGTTGTTCGATAGCGTCGGTGGTTTGTCAAAGCGACAACTGCGGAATTTGAACCCGAAAAGTAGTTAAGAATGGCTGCAACTGCCAAGTTCCATGCCAGATATAATACCAACTGTAGATCTCTGTGTTCGCAGCGCAGGCTGAAGGTTCTGCTTAAAGTTTTAACTACGCCCGAGGGCATGCAATGGCTGCGCTTGAACTTGTCAGCCAAGTATGCAATTGCGAAGAAAGCTGGCGGAAGCATGGCTTATAAAATTTAATTGGATTTTGATGCCAGCAGCGGGATAATTTGATTTACCAACCCGCAGTGTGGGTGCTATGCGAGACGCTCTCACCCTCCGTTGTCCTCTAGCCGTTGCTTACATCCATTTCATAACCATATATCCAGCTGGTATTTGCACCACTTTGCTGCACTGCACGCACCACTTGGCAAACTGACGCTTTTATTGCCTTTCCTGCTGACCAGCAACAAAATAGTTTAATTCCGCGAGTGCCAATGACCGACTCCGACTGCCGCAGATGGGGGCAGCTCCAATGAAATGCACATGCAACACTCAATTTAAATGCACGCACGTGATTCTTGTTGAAGCTGCAAGATTTCTTTTTTTCGTAGAACAACATTAAATGTTCATGTTAGATATATTGATTTCGTGCATGGCCGTCTTTACAAGGGCAACTCGACCCAACACCATTAAACACTACTTAACAGAACTGAATTAAATTCAGGACCATACCGAAAGAAGCTTATAAAATAACATACAGATATATACAGATAATGTTTGAGTAGTTATCAAGATTTTGGGATTAAGTGCAAACACTATTGGAGAAGCAGTGATATATATCTTCAACACCCCAATTGAATTCCATATATTATTACATTGACTTGACTGTAATTTTTTTATTTTTGTTATTTTTGCTTGTTTTTCACTTTCAGACATTTTTTGCCCCTATGTAAACTTTTCTGAAAACTGTTATGCATATGTGGATAACCGTTTTATTCAGATGAACGGAAATGACTGAAGCCAGCTGCTGCAAATGAAATCGAGTAAGAACTTTGCAGTCGGACGTAGCCGACTGCGTAATACTCGTTCACAGTACACAGTAATTATTATTGGTATTTTGGAAAAATATAGAATTTTTATACCCTGAACCCATTGAAAATGGGTAAATCAGGGTATAATGGTTTTGTGAAAATGTATGTAATTGGCAGAAGGAGGCGCCTCCGACCCCATAATGTATATACATTCTCGATCAGCATCTCTAGCCGAGTCGATCTAGCCCTGTCCGTCTGTCTGTCCGTCTGACCGCCTGTCCGTCCGTCTGTTTGAACGCGTCGATTTCGGAGACTACAAAAGCTAGAAGCTGAACTTGAACTTTTTAAGTTCGTGTATATCATACGCAGATCAAGTTTATTTCAAATTACCGATAACCCATATTGTTTTCTTATTATCGATAATTATCAATTTTTTATTTTGGTTTTTTGAAACCATAAAAGCTAGAGTAACCAAAATGTTCAAAATGTTTGCGTGAAGCATATATATTTCGGATTTTGGATACATCCCCCATTCAAACGGCCATACCTTCGACAAAACTGAACCGATTTTCATGTTTGATGACATTTTTTTCATGGTTTGTCCTCTAGATTGATTCTGCATTTCAAATATATTCATTATTGAAAATAAAATTTTTTGGAAATTTTTGATGAAATATCATGTACTCCCCTTACTCATTTTCGAAAAATTTTTTTTTCAAAATTTAGAAATGCAAATTTGCATTTTTAATCGATTGTGGTAGTCACAATTAGTATAAAAAACAACATTAAAACCGATTCTGAGGGGGTCAAATTTTTTGTCAAAAATCATGCAAAAATTTACAAAAATTTTGACAAGTATAGCTCTCAGATCCATAGCTCTCATATTTCAAACGCCCATATTTTTGTCAAAACTGAACCGATTTTCATGTTTGATGGCATTTTTTTCATGGTATGTCCTCTAGATTGATTCTGCATTTCAAATATATTCATTATTGAAAATAAAATTTTTGGGAATTTTTGATAAAACATCATGAAATATCATGTACTCCCCCCTTACTCATTTTCGAAAAATTTTTTTTTCAAAATTTAGAAATGCAAATTTTCATTTTTAATCGATTGTGGTAGTCACAATTAGTATAAAAAACAAAATTAAAACCGATTCTGAGGGTGTTACATTTTTTGTCAAAAATCATGCCAAAATTTACAAAAATTTTGACAAGTAAAGCTCTCAGCTCGATAGCGCCCATATTTCAAACGCCCATATTTTTGTCAAAACTGAACCGATTTTCATGTTTGATATCATTTTTTCACGCTTTGTCCTCCATTGTATGTACGTAGCGAGGCTGGGAAATTTTTTCTGTGATGTTTTGGGGAACTTTCCAGTAATATATATTTCAAATATGGAGCCTCTAGCTCAAAAACTGTGGGAGATATAGCTATTTTCGATTTTTTAAGGCGCTTGATACGCGCCTTTGACTAAATAGGTGCCCATAGGATTGGGTTCACCCAGTTCAACTGGCTGACTAAATCTATTCAAGCCATTCATGTAATAAACTGACTCTTGGCCAGCGATAAGCTCACAAGTGCGAAAATTAACAGTTGGTTTCAGCAGCTTCTAATTAAATGAATTCACTGAATTCACAAATAAGGACAAATAGAGAGCAGCGGCAGGAACAACAACAGCAGAAGTTCAACTACCGTATCCGTTTCCGCTGAGCTACAGAAAGAGGAGTTACAATTACAATTTCGCGGCATTAAACAATTCAATTAGACAAGAGGCAAATCAGCAGCGACACCAGGCAAAGAATGCTCAACTGATGCGCGTTCAATGCGAACTTTTAATTACAGCGCGAAAAGAGAGAAACAATCGAGTTTGTTAAGTGCCAGCTGAAGAGAAAAGCTTGATATAGCTTATAAATTGTGCAGTCAGCCCTTGATGCCGTCACCCCTCACCCCTTGCAGTTGAAAAGAGCAGCGACCAGTCGCCGACAAAATGAAGTCTTAAATCACAGCATGTTATTTCCGCTGCACGCGCCCCTACAAAGCGAATCCTTCAGGGGTGGGGAAGGGGTGGCGAAGGACGAGGGGGATTGCCAGCGCTGTGCCGGTGCGGCGCATTTAACGTTCCGTTTCCGGCTGTGCGACTGGCGAGGACAACACGCTAAGGACGATTATGTCGCCCGCGCGCTGAGATCCCAATCGCCATTGCGAATTGTTTTTTTTTTTTTGTGTATTTTCAGTATTTTTTTCTTACTCTCGCTGCTGCTGCTTCAGCAGCGATTGGCTTGTTTTGCCCTTTTGGGTTTTATCAGTGGCGGCTTTTATGTCATCATAACCGCAACGAATATAACAAGGCGCTGGCTGTGTCCATGTCCTGGCCAGTCGCCGGTCATCCTGCGGACTGGCCAACGAGCCAGTGAATGTCCGTTTACATAAATTTCGCTGCGCAGCAAAGGAAAACTGTCGAGCGTGCAGAAAAATGAGATGACAAATGAAGTTTGTCGGCTAATGGCAGCGGAAATGCGAGCGGAATGGGGCTGGGCGGGCCGTGGCGGCCGCGATAGTGACACGGACCAGGGGCAGGCGTTGCCGCCGGAAGGTTCAGTAGGTACCAGCTTACACTTTTTGCGGCGTGGCAATGAACGGAAGTTGAAACAAACAAGTAAATAAATGGCGCCAATTGGACGGCTCCCGGCGACACTGTACCCCCCATCCATTTATCCGGGCGGTGCCTGAGCTGGTGTCGTTTGTTGTTTTAAAATAGCTGGGCACACTGTGTGCTGGGACGAGGGAATTTATTCGGTAATCTGAACTGAGTCAGCCAAAGCGATTATTGCGAGTAAACACAATCCATTTTCGCGTAATGATTGGTGGCTGCTGCCTGCAGCAGCCGATAATTAAGAGCGAGCTGAAGAGTTGAAGAGCGGCTATGGCCTGCTTAGGCAACATTATCCGATAGCCCAGCCCCATTCCCGTCTTAGTCAATAGTTAAGGCCGTAATTCAATATTAAAAGCCAATAACTTCAACTTGCAGAATACTTTGCAATATAACTACCGACTAGTATAGACAATAGCTGCCTGCATATACTATGATAACACACACAGACACACACACACATTCACACCCCCTTTGGCAACTCTGGAAGCATAAACAAGCAGAAAATCTAATCGCCAGCTACGATCAAAGTGTCCAGTTTTGATATTAGGTTCAACATTAAATGTGAAACTAGCCAAGTGTTTGGGCGGCGAATAGCCGTTGCCCACGGCCAAAGACTGTACGGCTGCCAGCTGTATATACATACATACACTGCGTATACGTAATTTGAGGGGCGTCATGTGGTATAATGTGCCATCAGCTTTGGATGTCGCTTCGTTTTGGCTGCGGGGCAGCAAAGCATTTACCAACACATAAAGTCAACTTTGTCGCTATAACTATATTTGCGTGTGTGTGTATGTTTGGGAGTGTGTGTGTGTGTGTGTGTGTGTGTGTACCCCTGGGCGTTGTAAATATTATTCTTATCTTACACTATAAATCTACATATGACAATTTTCGCACAGCTGCTGGCTAGCAGGCAACTGGCACATGAAGCGACACAGTCAACCAACATTTGTCCACCTTAAAGCCGCCGCAGCAGATGTTGATTTGGCTTTATAAACTATAATTTACTGCACTTTCAAAGAGTTGTCAGACAGTTTGACTTTTTCCTAAACCTTGTTTCCAAAAGAAAAATGTATAAAAATGGGTTGTAAAGTTGAGCAAATATTTGTTACGTCTCATTTAGACGTTTTAAAGCGCATCAAGTACACTTAGAAAAAAACGGTGTGCCAAGTTCAAGTACGTGCGGTATAGAATCATAATCCTTTCAACAAACCTTAATGTTACATTAATAAAAATAAAGTTCCTAATACATAAATATAAAATTGAGTGCAGCGAACTTTTTGAAAAGGGTGTTAATACTTTATTAATGTTAATAATATCGTTATATATTATATTATATTTCTTATTATTAATTATTCAAGAGATTTTAAAACACGGTCTTGAAAAAACAAATCGTCAACCGTGATCGAATTTTGAGGGCGTTTGTACCATTGTACCAAATTGCGTAAATTATTTTACATATTTTATTTATATCTAAAAAAATTAATTTAGAACGTCTGCCCAACGTTTCTCAATTTAGGCTTATAAATGATAATATCCTAAATACTATTCAAGCGCAGAAAAAATAGTAAGAAAAATTTGACCTAAAACGAATATTCACCAACAAAATTCCTCGATTTTTAAGATTGTAATAAAGATAACTTTTTATAGAAATATTTTTCATACCAAAGAAAAATGAAATTTGAGTCCAAGTACTATGAGACGTGAACATGGTTGTTGAATACAATATATCACACCATATTACTTATTTATTTTTTATACAAATTCCCCAAGCCCATATTTAAGAAATGCAAAATCGTTTTAATTTACTTTTAACCTGTTTACAGGATTTCTACAATTAGAATACACTATAAATTCCCTTCCTTTAATTTTCTTGCATTTCTCTATAGTTTATGGTATTTTCATCGCTTTAAATGCAAATTTAATTGACAGCTGCCCTTAGTGCCTTCTAATTAAGAATTTATGTTTTTATTCCAGTATCTAAACCTCAACAAAAGGCACCTAACGAAGGGCAATCCCCACACTGCAGTTTCGGGGCATGCAGCTTAATGAGTGGCAGACTCAGCTCACGCTTATCTAAAACTGTCTTGCACCTAAAGTTCTTGGAAATTGAATGAGAGAGAGAGATTCGCAGAGTTGTCATATAGCTCGCATAAGTCATGGCCACATGTTACAGTTGTGGCAGTGTGGCAGATTTTGTGGTTTTGCTGTTGCCACTGGGACAGTTGGCTAGCCTTGTGCGGCATGTTTTGCAGAAATGTGGCACATGCATGAAATTGCATAAATCAGGAAACTGGATACATGTTGCGCTGGCATACGAAAGGATATGCAATTGCTGATAGCAAAGAACCGCACACGGAGGGACAAAAACAAAAAAAACAAAAAGAAAAATCTGTACATCCGGGTGCACGGCAACAGTTGCACGCTGCAACAACCACATAGAAGAGGCAGCAGCAGACACTGGACATGGCGCGAAGCACAACGCAAAACGCAGAAGACAATGGAGTGTGGGATCATAAAGGCAACGGTGGCGGCGATGTTTAGTTTTATGGTCAGCGACTGAACTGGCACACACTCACACACTCACACACACACGCACACAGACAGGTGAACAACAAATAGATACACGCGAGCTGGCTGCCAAGTGAATCTGCGCCTGATAAGACAGCGCGGGGTCAAGCGAGGGGCAGGCCGCAGGTTGATTGCCTCTTTGGCGTTGCTGGCATCAGAAACAAAGCAGTTGGCAGCGAGTCCTCCAACGGGATGACTGCCACTTAACTTTGACCCTAACGAATACGCAATAGTTAGCCAACGCGGCTTTGTCCAGCACTTTCGCACAGTGGGCGTGGCTTGTCGGCCATTTTGCGCTGCGTTATCAGCGGTCAACGCAGCATCCGCAACGGCCGCAAAGCAAAGGCTGCCTCGCCGGGGGCAAGTTGTTGACACTTTTATGAACTCCACAGATTGGCCATGTTGTGTGGCTTTTGTTGCGGTTTGTTGGCCTTAACAGCAAACCGCCGCTGCCTTTTTCGAACTGCTCCTGCTTTTGCTTCTCCTGCTGCTGCTGCTGCTGCTCTTGCTGCTTCTGCCGAAGCTCAGTTTGCAGGCGCTGCCATACTCTAATTTGATTTGATGGCGGAAAAAGCTTTTAGCTCTCAAAATGCTTCTTGCAGATAACGCGCAAAGGTAAGAGTTGAAGCTATGAGGAATTTAAATAGTTCCATGACGTCATTTAGTGGTATGCGGGATTGAAAATCTGTATATTCATTCTTAAAAGTACTCAACTTACTTTTATATTATTTAAAACATTTTGAAAAAAGTATAAAAATTACATTTTATTGTAGGTAAAACTGAACGTGAGCTTTATTATGAAGTTTCCTTCATGTATAATCACTTGTAGAAAATTGAAGACATAACTAAGCCAAGGCAAACATTAATTCGTTTATCATTATCTCAAAATTCCTAGAAATAAGACTTAAATACAAACCATAATCTGCAAAATATTTGTACTCCATTAATACTAGTTAGATAAATTTATATTTTTTGAGCAATATCCGTCTTGCTGTCCGTATTTACCATTAACCCGATTTCCTAGAAATTAGACTTGAATAAAGACCATAATTTGTAAAATGTTTTTATTCCATTAACCCTAGACAGATAAAGTTAATCTTTTTCAAGTTATTCCTTGCTATCCGTGTAGTCGTCTAGGAATTAAATACATACATAGATAAATATCAAAGGAATTACACACATATTTCATATGTGTTGAACGGGAAATTCTTAATAAAATATAATCAATTGCCAACAATCACGCTGCACACAATCAAGAGGGTTCGTATTTGAGGAGCGTACAATAAGGCGTTCAAATATGAAATTACATTATTGCGTACATTCCAATTAGCAAACCACAAATTCAATTTTAAATAATAAAATTGTGTCTCTGTTTGTTTCGCATTAAAGCAAAAACAAAGCACCAGTTCAACATCAGTCAAACAGTCAGGAATTCCAGGAAACACTCTAATCGCTCAACTAGCAATGGCAGAGTGGCCTGTGTGTGTTTGTGTGTAAAGGAATACGCTCGTTGTGCCAGCCACAAGGCCATTAGAGTAGTGTCCTTTCAGGCTCAGACATTCGAGTCAGGCGCTGGCCCAGTGCCGTGGTCAGCCGCCAGTGGCATTAACGACAGACAACGTTAACCCTTACGTGCCGTTGCAGCTGACGTTGTCAGCGACCGCGACGTAAATACAGCTGCCACTCGACAAGGTGCTGGAGCCTAAAATAACCCGCATCTGGGAGCAACAGCAGACAAAAGCGAAAACAAGCAATGGAGTGCTTTATTCGAGAGTGACTGACTTCGCGATACCCTGTAGCCAGCACTCCAATGTATTTACATATAATTATACTTAAGACAGTAACTGTGAATCTTCTTCTTTCTAGCTCCACAATATACAAAATATTTATTAAATAAAATGTTTCTTTAATCGATCGTTATGAAATTGGCAAATTATACGAAAAATCATTACTTTACATCTAACAACATAGCAAAATAAGAAATAGGACGATTTTAATCAACAAGTAAAAAATTATGTTCCTGTGTATATACTATACTAAAAAGAAAATAAAACCTAAAATCTATAAAAAAAATTCTATCGAAATCGTGAAAGCTTTGTTGAGAGTTATCGATAAACACAAGAACATATGTATTTAAAATATGTTACAATAAGCTTTCCTGTTCAGTCGGACAAACAGACGGAAGAACAGTTCATGGAAATGCCTACATTTGCAAATTTGGTCAATGACTACAGGGTATAAAAACAAAAGTAAGACAACGCCAGGGTAGAAAAGCAGCTGCTTCAACAAGACGCACGAAGTGGGTAACTGAAGCACATAATTGCAATCGTGATGGCTCATAAAAATGTCAATTTTCATAAATTCCCATAAAAATCGATATAAAAAGAAAAAAATTAACGCTGTTCATTTGCCTGCTAAAGCAAAGCATGGCAAAGCCTTCGTGACATTTTCATTAGCCCGATAGCATTGCATTTGCCACAAGGCCGCTTGGCCAACAACTGGGCATTGTCCGAGGGCGGAGGGGGGGAGTGGGTGTAGGAGAGGGACTTACGTTGTTCCGGTTCTAGTGCTGCGCTTTTGCAATATTTTAATTAAAAAATTTCTGCGGCTGCTCATTATGCGCTTGCATTGTGTTTGGGTTTGATAGCGCATTAAGCTGTGGCACTGGTCTCAGTCTCTGTCTCCGTCCCCGTCCCCGTCCCCGTCCCGTCCCGTCCCCATCTTCGGCGCTGGCTCTAGTTCGAGTTGCGTGGCGCTTGCTAAAGCCAAGTGACAGGCTGACAATTGTCACAGTTCGCAGCCGCACTTGAAACGCAAGACAAACAGCTTTTCGCAATGACTGCGAACTGAACAATCTATCGTGTCCTTGGCCTGGGCCCCTTTGCCCCCCCGCCCAACTCCATACCAACTGCATTGGCTTGGCCGTACAACCGATTTGTCAGGCTTGAGAAATGACCACATACAAAAAGACGCAATAAGTTGGCCAACTGGCTGTTCAGTTTCAAATTAATTGTTTGTGCACAAATTGTATCTACTCGTAAGTGGAAATGAAATGGAAAACACACACTTGCAGCTGCTGCTAATGTGTGTGTGTGCGTGTGTGTTTGTGTAGGCAACTTGCAGCACAAGCAACGCCCTTACATGACAGCAAGTGACGGGCCACATGGCGTATGCGTGCTGCCAGCTGTCGGCAGCTAATGGGATACAAAACAACTGCAAGCCGCACTGAAGGCCTCTCGCTCTGCCCCGCTCCCACTCGCCCTCTCTATGACTCTCTCTCTACTTCTGTCTCTCTTTCGCGTGTGTGTTTTAGTCAAACATAAATAATGAAACATACCACACTTGATTATAGCCCGAATGCCAGGCAACGCTAAAAAAGTAATTAAAATTTGTCAACATTTTTTTGCGCACTGTTTCTCTTGGAGATTTAGGCGCTCGCTTTCAAGCCATGTTTGTGTGCATTTGTGTGTGTGCGTGTGTGGCACAACTCAAATAGCGCGCATGTTCAACACCTAACCAAATACCATATAAAAACCCATTAAAATGCAAACAGTCGTAACAATTGTGTGGGCGTCGACCACAAATACTTAATAATAATGTTTTTAAAACGCAAATATTTGAAAAGCAAACAAACATTGAACATAATTGTAGCATTAACAGCTGTTCATGCGCGCGATTCCACTTTGATTTGTTCATTGTTGCAGTTATTTTTTTATTTTTATACCCTGTACTCATAAAAATTGTTAAAATTGGGCCTCGTAACTGCAGCATTATGTGTGTCAACAGAAACCATGTCCTTCTATAGTCACACATTCCTATCATATCTGTCTGAATAAAACAAATTTCAACTGGGAACGTTCAAATTCGATAGGCACGAAATTTGAAAATATGTATAGAAAAACAGAAAGGAATTTTAATTTAAATTCAAATTCAAATAAAATTGTATATCATAAACATTTTTTATAATGCCTTAATTAGAAAATATTCATCTCAGAAACGTGCTGTTATTAGAAACGTATTCAGCTCATTCCAAGTATGAACATTTCAGTTTTCAGTATTTGTACTTAATTCAAGAATATTCATTACCTTTTTTAAGGTCGATGACTAAATCTATTTGTGCTGTTTTCTTACCACTTTTTTCTAATGTTCATGCCGATTGAAAATTATATCAATTTGAAGCTAATCCGGCCTAATGTTTTTGTATGATAAGTTGACCCATTAAGATTATATCCATTTTCTATACGCTAATTTCACACCATGTTCTTATATATATATATGCTTTGTAGGTGTATTACATTGATATTTACGAAAAAACATATTTGATGTCTATGACTACGACCCGAAATTATATTCAAAATTGTTTTATAGTTTTTATACATTTTGTAATTAGCCAAATCTCTACCTTAGTGGAATCACATATTTTATTAAAGTTATTATAATTTGCGTCCGAACGCTATCAAGCAATCTTTGATTTAAATAATCTAAATGATTTTCTAAAACACTCACATTCCAGATTAACAAATATTTAGCAACAGGGTATCTTCTACCTCAGCCCTTTCTATACATGTGCGTAATTCATTTTCTACGCATGAATAGTATTTATGAACGCTTATCAAACGCTCGCTGACCGTTGTTCAAATTGTTCGCCTAGTAAGTATAAACAAATAAATGTGTTATTCAATTGGCAAATCGAAATGAAAAACTCGTTACCATTATCGGAGACTATTATTTGCACTGGTGTGTGTGTGTGTGGGCGTGGTAATCAATTGTTGTCATCATATTTGTGCGATTTTCGGCTTATCATTATTTACATGTGCTCAGCTCTAAGCGCTAATAGCTAAACTATTCTAATCCATTGTAAATATTTACGCAAATGCCAAACATAATAGCGGCTGGGATGTGCCTATGTCCGTGGGTGTGTGTGTCTGTATGTGTGTGAGTCATTGTATACTGAAATGTGGGTCGCACAGCTTCATTAATATTGCGCAAGCACTGGGCCGTAGCAAATGTATGTAAATACTGACACAGTTTGTGCGCCCATACCCCCAATACGAATATCTTTGGTATATCCGTATTCTGTATTTTAAGTACGAATATTCAATAGACCGCAAATAATTAATTCAATTTGAGAAATAGTACGGCCTAAAACTCATTGGCCTTTAAATGCAATCAACTTTTTGCCGCACAATTATTTGAGTTTTATCAATTATCAACAATCAGGCAATTTAAATCTGTACATTTCGGTAGAAGATTATGTGTTTATTTATTGATAAATTGATTTGTACTTTAAGTTTATATGCCAAATAATTATCAATTGTAAATGCAAGCAATTAGCTAGAAGATATTTATATTCTGGCATTCTTGTCCGAGTTAACAATAGTAGAAAGAGATTCTCTTTACTGCTGTTGTTATGATACATTACTTCAAGAAAATTATTTTCAATACATTACAATTTGATAATGAAAATAACTACATCAATTTTAAAGAGGAACACTTCCATTATGCAACTGATAACCGATTGGTGAATTATAAAATGAAGAATGATTAACACTTTATTTTAAAATATTCATATTAAATTTTGGTACTACATGTAACTTTATCTCGCTCATAAATAGATAAAAAAATATTTTTATGCTATGATTGTATTAAACAACTGAGTTTGTTAAATAAAATCAATTTTCGTCCAACAACATTAATTATCTGATTAAGATTACCGTTAACAATCTTTAGTTTAACTTAACGAAAACTTCAAGTGTAGAAGTACATCATAGACATATTGGAAAATGCTGTAATTGGATTTAAATTACCTGCACTTTTTAAAAAGCAGAATACTATGAATAAAAGACAAGTAAGACGGCCCAATTTGTGCTAAGAAAAACACACCAGATTATATAAAAGCTTAATTTAATTGATATCATTTGAAAATTCAGTTGAATTGAAAAAACTAAAGTTGTTTTGAATAAAAAGTTTTGGATTATTACGTTAACTTCATTTTTATTTAATTTCTCTGACTGTCATTTGAAATCATAACTATCGTTAGCCACCATCGGAGCATCAGAGCAATTAGTTTGTCAGCAACGATATTTTATCTTTATCAACAATAACATATACAGTTTTTTCTTGATATTGTAATTTGCAATAACGTGCCTTAGTTTTCAAATTTTTTAACGTAAAACAAATTATTTATTAAATTTTTTGTTTGTAAATTGTTGTAGAATCAAATATCAATTTGCAATTAAATCGCCCTATTTTAAATTTGTCCGTGTGCGTGTGCTTGTGTGTGTATGTTTTGGCGCGTGTTGTAAGCCTAATTTAATTACAAATACCATAAAATTGACCAGCAGCAGCAGGCGAAAAAAACGTTCAATACTTTTGGACAATAACTGCGAATTTTAATTAAATGCAAATAAGTGCTGATGTGTGCAAGTGTGTGTGATGTGTACATGTGTGTGTTATTGCATATTAAATTTGCACAATTTGGTCCGTTTGATGCTTTTGAGGCCGGGCGCCGTGTGACTTTTCAATGTGCACAGCAGCTGAGCGCCACATCGACCGCCGCCCTAAAAAGTATGCAACATTTTCAAATCAAATTTTGGCCATTTTATGCAATTATGCAAGCGATTGTGGCCAAGTCCATGTTCCAGTGTGTGTGTGATTTTGTGTTTGTTTGTGCGGTGTTTCGGACTTACCCCTGTATAGAACATTGCGTTTTTCATTTGAATTCATTTGCGGCTATCCAAATTTTCAGCGGCCACGTTTTATTTTCGCTGCCATTTTTTTTTGTTTTTTTTTTTTGGTTTTAGCTGTTTGCTAGCGGGCATCTGGGCGACCATTAATGCCACTTCAACTAAATTATGACAATCCGGGACACACACACACAGGCGCACACACAACATGTGGCAACTGTAAAACTTGCGTATAACATGGAAAAGTCCTTCGCATCCTTCGCACATCAACATCAACGGCTGTTGGGCGCATGTTAAACACTCGAATGCAATTTGTTAGACAAGATATGTGGCAAGCGCGCTGCAAATGTGCCACAATGCCACCTCGCTCTCCTTGTTTGCCTCCGCCCTTCCCCTATACCCTATCCCTGGACTGCTGTCGGCGATGTTGGCAGCTGCAAAATTTATGCAAACGCATGCGCCAGTCGAACGCATAATTCACATAATTTGTAGCAGTTGCATTTTTCGCCAAATGCTTCATCCTTCTGCGGTCTCTTGTTGTCGTGTCGTTGTTGTTGTTGTTGCTAGTTGCATGTAGCCTGTTGCTGTTGTTGTTGCTGTTGCCATTGCTGTGGCATTTGCGTATTTGATATGTTCGTTTAGTTGTTGCGTCAAGTGGCATAAGGCAAAAGACAGCAATCGCCGCTGATGCATTGTTGATGGTCGAACAATTTTGCCAGGCACTTTGCATAAAATAAAATTGCAATGCAAATTACCAGCAGGAACTCAACCTTATAGCCACAGCCTGGCAGCTGGCAATGCTTGTTCTTCCACGAACGTTCTTTTGCAACTGTCACTCAGTTTGGGCAACGGATCAGGCAACACCCACCTAAACACTTTTCAAACTTATTTCTACTTCTTTAAAAGGGATTTGATTTGATTTAAAGGCAGCTGCTCGATTTTACAGCCAGCTGACAAAAGCTGTTGTCGACAGGCTAAAACAGAAATAGACAAGGACACCGACACGGACACAGACACAGACACTGAGTTTATTAAAAAGGGTAGGCAAAAGGTAGCACACGGTAGCTAACGGTAGCTAACGGTCTATTTGGGACTTAAAGATTTTGCATTTAGCCAGCCCACACACCTGATGGCCATAAATTATAGATCCCTGGAGTGCTGCCAGTTGACACATGGGCATATTTGGGCAGGAATACGGCGCCAGCTGCAGCTGCTTTTTACCTTTTTTTTGTTGTCATTTTACCCACTTAACAAACTGATGGTTCAATTAGGCTCAGCTAACCTTTGTTCACTATTTTTTGTCACGTGAATAATATAATATAATAATGACGATATAGGTAAGAATGCACAACTTGGAAATCTTTAGTGCCTATGTGTTTTCCAATAAGTATTTTTTATGTCCTAGTTTAGTACAAATTAAGGAAAATGTTAAGACGTATGTCAATAGAGCTCAATATTTAAATTTATAAAGTTACAAAACTTATCGTAAATTTTCTTTAAATTAAATTTAATTTTTATTGATTTGAAAAATTGTTTTATTTTAAATTTTTGATTTAAAAATGCAAGTGCAAAAATCTTCCAAGAGTACAACAACTACGAGATACCCTATGCCCCAAGAGAAGAGAATTGATTGACAACATTTTTAATTTCTGTGAACCAATTTATAATTTACAATTTTGTACAAATCTTTTTATATGGTCCGGTTCCGAGTGTACTGGGATCTTCTCTAAATTCAATTTAAATCTCCTAGTCTACATTTCAGAACATTGCAGAGATAAACGTCAGAGTTTGTTCACCTGAAAATTGAGTTGCGATGTCAAAATTTGACGAAGTTATATCTTTTTCATACAGATACCCAGTCTGTTTACCTAATGTAACAGCCGTGGTTGATTTAAGAGGTTGAATAAACTAACATATTCTACATAATATTCCACAATTTGCACAACAAAAGAATATATCCAGATTGTGCAATATCTGTCTGCATGAATCATAAAAGCTACTCCAAGTATGCTTGCGTTTACCAAATTTGGAGTAGCTTTTAGTTTGTCCATGTTTACCAAATTTGCAGTAGCTTTTATAGTTTATTACTCTTGCAGACATTGTACAATCCCAATATACGCCATTTACCGCTTCGCACAGAGTATTATAATTGTTTTGGTGAAATACAAATTTATGACTCTAATATCGAATTTCGTTATCATCAACAACAAATGAGAGCGGGGCAGGGCTCGAAGTGGAGTAGCAAAGTTTTTAATTAAAAATCTGCCAATAAATTATTTGTCACGCGAACAAAGACGCTGCCAAAGGAGGCGCAACAGCAGCAGCAACAGCAGCAGCAACAATGATAATAATAATAAGCAGCCGCAACTCAAAAGAAAATTCATTACAACAAATATTTCTCATTAACTGATTATGCAAGGCATTAGCATAGACAACAAGAAGCCAAGTTGCTGCCACAGCCTTAGCCTGCTGCTGCTGCTGCTGCATGCCCCACTGCCGCATGCCGCACGCTAACATGCAGCCGTTGCGCACTTCTTGTCAGGCGTTGTCTGCGTTGCAAAGTTTTTCTAATTGAAAATGCAAACGCGCCTTTAGCTGCACTCGGCCAAGTCTCTGGCCGCTGGTCGCTTAGGGGCGGGAGAAGGCGGTGCGGGGGCTGGGGCGTGGAGAGCCGCAACAAAGCTTGCCCTATACAAAATACAAATAATAAATTTAAAATAGCCACGAAATGGCGTCGGGGCAGCACATACAAAAGCGTAAAAGCGCGAAAACACAAAACAACGGATGCAAAAGGATTCGACGAAGCATTCGAAGAGGGGCAACAAAGTGCAGGGGAGTGGGCATTGCGTTTGCAGGCAAGTCAAAGTCTTAAATTGAAAATGAAACTTAAATTAAAATGCTAACTGGAGTGGAACGAAAATGATATTAAAACCGAAGCAGCAACTACAACAACAACAACTGCAACTAGAGGGAAAATAGGGCGTGCCACGCCTGTTCTGCTGTTTGTCCGTGCTGCCTGCATTGGCATTGATAGTTGACAGTTTTCCAGCAGCAGCAGCAGCAGCAGCAACAACAGCGGCCAATAAACTGCTCCAAGTGGCATTCTGTGGCATGCCACAACAGCCGCAAGTTTGTCAACAATAATGAAATTGTCGTTAAAGCCATTGTCGCATTTGAGAACTCGGCACAAAGCACTTTTCTAATTAAGCAGCAAGAAGGTAATTTATGCCTAGTATGCAGATGCCACATGCCACACATGCAGCAGCAAGTTGCATCTTCAACGACTCGAATGCATAAATGATACGTATACGTAATATGTCTGCCGCAACTGCCGGCATTAAATATTGAAAGTTAATATCCTTGGGTAAAATATAAATGTTATTGAAGTAAATTTCTCTGAACTCATTAATATAAATATTCTTGACTCTCAAAGAAACCTGTCATTAACTGATATCTTTCCTACAGAAAACGATTTTATGTAACTTTCTGTTTTTCTTCCCATCGGTTTGCAACTTATTTATTAAACTTTGCGAACATTCAATGAAGACACGTTTTACACTTTTCGGCAAACCCATTCGCCTGATGGAAAATTGGCTACCAACTTTGTATGACCGAACTTTATATGAAATATCAATTTTCGTCCGAATAAAATCATTTCAGCAAGCTTTCCAAAAAATTATTCAATACTTGAATACCCGTTAATTTTTCACTCCCGAACGAAAAATAAATTCAAGACTAAGTCTTTAACTTTATAAAAATCACTTTCCCGGCAAAATCTGGTAACACTAGCAGTCTCGTTTACCTTTAAAGTTAGCTACTCTGTTACATATAAAGTGGTACGAAAAACCCAATTTTTTAGTTAACATGATAATAATTTAACATAAAGTAAATAACTGAAATGCCTGAAAGTGTGTTTAATTTCCAGAGCCTGCATAATTTCCCCTTATAGATATTTGTAAGTAAGTCTGAAAATCTGATTGCAGATACCGTTGCTGACACAATATAATGACTGATGCAACCATGCGCCCACAGCACGCCATCTTTAGTGACCAGCAAAACGACTTGAAAATTCGCTTTAAATCTTTTGCAAGCAGCTTACGCTGGCTGCCAGAGCCCGAGCACAAACAGTTTAGAGTTTTGAAAAGGCATTTGATGGCTGTGTTTTTCCATCGTTGTGCAGTCAATAAAAATAAATGTCATAAAGAGCAGCTTAAGCGACAAATGCGTCAGCGTGCAAATAAGAGTGCGAGTACTCGTGCTACCACTCAAAAGGCTGCAGCTGCTGGCCTTTGAGCTGAGAGACAAACAAACAGGCAAACAAAACAACAAGCAGGACTTGAATATACGTTTGCAATGGCATTTGCTGTTTGGTCAGCTGGGATAGCAATATGAAAGAGAATGAAAGGCTATGGTTAAGACGCTAAAAGATAAAAATAGTATACAGTGAAAGCCCCCATGAGCGAAATAACACGGTTTTACATGTTTGCTTTTGCTAAAGATGTCTGCTTAAAATTTGTGTCGAATAAATAGCTAAAACACAGGAAAAAATAAATTTATTTATAATATTGAACAAGTTTCCAATAATTTGTTTTTTATTTTGTTTCGCAATTTCTTGATGCTGAAACTATATCAAAGAAAAAGCAAAAAACTAATTTTATAACTAATTTCTATATGAAAAATAAAAACTAGATACTTAAAAACTATTCTGTTTTTGTTTAAAAAAATCTTAAATTTTTACTATAAAATTTATTGGTGCCGATGTTCGTTTCTCCCATTTGATTTTTAAGTCAAATTTTCGTTTTCGTTTTTTTTTAGATAAGACTAAACCGCTTTAGGAACAGTTTTTGTTTAAAAATGTTTTTATACAAAAAAAATTGTACCAGCGTTGGGTCGAAAAACGCGTCCACTCTTCAAAGGCTACTTTTACTGGAAAAAGTAACAAAAAATATAGGCATTGAAAAAACTGTTCCGCTAAAAGAGCATTCGTTAGTTGCCGTATTCACTGTATATGCAGCCATGTCGCAAGTTCGATATACCATGCAGCAACTAATCAAGACATTTTGCCACTTTTGCGTAAACTCAATTTGCTGGATTAATAATAAAACTGTTGCATACTTATATGGGAGCCGCCTCTTTACATACTAATGATGTGCAGTGCACATGAAGCTGATTTAATTTCCGTTACACCTGCACACACACGCACGCACACACAAACATTGCAACGGACACCACCGCAAGTCGCAACACAGGCATAAAAGTCAACGGCAACTCAACTCGCTGGGAATATAACTTTGCCAGCAAATATAGCTACTTAGTTATGTGTGCGTGCGTGTGATGTGTGTGTGTGTGTTGTAGGTGGTTTGTGGGTGTATGTCATGCATCAAACTTTAACATAAACTTGGTTGGCGCATCCGTTTCCGCTGCCTCCACCAACGATGTCGGTTCTCTAACGTAGTCTGTTTCAACTTAATTTTCTTCTAAGAAGTTTTTTGCAAGTGTGCGTTGGATATGCAATGCATGAGTGTGTTCGTGTGCGTGTGTGTGTAGGTGCTTCTCCTAGCTACTTAAGCGACATGCTACTGCCACAGTCGCTGCTGCTGTCGCCAGCATTTTGTTGTAATCTAGAGTAAAAAATGAATTATGTGCACATGCATTTCTTGCGAAAGAGAGGCTATACTATCGCCCCACGCCACTTTCCCTCCCACCAGCACATCCGCCAGAGTCCCGCCTCGTTGCCGTTTAAGCCGTTGAGTAATGAGCAAATGAAATCCGGCTGCTTATCTTTGTGCATACAAGCAGCGCCTCTTTGCGGCCGCTTTGTGTGTCTCAGCAGCACATTAAGCCTTCATATATTTCCCTACCCTCTACTTACAAGAGTGCACACAACTTGTATTATAGCCCACTTCAAGAGCTCCCATTCTTTCTTTCCCTATACTTCCCCCTCTCTCTTTTCTCCTTGTAATACCTCAACGCGTTGTCGCATAAAGTTAATTGCATTTGCATTTCCAGTCGTAACCCAAGTTAATGTTCCACACGTCTCTACAACAGCCCACCTTAAGAGCTTAATATCCAACCAACTATATATTAATGAATGCATATATACAAATAGTAGAACAAAGGAAAAAGCTCATTAATAGCAACTATCCAAATCAATTAGAAGAAAGTGCTAAAACACTTTTACGACTACTAGGCAAATCCTTGACCACCCGCAGCTGTGAGCAGGGGAACAGTTTGCCGGACGGGCTAAATCTCTCACCCATCGGGTCAATGATTTCCGTCTCTGTCTCTTGCCTCTTATCTATCCATATAATTCTAACAGATATTATTATTAATAACTAAAACTGTTACCTTTACTTTCCTTATTATATTGTTTATTCATTAGAATTAGATTTAAATTAAATTTAAATTTAATTTTAAATTTAAATAGAATACACTCTTACTACTAACAACCTTCTCTTTAGCTGTAGAGGCTCTTAACGTCACTGACAACAATTAGCTGTGATTAGGGGCATAGCTAGCCGGACTGGCAAATAAAATACTCCCAACGTGTCGGTGATGTTATGAGAATTGTTTACAATTCTCTTAGGCTTTTAGTTTTTAAGTGTTTATATTTATTTATATTATATTTCATTGTTTTTATACATTTTACTTAGGTTGACACTCGATCTGTCATCATATTAAATATTAAATAAATAAATTTACTCTATTTCCAGTATTATAAAAGCAAAAAGCTAAGGAAAGCTTAATATATATTATGCTAAATCTCAATTATATTGATGGCATTATGGGTCGCATCGTTGCTGAGCTAAGTTTCTTTAATATATTGATAGCTTTTAATAGTTATTTTTATTGAAGAATATATATCACTGTGAACGGTAATCCAAGCTAGTGACGAAGCTTCAAGAGCTGTTCAAAAAGCGATTAACAAACTATATAGAAACAATTGAAAATCTGCTACGATAGAAAACGACATTTGGCACATCGCAAAAAAATATTCTAGGCTTGAATATGCTTTCGTCACTGGATTGTTACCTTGTGTAAGAGTTTTTTATTCAATATTATCTAAGCCTGATAATGTGCTTACGCTTCAAAAGATTGGTAAAGTGTCTGCAAAATCGGATGACAAAAGAACCGAAAGGTTCTTAGAATACCTATGCTTGCTCACTCTTTTATGAGCAACCAACTTACATTGGCCTTGAGCCAGCCAGTTGAATAACGATAGTATAGATACTGCTATCGTCTACTAAAATTATCACGTGAATCAGAGTTTGGAGTTTTACAGCATTAGTCTAATAAATTAAATGTTGTGATCTTAGCTTTAAATTGAAGTAGATATGACGCATTCGTGTTTTCCGGGGGCGGATATGGGCTTGACAGGAACTTAATCTGACGTGAACGTGCATACCAATCTGTTTTTGTGAAAGCCTCAATTGTGTTTCAGAAACTGCGTTCATATAAACAGATAGATTACACACACCCTCAATATACTCGCATTTCTATTTAAATAACGAGAGAGAAAATAAACAATAGAATACATTTGTGAGACCTTAAATAATCTAGGTAGATTTAAACGAATATCTAGCCAAAATAGCCAGAAAATCGTTTGACAAGCTGTTAAAACTATAGCAGATATACTACCTGCGGCTGGTAAAGGTTTTTGTAAGTAACATACTTAAATGTTACACGTAATCTAAAGGAACTTATACAAATTTTTTTAATGAATTTCAATTTCGGACCATTGCTTTAATCAATCCATTTGACATAAAAGCAATGCAAACAGGCAATTTATTAGCTAATTTCTACTAACAGTTAAATTTACGGTCTTTTAGTCCGTATTTGATGTAAACCTTTTAGCCAGTTGACCATTTTGACCATTCGCACACAAAATATTCAATTAACTTTACGATTCATCATTGCTGCGCACATTAAAGTGCTCAGAAACATTTCACACACACAATACGTAGCAAAAATATTGTCTGACGACCATCCTAAAAGCCAAATGGTAGTTGCAACAGTTTTATGATATTCCAAAGCCATTTCGATAAACACTCTCCGTGAACACCCGAGCGACCAACAACACTCGCACTTGCCGCAGTCAACTTTTGACAAGAAAAACTGCAAACTCGAAATCAATAAATCATATGGTGGCACCCAAAGAACTCAACTAAGCTGAACTGAAAACTATTGGCGATCCCATTTGGCAGAGCACTGGCTGGGCAGGGTGGGGGGAGGTGGAAATCATATATTGTTTCAATATTTGAATTCAATTTAATGGCAGCTAATTGAAAAAATAGCGGACTGAGCCCAAATTGCGGCAACAATAATACATCAGTGTTTGCTGAGCGACGGGATCACATGTGTATACCCTGGAAAAAACGGAGCATAGCAACGTCCTTATAAGGTATGTGCAATTGTTGTAGAAAATGTAGCATTTTTAATCCCGGCATTGTAAAAAAAAGTTTAAAGATTTTTTATATTTGTACATAAAAACAAACCTACAAATTACAAATTACAATAAAAATAGTATATTACAACATCACTATTTTTAAACATCAAAATGACACAAAGTAATACTGCATTTTTGGAGATATGGATAATAATACATGAATGTATTTAATACATGAAAGTACATTACACTGCACTAATACATATGGCAATGAGGAAAACATTCCTTTAATTTTTTTATTAGGTGATAACTTAATTTAAAAGAAAATTGCAGTAAATTATATCATATTATATCAATATTATTCGAGGTTTAAACATATCTGCTAGTCGAGTACTCTCGACAAAAACATTTTCTTTTTTTGCCTTACTTGTTTTGTCCAAAATCCCAACAATTTTTTGTGTACTGGTCAATGGATACGGCTCACTGGGTCATGTGAGCCATATGCATATGCATGTCTGTATGTGTGCGTGTATGTGAGAGTGTGGCAGCTGTGTGTGTCAGCTGTGTGTGTCTATCCCGGGTGTTGAGTTATTTGCACGTTTTGATAAGTGGATTTAACAATCAGCAGCACAAAATGCAAAAAGTAAAATCAATTTTTACTTTTTATCCATCTCCGGACAGTGGATGAAAAAGTCACCAACTTTTTTAATGAAAGTTCATCCGTACAGCGAACAACGATATACGTATAATCTCAATGAATTATTCTTTTAAATCATATTTTTCGAATTTCAACTTAAATTAACAATTTCACTAAGAGTTTAAGAGGAATCCAAAGTCTATGGTGTGGAAAAAGACATTTGTTTTCAAAACTAAAATCGGTTCAGTTTCCGGCTACAAGAACAAATTCTTAGTATTTAATACATTTGTTTCTCGAGACAGACAATGAAGAAATGCTGTTCGAAATAAACAAATATTCTTAATAAAATTAAATATAAATTTTGCTTACACTCATTTTGACACAATTGCTTCTGCAAGATTATGAAATCTTTGAGTAATTTATTCACTGTTTATACCCTGAACTAATTTAAAATGGGTAATTGGGTATATGGGTTTAGGCAAATGTATGTAACAGGCAGAAGAAAGCATCTTCGACCCCATAAAGTATATATATTCTTGATCACAAACGACGAGCTGAGTCGATTTAGCCAAATTTGATTTACTAAAAATTCCATAAAGATTGCTCTTACCTTATAAGTTTTTCACGAATTTACCTTCCATATTGAGAAGTCAAGTACGGCGTGCGTTTATCTACGTGTTTTTTGTAGATACATTTGTTATATTTTTGTAACGACAGCGCTCTGGCAATCGGGCGCTCCAACTGGAGCATTCTTACTTGTTTTCTCTGATAAGTAAGTAAAAAGTAAAAGAAAAAGTTATGTTTTTATTTATTACATAAAACAAAATATATTTGATATTTAATAATATAATTTAATTTCATCACGATTTTTGAAATTCCCAAAAATTATGTTCCATTTAAAATCAGTTATTTTATGCCGGTTAGTGGTATTTAAATAGTAATTAAATATTATTGGTAAATATTGGTAATTAAATATTGAACATAAGGAGTATTTTATGAACGCAACTCATAGTTATTTGATTCGTAACGAAATATTCTTTTCAATTATTTAGTTAGTCGGTGTGTATTTGTATGTATTTTTTAAAGCTTTATTTAAACACGCAAAAATAAACAGAAAATTTAACTCGAATTTTCAACTCTTAAATTTATGTGTGCCATATTTAAAGCCCTGTCAAAATAAATGAATTACAAATATGAAATATGAATACGAATATGAAACTTTGCGGTAAACACCGCTTTCAATTATTTGTTACTTTGAAAAAGATAAATTTCCATACTTCTTAACAAGCTGTTGCTTGTTTTTCCAATACTTTGTTTTTACATTCAATGATTGACAGAAGTCGAAATAATTTCTTTTTCGAACCAAATAAGTTTACAAAAACCGACACGATGAAGAGAACCAATTTTTAATTGAATCAAAAATAAATAAAATCATGGGTTTTACCGAGCAACAAATTTTATTAATTTTTATCGTGTGTAATATTAAACAAATATTTATATTCAGTACATCAAGTATTATTAAACTATTCAACTGTAGACCGATTGGCTTGACGTAGTTTGACCCTACAACCGTTTTACGCTCCACGAGTATATTATGAAATATGCTCCATGTTATAGCAAACAAATTGACACACAAACAAAGCAGCTAGCAGATATTGAAAATTCTCATTGTTGTTGCTGTTGGCATTTGAAAATCACACAAGACGTGACCAGAAATTAAATGTTGTAACACAGATGAAGCTTTATAAAAATTTCATAAAAATGAAAAATAAATCCCCTGAAAAGACCCAACCAAAATGAAAGCGCACGCATTTACAAAAAAAAAAAAAAGAAATACTGGCGCTATTACATAACACATATATGTACACATATATATATTTTTATACATAAATAGAAGATAGGGTGGGTTATAGCAGAAAAGAGAGGTATATATATTTTAATATGTTTTATGAGCGGCCGGTGAACTGAAGCGAAAGTTGTGCGAATGGCAGATGCAGGTGATTTATAAATTCGTCAAAATGTGCAATGCATGTTGGCTTTATTGTTCGCCCGCCGGCAAGCAAGAGTGAGTATCGCTCTGCCAATAATATAGCCAAGTCCTAGTCGCTTGGCCATTTTGAACCACAGAGCCACGAAAAAAAAAATATATATATATATATATAAATGTATGTGGCACCACTCTGGCTCAGATCGTATTGTCGCTGTCGTTTTGTAGCAGTTCGCACACTTCAGCGCATAAATTGCTAATATTGCTGAGTGCGTAGTCAACACACACACACACACACACACACACACACAAACACCCACTTACTTTATAGAAAGTGCATTACATGCAATCAAACAGTTTTGCTAAAAAATGTCTACTGCTCCGCATTCTGCGCTCCAAGCAGAAGAAACATATAGAACCGACAACAACTACAAAAACAAGAATAACAAACAAAATACAACTGAAAAACTCATAAAGCTCGACTTTTGCCCACCCAAAAACGTCAAATATAATACTTGGCAACCGGCGAATATTCCCGACACAGAATGTTGAGCAAACACGCCCGCAGACTAGGCAACGTTTTCATATTCTTTTTTTCTTTATTTTCTTCCTTTTTTTGTCCAGTTTTTCGTTTTTCGAGATGCCAGCTAATGCAGAAGGCAGCGAACATGCGTTTGCATAATGAAGACCCGGTAGAATGGACGCGCTTGATCCTTTAAAAGCATACGATATGTGTAGATGGGATTTCGAGCACTTGTGTAGGGGATTTCGAGCATTTGATATATGTATAAATATATTTCTGCTGAACATTCTATGTGACATACATGGTGCGCAGCAGCGCAAAAAACTTGTACGACAATTGCAACAGCTGTAAAAAAAAATTAATATAAGTTAATGGACATTAAAAAGTTTCAAATCTAGACTATTTCCGATCATAACAAGAACGTTGCAGACGGGTGTAGTCGACAGCGCAATATTCGCGCACAGGGTAATAACAAGCAAAACATATTCCATAGCTGTATTTGTACAAATAATAATAATAATAATAAAAATAATAATAATAATAATAATAATAATAATAATAATAATAATAATAATAATAATAATAATAATAATAATAATAATAATAATAATAATAATAATAATAATAATAATGTTACCCCCTCAGAATCGGTTATAATGTTGATTTTCATACTAACTGTGACATCCACAATCGAGTAAAAATATAAATTTGCATTTCTAAATTTTGAAAAAAAAATTTCGACATGATATTTTATCAGAAGATTAAAAAAATGTTATTATCAAAAATGATAACATTTGAAATGCAGGATCAATCTAGAGGACAAACCAGGAACAAAATGCAATCAAGCATGAAAATCGGTTCATTTTTACAAAATTATGGGCGTTTGAAGTACGGGAGCTATTTTAATCTGTCAATAAAAATCTTAACACTTCAGCTTCGATTATATATAATCCAAGTTTCAAGACCCTAGCTTCAATAGCGGCAAAAAATTTAGTCTCTACGAACAGACGGACATTGTACAAAACCAATATTCTTTTTTTACTTTGTGATCGAACATAAAAACAAAGTTACAGTCGACTGCAACTAACTATGCAATACTCTACTTTTTTGCAGTTCATCAGGAGCATACGAAATCTTGTAGTTCCTGAGATTGGTGAGTATTTTTTTAGACAAAAAAGTACATAGGAAAAAACAAAAACGACGTTTCCATAGTTAGTTAGTTCGGAGTGGAACCAACGTAAAGTTGAATAAAACAATTCTTATGACGGAACAAACAGACAGGCATAGTTCAATTGACTCGATATTTGATGCACATAAAGAATGTATATTCTTTCCTTTTGTCTGTTACACCCACTTCTACGCTGTAAAAGAGAAATAACGAAATAATAAAAAGTAATGAAAGCGGCTTATTTTCTCAAGACCCCAGTATAACAGAAGAACGGAAAGTTAAAACAAAATGAACTTGGAAACAATTCTTACATCCGTCATAGTGCCTCTGGTGATCTGCAGAAAAATAGTTGCCTTTAGATAGCTGGGCTTCTGAGAGCGCATTATGATAAAAGCGAGAGCTCTACGATAGCGCACATCCGTATAGATCCACTCCTGTTTATAGGCCGACATGGAAATGCTCGAGCTCTACATGAGTTAAAAAAGATCAGAAACTGCTGGAGAGCAGGATAATTAAAGCAAACGCACCGCATCGGCAATCAGTTGGCCATGATGGCAAATTAAGTAGGCCTGGCCCAGCGACGAGACCAGAAACAACATCAATTTGATCATCACAAAGGGCTCCACGCCCACGGTCATTTGAAAGCTCACAAAGCAGAGCACAAAAGAGGAAATCAGTAGGTTGAGCAAAAGCGGCACACCGAAGATCTGGTTGAGCTGCCTGGACAGACGCAGCAGGCGCTCGTGATAGTGCACAACATCGACGAGGAAGCGGGAGTCCTTCGACCAGTCGCCGCTCAGCTGCTGATGCTCAATTACCCTGGAAAGATAGTCGAAGTGCATGATGATCAGGGTGGCCACAGCGCAGAGCAGCAGATCCGTGGACACCTGACCCGCTGCCGAGGTGTAGCCCGCAAAGTTCTCCATTAAGAGCAGCAAATAGTAGGTCCAATTGTCCTCCCACTTCCAGGGTATGTACAAGTTATAGGGCAACGTCTCCTCTACGACGCGCGTCTGCAGCCACAGCTCGTAGATGAAATACTGCATGAGATTGAACAGATTGTACGTCCAAATGAGCACGGAGTAGAGCATGGCGAAGGTAAAGCTGATGCGCGAACAGGAACGCAAATATCTATCCAACTGGTAGGCGGACTGGGCCGCTTTGTCGCGCGGAAACAGCTCCTCCAGCTCGGATATGATGTTGTTGAGCGCCGGTTTCCTCAGCCACACAAAGGTCATTTTGCTCAAGCCCACCACAACGAAGCCGATGTAAGACATGACCATGATGGCCTCAACCATATGCTCGCCGGTAGCAAACGCAATCGCCACATAAATAATCTCGCCGAGCAGCACCAAGCTGAGGTTTATGATGTTGGCCCAAAAGACAAGGCTAATCCAAATGCTGGTAACGCTCGGACCCGTTCTTCTCGTATAGGGCTGAATGCCAACGGCCGTGTAGAAGAAGTTGGCATACTTCAAGAAGCTATCCATTTTGGCCAGCGGCATGGCTAAAAGATGTCACCTAACGTTTAACTGGAACTTTCAAATATGAACTGCGTGTCCAAAACGCACGCTCTTTTATACTCGGTATAATAGTCTTGATTTATTATGCATTAAAATTATAGTTTACAGTTTACTGTTCACCGAGTTAATTATTAACAGTTGCGACGCGTGGGAGAAATCGGTTATAGACTTCCAGATGCCAAATTATTAGCTGCGATACGCACACGTTGGCTATAATTATTATTTACATTTGTTTGAGTTCGTTTGGGCATTAACAATTGCTGGGGCCAAAGCCACGCCCACGCCAGCGACTACATAATAGATCACTTCAAGATAAAATCGACATCAACATCGAAAAACATACACACACACACACACACACACACACACACACACACACACACACACACACACACACACACACACACACACACACACACACAAACACCCACTTACTTTATAGAAAGTGCATTACATGCAATCAAACAGTTTTGGTAAAAAATGTCTACTGCTCCGCATTCTGCGCTCCAAGCAGAAGAAACATATAGAACCGACAACAACTACAAAAACAAGAATAACAAACAAAATACAACTGAAAAACTCATAAAGCTCGACTTTTGCCCACCCAAAAACGTCAAATATAATACTTGGCAACCGGCGAATATTCCCGACACAGAATGTTGAGCAAACACGCCCGCAGACTAGGCAACGTTTTCATATTCTTTCTTTTTTTATTTTCTTCCTTTTTTGTCCAGTTTTTCGTTTTTCGAGATGCCAGCTAATGCAGAGGCAGGAAAGCAGCGAACATGCGTTTGCATAATGAAGACCCGGTAGAATGGACGCGCTTGATCCTTTAAAAGCATACGATATGTGTAGATGGGATTTCGAGCACTTGTGTAGGGGATTTCGAGCATTTGATATATGTATAAATATATTTCTGCTGAACATTCTATGTGACATACATGGTGCGCAGCAGCGCAAAAAACTTGTACGACAATTGCAACAGCTGTAAAAAAAAATTAATATCGGTTAATGGACATTAAAAACTTTCAAATCTAGACTCTTCCGATCATAACAAGAACGTTGCAGCCGGGTGTAGCCGACAGCGCAATATTCGCGCACAGTGTAATAACAAGCAAAACATATTCCATAGCTGTATTTGCCCACATAGAAGAATCAATCTAAAATACAAACCATAACCAAAATCCCATTTTCAATGAAAGACGCTTATATTTTGGGAAAGTTGTGAGTTTTAAATATGGGAGCTATGGATCCGAGAGCTTTACATGTCAAAATTTTGGTCAATTTTTGTATTCAATTTTTGCGATTTTTGAAAAAACTTTACCCTCAGAATCGATTTTGATGTTGATTTTTATACTAATTGTGACATCCACAATCGATTAAAAATATAAATTTGCATTTATAAATTTTGAAAAAACGAAAATGAGTAAGGGGGAGCACTTGATATTGTGGAAGGAATAAATGATGTTCCACACGGTTAAATATTAAGTCTACACAAGACGTCTTCTTTATTCAATCGCACGATCAAGACTGACTCGACGTTCGTTTTCTGCTTACCGACTAAAGTATAATTGTAACAGTGTGTGTTTATGTGTGAGCGATACAATGTTTGTACTTGTCTAGCTTTTCTCGTTAGATGCTTGGTTCTAACGAGAAAGAACGAGAGCATATCTTAGACTTAGGTTAGCTGTTGTTATATATATGTATGAGTTTATGTATTTGTCCTACTACAACTCGGCCATCCTGTAAACTGGATCCCCTGATCCTAGTGGTTTTTTTGACAATTTTCTTAATTTATGTGTTCTTTAACTTAGTGGTTTATGGTTTTTCAATTTAAGATTCTTAATTATTTAAATATTACAATGTTTCTTAATCTATTTCTTTCTCCCTATCCAGTGTCGCATGTTTTGAGCACTCCATATACCCCTGTAAGGATTTCGCGATATTTGGAAACCCTCGGCATCTTTTAACAAGAATCTGTCATTTCGCAGAACTTTCTCTATTACATATGGGCCTTTGTTTTTTGGAATCAATTTTCTAGCAACTCCTACTGTACTATCGAAATTTTTTACCATTACGTAATCTCCTTTTTTGTATTCCTTAGTTTTTTTTTCTAGTTTTGTCATAATATGATTCATTGTAGTTTTGTGCTTTTAACTGGTTTTCTTTGGCTTTTTCTCTGATTTCTTTTAAGTTTATTGCATTATCTGAATTGTTTATTTCCTCTAGTTTTTCTTTCAGCTCATCTATAACTTCACCTTTTTGTTCTACACCGAAAAGCATCTTACTTGGTAACTGCTTAATGCTACGCTGTATTGTATTGTTGAGTGCATGTTAGTGCATGTTCCACTTGTTCTAAGACAGAGTCCCATTGCTTTCCCCTTTCCGGTTCTGTAAGTTTGGCAATCATTGGTCCCAAATTTCTGTTTATACGCTCAACTTGTCCGTTTGCCTGTGGCGAGCCTGTTGCTATTTTTATATGCTTTATGTTAAGATTTGATAAAAATTCCTCGAACTCGTTTGATGTGAAGCAACTGCCCCTGTCAGAAGTAATGCATTTTGGCCTGCTATATGCTCTAAAATAATCTTTTAGTGCTTTTATAACCTCTTTAGTGTTCGTTGTCCTGGTAGGGTATAGTCTTATAAATTTGGTAAATCCGTCAATAATTAGAAATACATGCTTATTGGCCCTACCCGCGATTACTGGTCCGTAATGATCAATGTGCAGTGATTCGAACGGTCTATCTCCTTTGGGTATACTGTGCCATAATCCTTCTGATTTCTCTACTACATTAATGTAAAACATCTCTTTGTCACAATCCTTCATAATATCGTTATCATTGTTTAATAGTTGTTTAATAGTCGCTGTTCATTAATATTTGCATAATTTAACGGTCGTTCATCAATAACGGTTGTACAGTTCGAAAGTTGCACTTCACTAACAATTGTCTCATTTAACGATTGCTCTTCACTAACAGTTGTATCATTTACCAGTCGTTCATCAATAACAGTTGTACTACCTAACAGTGGCTTTTCACTAACAGTTGTATCATTTAACAGTCGTTCATCAATAACAGTTGTATTACCTAACAGTTGCTTTTCACTAACAGTTGTATCATTTAACAGTTGTTCCTCAATAACAGTTGTATTACCTAACAGTTGCTTTTCACTAACAGTTGTATCATTTAACAGTCGTTCATCAATAACAGTTGTATTACCTAACAGTTGCTTTTCACTAACAGTTGCCTCATTTACTTTAACGCTGCTTTCTAACTTTTCTTGTAACATGTTAATATTGTTCTCGGTTTGCTCCCCGGCTGATTGTAGTTGTATAATTTCTTTTTGTGTGGGCTTTGTAAAATACGTTTGCATTTACGTTTGTTGTTTGTGTTATATTTTTAAACGAGTTGTGCCCCGGTTTCAATTCAATTAGATTTAGGGTGTCCTGGTTTATGCTCAAACCACACGCGCTCATAAAATCTCTGCCCAATACTACATCATGGCTCATTGACTCATTGGCGACGATCATTAATTCAAAATAAACTTTTATTGATCCTTTCAATATGTAACACAACGTTTTTCCAATAATAAGAAGTTGGCTTTTATTCAGCCCACAATATGATTTATGTACTAAACTTAAAGGAATTTCATTTGTTATGCATGACTTTTTTGCAAAAGAGATCGCGCTGCCAGAGTCTATGAGACATTCTGTAATAATGGATAGTTTAATGTTATTGTTAAAATGTATTTCTAAGTACCTTACATAGTTATTGTTGCTTTCGGCAACACTCTTCCTCTTTACGCATTGGGCTCCGAAGTGTCCCATCTCTCCGCAAGCAAAACACGAACCTGGAGCTCTCTTTGGTTTGCGGTCAGTCTGCGAAATGGCCTCTGCTGTTGCAATTTCGGCATCGTTGGCCGTTGTCGGTCGCTGCTGTTGATGGAGTTGTTTTAATACTACCTTCCTTCTTCTGTCCCGGGATTTCTATGTTGGCAAATGCTTCTCGCATTTGATCTGGGTTTTCAAAACGTTGCATGCGGGCCTGGTCACGTAAGGTCTGTGACGGTATTCCATCTATCATCTGTTCTAGAAGTTCGTCTTGGTCCACGTTGATAGTTTGAGCCAGCATGATTTTCTCTTCGAAGTACACAGCGAATTTTTCTTCTCTTTGCCATTTACGTTGCTCAAATTTACGTCGCATGTCTGCCTTTGAAACTCTTGCACTAAAAACCATGATCAGCTGATCGTATAGTTTGTCAATTGGCTCAAGCATGCGTGTTGAATTGGAATGCAACCAGCTTTGTGCCCTTCCTTTGAGTTTCATAACGAACAACATGCGTAACGAGTTGTCGTCTAAACCATAAATTTGGGCGATGTTCTTTAATTGATTGATCCAAATGCGCGCGCAACTGCTGCCATTAATTGATTGATCCAAATGCGCGCGCAACTGCTGCCATTAAATTCTGCAGTTGCTTCTTTTGCGAAAGCGAGCGCTCCAGCTGATGGACGCTGTGCTGCTTGTCCCTGTCTCTCTTCTACGTTGTTGGCAATGCTGTCTTGGTTGTCGACGTCGTCGATGTTGCCAACACTGCGAATGTTGCCAACACTGAGGATGTTGCTGACGCCGTTTATGTTGCTGATGCCTGCGTCGCTGTGGCCTGTGTCGCCGCTGCCTGTGTCGCCGTTCCCTGTGTCGCCGTTGCCTGTCTCGCAGCTGCCTGTGTCGCCGCTGCCTGTGTTGCCGTTGCCTGTCTCGCCGTTGCCTGTCTCGCCGTTGCCCGTCTCGCCGACGCCCGTGTTGTTGCTGTCTCTAATGACGCTGGCGTTGGCTGTGAAGCCAACGTCGTCGATGCCGTTGAAGTTTCTGTCGCTGGCGCCGTTATTAACCGTTACTTGGTTGCGTTGAATTTCCCGCAGTGCACCGTTGTTTGCGATCATTTCGGCTTGCAAATTTTTTATGACTTTCACGATCATTTCGGCTTGCAAATTTTTTATGACTTTCAGAATTTCGCCAATTTGCAAAATGTTCTGCGTTTCGGTGCACAATTGTGATGACATTCCGCCGATTTCACTATTTGGTGTCACTTGCTCACTATTTCCTGGATTTGACGTCTGCTGTTCCAATAAATCGCCAACTGCATCTCTAATTTGCTCTGCCTGTGCTCCGAAACCTGACAGGCTTAGCAGGTTGTTGCTGTCGATCTCATGGCCTGGTGTAATAGCACGCACTTCTGGCGGAAGCCTGCTTAGTCGAGTTATTAACTCATTTTTGGTTCCCGTCGTAGGTGCTCCCACTGCAGCTAGCCAGTTCTTTAGTTGACTTACTGAGAATGTGCTTAAATTTGCTTTTTCCATTGCGTGCAGTCGAACCACTTCTGAATTTGTGGAAGGAATAAATGATGTTCCACACGGTTAAATATTAAGTCTACACAAGACGTCTTCTTTATTCAATCGCACGATCAAGACTGACTCGACGTTCGTTTTCTGCTTACCGACTAAAGTATAATTGTAACGTTCGTTTTCTGCTTACCGACTAAAGTATAATTGTAACAGTGTGTGTTTATGTGTGAGCGATACAATGTTTGTACTTGTCTAGCTTTTCTCGTTAGATGCTTGGTTCTAACGAGAAAGAACGAGAGCATATCTTAGACTTAGGTTAGCTGTTGTTATATATATGTATGAGTTTATGTATTTGTCCTACTACAATATTTATCAAAAAATGTTATTTTAAAAAATGATAATATTTGATATGCAGAATCAATCTAGAGGACAAACCAGGAACAAAATGCCATCAAGCATGAAAATCGGTTCAGTTTTGACAAAGTTATGGGCGTTTGAAATATGGGAGCTATTTTAATCTGTCAATAAAAGTCTTAGCACTTCAGCTGCGATTATATATAATCCAAGTTTCAAGACCCTTGCTTCAAAAGCGGCAAAAAATTTAGTTTATACGAACAGATGGACATTCTACAAAACCAATATACTCTTTTCACTTTGTGATCGAGCATAAAAACAAAGTTTCAATCGAGTTTCAATGACTGCAACTAACTATGTAATACTCTACTTTTTTGCAGTTCATCAGAGCATACGAAATCTTATAGTTCCTGAGTTTGGTGAGTATTTTTTTTAGACAAACAAGTACATAGGAATACGTACAAAAACGATGTTAGTTAGTTAGTTAGTTCGGAGTGGAACCAACGTAAAGTTGAATAGAAAAATTCTTATGACGGAAACAAACAGACAGGCAATTGATTGACAGTTCAAGTCGATACTTGATGCACATAAAGAATGTATATTCTTTCCTTTTGTCTGTTACACCCACTTCTACGCTGTAAAAGAGTATTGCTATAGAGAAATCACGAAATAATAAAAAGTAAAGAAAGCGGCTTATTTTCTCGAGACACCAGTATAACAGAAGAACGGAAAGTAAAAAAAATGAACTTGAAACAATTCTTACATCCGTCATAGTGCCTCTGGTGATCTGCAGAAAAATAGTTGCCTTCAGATAGCTGGGCTTCTGAGAGCGCATTATGATAAAAGCGAGAGCTCTACGATAGCGCACATCCGTATAGATCCACTCCTGTTTATAGGCCGACATGGAAATGCTCGAGCTCTACATGAGTTAAAAAAAGATCAGAAACTGCTGGAGAGCAGGATAATTAAAGCAAACGCACCGCATCGGCAATCAGTTGGCCATGATGGCAAATTAAGTAGGCCTGGCCCAGCGACGAGACCAGAAACAACATCAATTTGATCATCACAAAGGGCTCCACGCCCACGGTCATTTGAAAGCTCACAAAGCAGAGCACAAAAGAGGAAATCAGTAGGTTGAGCAAAAGCGGCACACCGAAGATCTGGTTGAGCTGCCTGGACAGACGCAGCAGGCGCTCGTGATAGTGCACAACATCGACGAGGAAGCGGGAGTCCTTCGACCAGTCGCCGCTCAGCTGCTGATGCTCAATTACCCTGGAAAGATAGTCGAAGTGCATGATGATCAGGGTGGCCACAGCGCAGAGCAGCAGATCCGTGGACACCTGACCCGCTGCCGAGGTGTAGCCCGCAAAGTTCTCCATTAAGAGCAGCAAATAGTAGGTCCAATTGTCCTCCCACTTCCAGGGTATGTACAAGTTATAGGGCAACGTCTCCTCTACGACGCGCGTCTGCAGCCACAGCTCGTAGATGAAATACTGCATGAGATTGAACAGATTGTACGTCCAAATGAGCACGGAGTAGAGCATGGCGAAGGTAAAGCTGATGCGCGAACAGGAACGCAAATATCTATCCAACTGGTAGGCGGACTGGGCCGCTTTGTCGCGCGGAAACAGCTCCTCCAGCTCGGATATGATGTTGTTGAGCGCCGGTTTCCTCAGCCACACAAAGGTCATTTTGCTCAAGCCCACCACAACGAAGCCGATGTAAGACATGACCATGATGGCCTCAACCATATGCTCGCCGGTAGCAAACGCAATCGCCACATAAATAATCTCGCCGAGCAGCACCAAGCTGAGGTTTATGATGTTGGCCCAAAAGACAAGGCTAATCCAAATGCTGGTAACGCTCGGACCCGTTCTTCTCGTATAGGGCTGAATGCCAACGGCCGTGTAGAAGAAGTTGGCATACTTCAAGAAGCTATCCATTTTGGCCAGCGGCATGGCTAAAAGATGTCACCTAACGTTTAACTGGAACTTTCAAATATGAACTGCGTGCCCAAAACGCACGCCTCTTTTATACTCGGTATAATAGTCTTGATTTATTATGCATTAAAATTATAGTTTACAGTTTACTGTTCACCGAGTTAATTATTAACAGTTGCGACGCGTGGGAGAAATCGGTTATAGACTTCCATATGCCAAATTATTAGCTGCGATACGCACACGTTGGCTATAATTATTATTTACATTTGTTTGAGTTCGTTTGGGCATTAACAATTGCTGGGGCCAAAGCCACGCCCACGCCAGCGACTACATAATAGATCACTTCAAGATAAAATCGACATCAACATCGAAAAACAGACATACACACACACACACACACACACATGCCGAAACATAATAAAGAAAAGGAGGGAAAAGCATTGCGAACGACGTTGGAAGCCAAACAAAACAGAAATCGAGCAATTGAAACGTTTAAATAAATGCAATGGAAAACGAATCAGCGCATCAAACCAAAACGAAGTCATTTTTCAACAATCGATAGATGGATTCAAAATGGGTAAGCGGAAAAACGAAAAACGAATCGAAATTGGATTGCAAAATGGCTACCCCAAGTCGCCACGAACTGAAGCGCACTTCAAATAAATTAAATCTTCAAGCTCCTCGGCAATCCAGTGTAGCCCAGCGTACCGAATAGCTCGCATAAAACACGCTAGCCCAATTACAAGTATGCTTTGTACACCGCGACAAAATTTACGGCAAAAAATACTTGAAATTTTTCAAATATGTTCGATTTTTTCTGGTAGAAACTGGGTAAATTTAAAGTAAACCATGATATAAGATGTATATATTTTATACTCTTTGATAGCGAAACGTGGATTTAACTCTTAGATCAGATAAAGATTATACTATATTGTTATTTAAAATATCCAAGTTTTATGTATGCACAGTATACAATCAATATTATGTAGATAATTTATAAACAAATTTCGCAAAAACATCAAATTTTCTAAATAAAAATAAAATTTGAATTTTCCTTGCCATATAAGAAATAAAAAACAAAATAAAAAAATTAAAAAAAACTACAATCTGTATATTATGCACTTGACCCCTTCAATGCATATCATTTTTTAAAAACAATTTTTACTATTTTCTTTTAACAACACTTTTTTATATACATATTTTAAAACAGCTTTTTAGGTTTTATTCAATCAAGTTCTCTTTATCAATATATGTTCATATCTTGCACAAATTATGAGTTGAATTTGTCCTGGTTTAAAATAACTCTAGAGCCAAAACAATCAAAATTGGAAGCGATCTTTTTATTAAAAAAAACTTTAAAAAAAAATCCGTTTTTTTTTTTTTAAATAATCCCATCTCGTTTCTTTATCTCAGTGTACACACATTCACCCCAGGACTTCACACTTGTTCTTTAATATGGTAACGTCGGTTAATGTTGATAGACGTGCGTGGCAAGGTGTGCTACGCAAGAAATAGTAAAACAAAGAGCTGCCACATGGGGCATAGGCACAAAAACTCGGCCAGCTCCAACGGTCTGTGTGGACAGGTGCTGGATTGAAGGGCCAAACCGATGAGTAAAGGCGTGGAGAGTGCAAAAAGAGAAAAACCACGGTCCTAATCGAAGCACAGTGAAATTCCCGCACTTCTCACGCATGAAAGTGCAATGTGGGTGCATATTTCCCGCCAAATTCCACGTAGATACTTTTCCATCTTGCGTTTTTTTTAGTAGCCAAAGCTTGCAACTGAAAATACAATTAAACCATTGGGACGAAAGTTTCACAAGTGATGGTCCCCACAGCTCGAAATTGTTTTGTTGCACAAATCAGTGCCAAGAAGCCAAGTTACTGGGGCGTGTACTGGGGGCACACACACGATACGACGGAGGAAGGCGACGCAAAACTTTGCCGAAACTTTTATGAGCAGCGAACTAATTTCGTACGAGCTAGGCACCATGTTTTGCTTTGGATATTGCGCCGGAGACTGTGCTGCCGCATGGCGGGAATTGATTTGAGATTTTTTGTTGCTGGATGTGCACCTAGCCGAAAATTTGCATACTACCAAAAAAAAAAACAAGCCGGAAAAGTGGCCAAAAGCAGAGCAAAGTTCAACGCATTACACATTGGACCACTCACCTTCTTCTCGAGCCCCCTGTTAAATGAATTGGTAATGCGTGTTGCAGCAACGTCTGCTGTGCAATTTAGAATCCGATTACACTTCATTATGCCAATTTGCGTTAAACATTGACCAACGGCAGACAATTGACAAGTGCCTCTCCGTGGCTCAAGATTCGATTTCAATATAGAGCTCAAAGTTCTCGTGACATTTGAGGCAAATTTAGGCGTCAATTCGTTAGTCGGACAACAAAGTAATGCAAGTTAGAGTGATATAGTTAAAGTACTCCTCTAAAATATACCCTGCAATTAGCTTCGGGAGTCTAAATTCGTTTTTATTTTCATAAAAACATTTTATTTATTTATACACTGATTTTATATCCTTTATTCCTTAGCTCCCGCACTTTAAATAATTGTTTTTAATAACATTTCTACTTGTATTTGTATACTAAAACAAAAGTTAGTGCATAACTAAATCATTTAAATATGGGCAGACATATATTTAAAATTTGTCAAATTACGTTTATATCAAAACTAAAAACCAATTCTTAACTGAACCAATTCGAATACAGAACTTCACTATTTTTAAAATTGTAAACCAAACCCATTGTCCAAAAGTTCAGTCGATCCTAAGTAGAATGGAAAATTTAAAACCCAAAAATGTATTCTGCCTGACTTCAGAGCCTGCTTTAATGCAAATGTTTTATGAAGTTATTTCTTAAGCAAAAAAGGATAAAAGGATATGTTCGAATAAATAATAGATACAATATTTTAATATATGATGTTATTATTTTATATGATTGAATTATTAATACTTATCGAAGTCTTGAAGGCTACAAACCAAAATTTGTTAACCTTTACAATATTAATATCGAAAATATTTCCAAAAACGTGTGTTTATTTGATTAATATTTATATTTATCATTTTATGAAATACATATAAAAGTTTCTTTCTTACATAATATTAGCAATCAAAGCGTTTAAATACCCGGACAAACAATTAACTCAGCTTTTCGACCTCCTCAAAATTATATTTACAAAAGTCTTCTTTTATTTTTACATGCACTTGCACAACTGATACCATTTTTATCAAGGTTTTCTGAGATTAGGGTATTAAAAAATTGAGGCACATAGACAAGCACAACTGGCACATAATCCATTGTTAATTTCACATTTGGTAACAGCTTCCGCTTCACAAGGCATTTCGTGCAGCACCAGTGCACAATGGGAAAGTTTACCCGTTTTCCGGGCAAAATGTCCTTTTAAAAGTGCTCAAAATAAACAACTTTTGGTTTTAATAAATTTGAATTACTTCAACTAGCAATCATCATGCACTTTTTATAAAATGCATATTGTTGGCAGACAACCTTAATCCTACGAATTCAAATGTTGTTTTGCGGTGTATCGCAAAATAACGGGACAATTGCAAAAAATTATGTTTTTTAAGTCATTAAATAGGTTTATAGGCAAATCCAAATCAAATATTCAGTCACATACACCTAAAAATACTTACACAACTAAAGAATGCTTCTAGAATAAGTCTGTATTTTTCAACCCATATTTATGATATTTTAAACATAGTTTAAGTTCATTCTCTACTGCATACCTGCCAAATGTCAATATAATGTATCTTTCGAATTGTAGTTGAAGTAGTTATTAAACAATTTCCGGAACATACACCCATCGACTGGACCCAAAAATTTCGGTCGAATTCCCCATAGTGCCGAGCTAGAACCAAAACCAGTTGTTGAGCCATGCCGAAAAGTAGTTGTAATGCACTTGCCCAAATGTGTGCGTGTGTGTTTCTATCTGGAGGTGTCAGTATGTGTGCGAGTGTGTGACATTTGACACATTTGCTGCGGAAATGTGGACAGCGTGTACAGACAGCCTGTGGGTGAGTGTGAGTGCGTGTGTGAGTGTGCATGTATGTGCATGTGCGTTTGTGTGTATTTGTTGAAACTCGTTTGTTAGCAGCAGCCGCAAATTTCTATTTGATGTGAAGTCTCTGCGGTCTTGGCCACAATTTTTGGTTATGGCCAAAATGCTGAGCACTGTACGGGCCAGTCCGAGCCGGGCAGGGGCTCTTTAAACTCTTATTGTGTGTTGACTTTCTGCTTTCGCATGGCAGCGTTTCTTGGCTATTGATGACTTTGGCCTTTTGTTTTGGCAGCCAACATTTTGGTTAGCCAAGTTGTATTTGTTACCAATCGGACAGATGGACCGAAATAAAACCAAAAAATAAATGCAGCAATTAATAAAATAACAACTTTTGCGTATAATTAATTGTATATTATGGCCAGGCTTGTTAATGGCAGGATATGCATCAATGTACAATGTTGACGCACACACATATTGTGCTTATCGGCCCACACTGCTGGCCCAAAGCCTAAAGTAAAATATTACAACGTGGACAATGTCGCCTGCTGTTCCATACCAGTTGCACCGGATGCCATTTCCCGATATTGTTCTTGTTGTAGTTGTTGTTATTGTTGTTGCCGTTGTGCCCATGCGCACCAATGAGCAAATGAACAATTTATAACCGCTTAATTGAACACATTTAGAAGGAACCAGAAGCACACACACATAGACACGCACTTGGACATGGCTAAGCAAATGGGCCGAACCAGCAGCTGAACAGAAGGCAAAGCTCCGAATGACAGGATAGATGAGTCGCTTTAGCCTAAGTCAAAGACATGTCTCTAAAATCATTGACAATCCAGCCACATGAACAATTGCTACTGCAGCATATGGTATATGGGCCCAGTGCAATCGAGGAAAGGGGATTAACGGGGCAAACAATTTAATAAACAGTAGTTATGTTGATAAAGGAGACGACCGTCCGTATAGTTGTACCTTATACAGTGGAAGCTCCACCAAAGAACACTTATGTGGCAGGAAGCAGAAACTATTTTTACAACAACTCTCCATTTTAAACATAAACTAAACACACAACTTTTGTAACTAAATATATTATACAAAAGTGGCTATTTTAAGTGAATTGTACAAAATACTGTTTGAGTGTTTTTTCAACCAAAATTAAAACGTGTTCAAACATATTTTTTAAGTTTTTATAAAGCAACATTAAAACACACATAATCAAGTACAATTGTTCTCAGAAATGGCTGATAAATGGCTATAATCGTAAAATTCGTTCTTCTCAATTCAAAATTACAAAAATTCTTGTACTAAATTTAAAGTAATTATGTAGTCAAGACAGTTTCATACTTCATTTAAGAACAATAAAGAACGAAATATTCTTGTAATTTTTAGAACAACAGTGTTCGAATTCTGTACCAATCGAATGCACTCGTACTTAGATTTAGAACGAAGAGCGCGAAACTAATATTTTTTAAACAATGACCCGAATATCAAACCGATCCCGACCATGCGAACTAGGGTCGAACATAACTATATTATTTATAATAAAATGGGGTTTGTCTTAAATAATAATAAATATTCGTTAATATGGAAAACCAAATTCAATTACCGACATTGATCCAAACCGTGGACCGAACCACCCACAAAATTTATTAGGTGAACCCTTTTAAGTGTAAAATTATTTAAAATTTGCGTATATTTATATGTATTTTTATATTTGTTCCTTGAAATTTCTTTAAAACGATCATTTACCATAAAATAAACACTTGTCCGCTCAAATCAGCATTCACTGTAGTTGGCTTAGTGCATTTCTGTAAGATGATATTATAGATGCGCTTCGCTGAACAAATTAACTTCCCTTCCAGGGGCAGGGATTCAACTGTTGGCCAATTTAGCCTGCAAAACCCGTAGGCCATGTCAATTTGCTTCAAGCAGAAAGTTTCCTTAACCTCTGCACTGGCATACGCCCCCGCCCCCATTCCTGAGCCAGCTCCAGTGCTATTAACTTCAAGTGCGTATTTAGCGCCAAGTGGCATGTCAAACGCAAAGATTTATTCAGCACCTCGGGTAAATTAGGTAAGTAGCTGCCACCCAATGAAGATATGCATGAAATGAATCCTCGAATAGACGTTGGGCTCTGCCCTGTTGCCTATTGGCCATGGCAACCGTCCGCCTAAGCCCCGCCAAAGCGGAAATCACACAAAGTCAACCGCAATTTTCCTAAGCAGCTAAACAAAAACAAGAAACGCAAACGCTTCGCACAGAGAACAGCATCGAGAGCATCTACTCGTTGATATTCCTTGAATAGAACTACTTAAGCACGTTAGCTTTACAAAATAAGCCAAGCTACAGGTGAAGGCACAGGCAAAGGCAAAGGCAAAGGTAATGTCGGCGCCGCACAAGTGACAAGCGCCCCCGCCCCCTTGCCCTCCTCCCTTCTTGCCCACGCACCCCTTCGTCAGCCACAGCCAACAATAATGAAATATTTTGTTATCTCCTGCGCAAATGTCGAGCACGTTGAGTCAAATCCATGGTAACATGGCCGAAGCACCTTAAAGCACCCACACCTACATACATCAAATTGATCTAGTGCCTGATTTAATGCTACTTAAATAAGTACATACATACATGATATAATAATATGTATATATATATGTATATATATATGTATATATATATATAATATGTATATGCAACCATATACGTATGTACATACGTTATAAAATTTTCCAAATATACCATGTACTGCTCTGCTTCGCAAACAAAACAAGACCACATGCAATTGACATATTAATCCTTCAACACTTATAGTAAATTGTCACTTAAAAAAACATAAAATTACAAAAATATATTTAATGCAATTGGCGCCACCATGAGCTCAAGCAGCACAGTTAACAGCACAAAGCTAACTGATACGGAACGCACATACGATACCTAAGTAACTATCGTAAGCAATGCAACATATCGATATTTAAATAAATGAAGCTAAAACCAAAAACGCGTCGAAGATAAGACACACTCGCAGGCCATTCAAAAATTTAAAGCCACTAATATTATATTATTTGTATTTTTTTTATAAATTAAAGCATTATAGTAAGTTATCAATCAGTTTACTTATGTATAAATACATAAAGTGCAATTGAAAATTGTAACAATAATTACTTAGATTTAAGTGTACATGTAACAATCATGAAACATTTCAAATAATATGATAATTAATTATTATGTTTTCAGTTTTCATATGAGTTCACGATTCAATTTTTTTTTCATGTTGCATTCTTTACGACATCTTAATGTGCCATAATTTGTAGAGTAAGCCCAGCTCTTTGCTGACTGACAATAAGAGCTATCGAGAACTGCTTTTCATTGAAAAACACACATGCGCAACAATAAATGGCTGTGGAATAAAACAGAATGACTGAAATTGCCGCACACAGATCAAACTCGGCTGTGATTTGGCATAAACCAAGTACATATAAACTTGACTTCGTCAAAGTTCAAAGGTTGAATTATTTCATTCACATTGGCGGCTTAAACCCAATAAAGAGCAACGGTCACACTGCACACAGCTGTTTTAATTGTTTTGTTTACATTTTAATGGAACTCAGTAGCAGTTCCAGCACCTAACAGTGCCATTTGACATTTAATAAATTCCCATTTATGTTTTCCGTTCGAGTCTAGATTAGTGAACGTTTTCCGTGTAGAATCAAAAACGATTAAACGCGCAGCTTCAATTAAGCAACAACTGATTTCGTGGCAATTAAGCGTAAGTATCATCAAGCAGCAGCAGTTCATAGTTCGAAAGCATCAAGTGGAAAGCCAAGCGAACGCTGCCTTTTATCAGCTGCGTACAAAGTGCTTGACCCACAGCTACAAATAGTAAATTTCGTTTAGAAATAGATAGATAAATTGCCAGCTATATTTAGCTTTATTCCAGCTGTGCTATCTCTAGAGTTCGTGGCCTTGTTTCTAATAAAATGAAAAGTACAAAATCCGATAGCTCTTATCGACAGAACAAAGCGCGTTCATTAGATACGATTAATGATTAAATCGCGTACTCGTGGCCTTAGCCCTGGCCCCATTAGACCTTCTACATAACTAATGCATTTTTATTGAATCGCTTGCAGTCGTGTCCGACCGATAATGGGCGTTCAAAGCAAGCTGCTCGATCCGCTGTGCGTTACCTGCCAGGAGTTTCAGCATCCATGGACAAATAAATGCGTGAATGCGACGGCAGGCATCCTGCTCTCGGCCACGCCCTACTGTCTGCGTGTCTACACGATCGTCTACGCCTTCTCGCTTCTAATGCGCCATCGCGTGCCCACGATGGAGGATCTGAAGCGCACTCTCCTGGGCATTATACAGTCCACGGCCTTTCTGGTGACCAATGCCTACACCTTTATCCTGTACAATTGTCTGCTGCGCAACCTGCTGGGGCGCTACTACTTTGGTACTGTGGCCTTTGTGCCCTCGTTTCTGTCCTCCCTCACAGCCATTTTGGTCGAGCGCCCAGCGCGCCGTCCACTGCTAACACTCTATGTTGCCAATGTGGCCACCGAAGCTCTCTGGAAAATGGCCGAATCTCGCAACTGGGTGCGTTCCATTCCGCACGGCCAAACATTTATATTTGCGGTCAGCATGTCGGCACTTTTGTACCAGTACCGTATGAACCCACCGGAGGACTCCATTTTCAACATACTGCGCATCTTTGTGGGCAAGGAGGAGGTCGGTCCGGTGGTGAAGCCCGAACCGTTGGTGCCCGGCGAGCAGCCGGCGCCCTCGCAACGGCGTCCCAGCGTCAGTTTCGCCACCACCGCCGATTGGGTGCGCGTCTACAGCAATCTCATCCGCGCCAAGCACTCGAGCTGTCGCCACAAGCAGAGCTGCAGCAGCTATGCAATTTTGGGTGGTCTGCGTCCCTTTGTGGGCGGCGTGGCGCTGCAAGTGGCCTTGAAGCTGGTGATGAACATGAAAATCGTATTCCAAGGCGGCATGCAATGGCGCAAGCAAATCTTTAACCGCAACACTTTACAGCTTGGCGTCTTCATGGGCAGCTTCTCGTTTCTATACAAGGTGTGTCGCTAAAAATACATATATTTATTACCTGGGGTCTAACGTGTTCCCGGTATCGTTGTTTCCAGTCCATGTCCTGCCTGCTGCGCCACAGCTGCAATCGGGATAATGCCCTCTTTGCTATACCCGCGGGTCTGGTGGCCTCAATTGCCTTTACCCAGTACCCGGACAATACAGTCGCCTTGTACGTCATGTGGAAGGCTATACAGGTGAGTTGGCTGTGCCCGGGCTGAGCTTAACGTACTTACTCTTTAATCAACCCATCATTCCAGATATTCGGCAGCATGGCCCAAGAACGCGGCATTCTTCCACGCATTCCCAACTTTATGCTTTACGCATATGCATTTTTCACAGCGGTCCTCTTCCATGCTGGCATAATGGAGGCTCAGTCGCTGCGACCCAACTACTATAAATTTCTACAGGCCATTTCAGGCGAAAGGCAAGTTTTTTTTGAACAACACTCAAAAACACTTAACTTTTAATTTTAAATGGATTTGTTTTTATAGACTCAACAAGTTCAATTTGAGCGCCTTTGACACATTTGGCCTGAATACTCAGCAGCAGACGAACGACATGCTGAAGAGCTTAAAAATCATCGACAAGGCGACGCTGCCAGCATATTCGTTTGCCTCCTAAGCCAAGCCACGGTTGCAGTAGAACTGAAACGTGCCTACAACTGTGTTAATCACAATAAGTCTCAGCACTTCAAGTGCTCAAATTCAGCGTTTGACACGCCACTCATAAACCTTATAAATATTGTGTGTGTATATAAATATAAATATATTATATATAATTCTGTGCATGTAAGTATCTAAGCAGCCCAGTTGCGCTAAATGCCGCATTCTCTTTCGGGGCGTGTTTATATCGTGGCGCCTGGGTTAGAAATTAAGCAATCTAGCTAGCGTGGGGTATTGACAATTTTTGGACTATTTTTTGCTACCAGCCTTTAATAAAACCAAGAAAAGCTATTAAACTTTAACTCTGTTTTTTTTAAGAGAGCAAATATGCGTACAATAAACGAAAACAAAAATTCTTCAAAGTACCGACGATTAAATACACTTGCCGACGTTAGGAACTATTAACTGCATTTGCATACAATATTTGTTTCTAAAGAAGTTTAATTTTTCTAATCTTTAGCGCATATTTGCCAGAGTTGGGTTTAGTATCTTTATATGTTGGGAGTATTGTGGCACTATCAATTGCTTAGTTTAGTCAGGTTATTTCAAAAATATGGATTGTTTTTCTTAAAACCATAATTTTCTACCGATCGTTCATATAGCAGCTATATGCTATTGGAGTCTGTCAAATATATAGTAACACTATCAATTCACAAGTTTGGTTGGTTTATATTAAAAATCAAAAAGGTTTTTATAAAAATAATTAATTTTGACCGATAATTCCTATAGCAACTATATCATATATTGGTCCGATTTAACCCACATATTTACCAACAATAACTTTAAAACTAAAAGCCTAGTTTTAACGTAAAAATTCCACTTTAAGAATTAAATTTGTACATTTCTTATATTGCTCGAATAATATTAAATATTTTACAACTTACATTTAAAAGCTTTCCAAATAAATAATTGAAGTTTTATTTAAAAGTCATGAAATAACTCGTTTTTGTTTTTTTAAACAAAGCATAAGAGTCATTTGGTAATTTTTTTATTTACTATATTGCATTCAAACTTTTTTTGAGCCACACATATTTGTAATGAAATTTTTATATAAATATGATCTACGGATATGTATGATTAAATTCATGACTAGTTAGTTTTTAACTCTAAAATAAAAGTTAAAAAAACTAGAGTTACAGATTCTTTTTATTCAACAAAATTATTTAAAAAAAGTTCTTTGCGTTTTCAGATAGGTGTACTTTAAATAAAAACATTGGTATAACCTTTTTTCTGTTGCAAACTTCCAACATAGTGATTTTTTTTAGTTAGAAACGTCTCCGTTCCTGTGCGTTGCACATTTCGTGACAAAATTACAGTACCCTCTGCAAGCGTATACAAATACTGATAAAACGGCCAATGTTGGGGTCGATAAGCGTTACGCTCTTTGTTTTGATAAGCTCCAAATGGAATTCTCCCCCAAACAAAAAGTGTTCAATAGTTCAACACTGTCCGCACCGAAGCCAGTCGGATTTGAGGCGTGCAGCTGTCTAGGTTACACTAGATAATAAACCTGAGGTGTGACGAAGGTTAAGCTGGTAGTGGAGCGTGAAATTCAGGCAATTAACCTACAGCTAGGTTTTCTAAGATAGCTTAAGTTGACGGCAAGCGAGTTTTCGGTTTGGGTGCATATTTGCACTTTGTACTCGGCGTTGGTGCGGGCACGCGTTCCATCGATAATCTTATCATTATAGTGCGATAATCTTGGCAGTTACACTTAAACCTTAATCGAAGCACCTGCTACATAAGCCGACATATATATATATATATATACAATGGCCATCCAGAGCAAACTTTTGGACGCGACCATCAAATGCAGCTGCCATGAGTATGTGCATCCATGGACAGCGAGCTGTTTCTGCGGCGCATGCGGCATTCTGTTGTCCTGCATACCCGCCTCCATGCGCACCTACAGCGTAGTCTATCTGGCAAGTAGTTGTGATCAAAGTATACCCCATCGCAATACACTAACTCGACGTGTTGACAGCTTGCGCTGGTCATGAAGATGCGCATGCCCAGACTGTTGGACCTCAAGCACACGATTATTGGCATCCTCAAGTCGACGGCGTTCCTCTCGACCAATGCCTATCTGTTCTCGCTGTGCGTGTGCCTGTTCCGTCGCCTGTTGGGCCGCTTCTACTTCAGCACGGTCGCCTTTATACCCACCTTCATTGCCAGCTATGTGGCGCTGTTGATTGAGCGTCCGGAGCGACGTACTCCACTTGCGCTCTACGTGGCCAATGAGGGCATCGAGGCGCTCTGGAATATGCTGGAGGCACGCGGCATCGTACGCTCCATACCCAACGGGCAGGTGCTCATACTGGGCGTCAGCCTGACGACTCTGCTGTACATGTACCGCAGGGGCGTGCACAGGTCCAAGGTCAAGGACGTCACCTTCAAAGCGCTGACCATACTCATGGGCAAGGAGGAGGAGGGTCCGCTGAAAACGCCCGCGGTGACCACCACGCAAAGCACCTGCCGCCAGCCGCTCAACTTTGGCAGCATCTTCGCCTACGTCCAGATGTACGAGCGCCTGCGGAAAGCTAAGCATCCCAGTTGTCCGCACCGGCAGGGCTGCGGTACCTACGCGCTGCTGGGCGGCCTGAAGCCCTTCCTCGGTGGCGTCGGCCTGCAGGTGGGCCTCAAGCTGCTGCTCAACATAACCAAAATAGTCAAACTGAAGATGGACTGGCGCAAACAGATCTTCAACAAGGGCTCCCTGCAGCTGGGCCTGGCACTGGGCAGCTTTTCACTGATCTTCAAGGTGATCAGAATGCGTAAATTGTATTTACCTTCGGCTAACACCAACCAACATTTCTCACCGCAGGCTGTTTCCTGTGGACTGCGCCATGGTTGCGGCCATGACAGCGCCTGCTTTGCCATACCCGCTGGCCTGCTGGGCTCCATTGGGCTGCTGCAGTTCCCCAACGTCACCATTTCGCTGTACTTGATGTGGAAGACACTGCAGATGCTCTACAATTGGGGCTGCAAGGAGGGCGTATTGCCCGAAGTACCGCACTTCAACATGATATTGTACGCAGGCTTCACAGCCTTGCTATTCCACACCGCCATTCTGGAGGCAAACTCGATACGCAGCAGCTACTACAAGTTCCTAATGAATGTGTCGGGCCAGAGGTGTGTGGGCGTATACCCTGTAAAGAGCTATATTTAAAACATTTATTTTTCCACAGAATAAGTCGCTTTGATGTGCGCCCCTTTGAGTCCTTTGGACTGAGAAGTCAGGCCCAGATCAACGACGTTGTCAAGAGGCTCAAAATAGATATGCGGTCACCGTTGCCCACTATGCCACTAACCGTCTAAGGGTTAATGCTAACGAATTTAGTTGTATGTTTGGCCTGAAATGGTAGCTGGATAATCTTAGTGTATAAACATTTACAAATATTAAAATAAATAAATATTATTGTTGGGAACCACTGCTATAATTGGAGAGCATAAAGCGATGTCGTCGCAAATAAAATGTACCAAAAAGTTTTGAAATTAAATGTTTGTGCATGCCCAAAGTGGCCATAAAGTGGGACGCAAGTGGGGCGCACATCCATCACATGGTAAGCGACGGACGTCGACAATCCTCATCCTGGGCATCTTCCTGCCAAAATGCAAATGGTAATGGGAGACAACGGCAACTCTAGACGTGGCGGCCTAGCCGGGCTACTCAATTATTTACATTTATATGTCATAGAAATTTATTGCCCGCCATAACTCACTCGGCTAGCCGAAAGTGCAGCGTTTAAAATTTACTAAAAATAAAATGAAAATGAAAACGAAAACGAAAATGTAAATAACATAAAAATAAAATAAAATACCACAGCGCTGTCCTTGGCCCATGATTATCTTGGCTGTGTGCGTGCCGGGGCTTAACAAATGAATTATTAGCCGGGTCAAATTTAATGCGCCACTTCGGTACATCTCCGGGTAGCCCACATAAACTAGAGTCGGGGTATTGCAGTGAAATGTGGCAACTCTAGGCTGTCGTCAAACATGGCAACTCTAACAGTAATGGCCTTATTACCCATTGAAAATGGGAAAAATAGGGTATATTCGAATTGTGCAAATAGCGGAAGCTGGAAACTCTGACAACATAAAATATATAAATTCTTGATTAGCATTACCATCAGAATCTGATCATCAGATCTGTATGTATAAAATTAAGAAAACCCTATAATTTTCCACGTTTCACAGATTTAGTATATGAAAGTTGTACTTAATTTTATATATTTACTTGTTATAGTAATCAATCATTGTTTGGCTTTACTATTGCTAACGAATTATATATAAAGTTATGATACCTTCACAGAAATCGATACATTTTCCATCATCCTGAATCTGCATATATCTTATAAATAATTAAATTCATTGCTTTTCTAGAGCTTTTCATTTATACCCATTTATTTTACATTTGGACAATAATCTTAAATGTTTTTCGAAAGGATACTTCCCATAGTGCCAACTTTGAGCCTACCGCAGGATATTTCCAAGTCGGCTATCGGCAATCCACAGAAGATCTCCAACTTGTTTTGTTGCTCATTTCGAATTGAGCTCAAAATAATGAAAATGCAAATTGGTCGCTGTTGCTGGCAAGCGGCTAACAATTTGCAAGCTGTTCGAGAGTGTAGCATACTTTTCAGCGTCTGCAATTGCAGCCTTTAGCATTTATGAAATTTATATGCGTGCCAGTTCGGTTGACTTCGGCGGGAACAGGCGCAACATGGAGCCAAGCCAACAGCATGGAAATTACAAATGAACCAAGTGACAAATCTCATTAATCACAGCGCAGATTTTATTTTGCAATGAAAGAAAGATGAAAATTTTCCACTGCGTTGTGTTTGTGTGTGTGTGTGTGTGTGTGTGTGTGTGTGTGGGTGTTGGCGTGGAATTATCAGCTTAACAGTTGCAATTGTTGTTGTTGTTTGTGCTGTTGTTATTGTTCGCGTTGCTGTCGTCTCTGACGCCTTGAAAAAATGCATATAAATTGAATATTATAAATTGTCTCATTCCAACTTCTGTACTCGCTTACTTAGCGCTGCGTTTAGTCTGTTGCCTCGTCTTGTTGCAAAGTCGTAACTTCATTTATGTCAATCACAATACTCTTCGTGCTAGATCCTCTTGCTCTCGACCCAAATTGTAAACAAGAAAATTATGCAAATAAATTAGCTCGCCCTAGTTGCCCATAGTTCGCCTGCATGCAACATGAGGCATGAGGCATGGGTAAGCCAATGAAAAAATTATGGTTAGCGGTTTCAATGTACAAGTGGTTCGAGTAAAAAATCGCAAACAACTATTAATAGTCATACTTGCGTCTGTATTGACTAAGGGATACTTTTATTTAGTATATAACATATTTATTTATTATTAATATTTGTTTATAAAATTCTTCTTAACAATATTGCTATTTTTACCCTAACTAATGCATTAATACGTTAATAATAACACCAATTTACTTCGTCATGTGCGCAAAAACTCCTGAATATCTAACAAGAAGAAAGTTAAATTAAATTAAATTCTTGACAAATTGCTTATGTATTCCTTTTCATTTATTTAAAATGGTTTGCACTGCCTGAGTTAACGGATTAATTTCACTTTACTTTATCACTATTTAAAAAACGTTCCGGTTTATATGGTTCTAAGAGAAATGTGAACGGTTAGTGAATACAAAAACAAAAAACAGAATAATAAGCAAAAGTTTCAATTTCCTTTTCTCCATAACATAATGAAATGAAAATAATTGCAATGTTTAAATAAATGTATTGATTTCACTTGACCAGATTTATATGATTTTTAATACTCATATTCAAGAGTGTTCTGATAAATAAACAAAGTAAAATAAAACCAGTCTTTTCGCAAAAATAAATTAATTTTCTAATCATGTCGATGCTAGTTTCTAGTTTACAATATTGATCAACTACCTGATCAAGCATTGTAAATTTTGCCAGCAAAAGCAAAGGTAGTAATATAATATTTATTAATTAAATACTTTACCTTCATCCCAGTAGCCACGAACATTCCACCTGTTACAAGGCTAAATTCCACCTCCTTCACAAACACATTTTCTAACTCAGGCTCTAAACTTCAATCAAATATAACCAAATATGTATTTAAATTCGTTTTATAAACCAATCTGTTTTGTATTGAATTCTGAATATGCAATTAGGGTCTATTGCTGCCAAAACCTTCATCAATCAAACCAAAAACAAATTCTGTTTCCAAAGTCCTGTTTGAAGCAAACAGCATACCCCAAGAAGCAATTGCTATATTTCATTTCGAAATGTTTGTGGGTATGGAAGCGGAAATATCCAAAGTTTTAAATAAACTTTATCTGCAAATTATGGCCAAATATCAACACACCAGATTGTTGTTGCTCTACACGCAGGAAAAGTGTCATTTTGTTTTAAACGTTCAACGTTCAACGTTCAACGTTATTGGATATATTTAAAGTTGTATCTTTTATATATAATAAAAAAATTCTGAAATCAAGTACGAAATACTCACTACAACAATTTAGAACTTAAGTTATATAAGTAAATAGTTTTGTATATAGAGTACTGAATATGAGACTTGTATATATTTTAAAATTTTGGTCTTACATAAATTGTTCTTGCAAAAAGAATTTTGTTAAATTAAGAATTTTTTACCTTAGCCAAAGATTGGCAAGGCTTGAACTTTATTTCATGACAAACTACTTAGTTTTTTCCCTAAGTATAGTTTTTAAAGTTTATACCAAGGGTTTCAGGGTTTGTCAGCTTCAACAAGGAAATGATTTTATTTTTAAAATGAGGATATGCCAAACTTAAATTGCACATTGTACAACAATCTAAAATGAACTCTCATGCAAATGAAGTTCCTGCTGTCCAATAAAGGAAAATAGAAAAACTATAAAAGTAAATAATAATAACCAGTGCTGTTGCATCGGCTGCACCTACGTATGCTGGTCCTTTTACTTGTTTTTTGTGGACTTTCCAGTTGCAGTAAATTACATTTGATATTTTTACGAAGACAGCCCAAATGACAAGGTATGTCAACGCAAGATAAGCACTAAGTGAAACGAAGGCGAAGGCAACTGATGATGGCTTGCCGGAGTGGCAGGGAGTGCTGACTATGGTGGAAAAGCGATGGGGAGGGATTGGGGGTGATAGAATGTCCTTGTGTAGTACGAAAGTGATACAAATGACATTTTCGTTTTTTTGGCCATCCAAATGCTCGGCGTTGAGTATTTTTTAATTAAAATTTCTTGGTCACTGTTTTTCAGACATTGAGATTTTTCCATGTGATAAGAAAAATGAAATGAAATAGAATGAAGCAACAGCAGTCGAAATGCGAAATTGGGCTACAAAATAAAATAAAAAAACATAAATTTAAAACTAAATAAGATATCATGTATTTTGTTATGTGTTTGGTATGATAATGCCATAATAGACGTGAATCACCTGTCTGTCCCTAAAAATATATTAATCTATAGACAGATTTGGCAGCTTTTTGTTTTTTTTTTATATCATATCCAAAGCTGATATTTTCGTTTATCGTTAAGTGATAAGAATAAATGATTTTAATTTTATTTCAGTCTTGCTACGCTGAAGACGTGAATTCAAAGAAACATAAGAAAACTTGACACGTGTTTCTTATTGAAAAAAAAATCAATATGCTTTTTTATACTCCTTCACGTAGTAAAAAGAGTACATTGGGTTTGTGCAATGTCAGATTTGCTGTCCGTCCGTATTAATGCAATTTAGCCACTATTGAATCTACAGATTTGAAACTTTGAATATATATTCGTGTATATCCAAGTCAGATACATTTTTAAGATTATTTATTTCCCCACTGGGGTCGTGGCAATTCAATTTCATCAATATGCCTTAGTTTTAAAACTAGATAAATAAAATTTCAGACAGATTACTGATAGTCTCCTCTATCAATCACAATATAAAACTGGAAAAATCCATATCTCAAAAAATTTTAAAGCTACAGAGCTTTATTTGGCAGACAGTTTTCTGATGATTTCCTCTAAATATCGAGCAGAAAAATTTTGATATTTTTTCAAAAGAAAAATAATAATTAAGACCGTTTTCGACTGTTATTATACTGTGAAGGAGTATTGCACAGTCGGTTACACCCGTCAGCCAGTTTCCTTCTTGATTATGGTTTTATCGCCATCTTATCGTCCGTTAGAAGAAGAAGTGCCTGAGGTAAAGAAAAGCGTTTCATTGTGGGAATTAAATAAAAGTGTGACAATTGAGTAAAAACAAAACCGTTGCGCTTTGGAAATATAATCGCCTGGGTGATTTTGCATCAGTTAAGAATCCGACATAAAAACGAGATTAAAATCTTTTCGTTTGGTTTTTTATTAATTCTTACCAAAAAAGTGCTTTAAATTACTTCAGACTACTGAATGCAGTCAAGCTGAAGCACGTGCTCTAAGTATTATCTACAACTAAGGCCGTCAAACGAAATCAAAAACTAGCCCAATCAGTAGAAAGTGTGGCATATATATGGGGCGACAACGTTATACAGCTCAAATAAACATAAACAATATTGTGCTGATTAAGTTGAACTGTAAAGAAATAGCCTGTAATTTGCGCTAAATAAGCATTATTCAAATCTTTTCAAGTTGGCTAAGCAGTCGACTGATAGCAGCTAAGGAATTGAGTATGATTCCGTGAACATTGCGCACGCTTATCAGAGCTGATAAACCCATTCGATAATAGAGACGATACTATGACCGCATATTAGCAATAGCGATAGCAACATGTGTACACACATTTGCATGTTGAGTCGGCAACATTGTGGCGCAACTTGGGTAAGAACAACTCAAAGCTTTATCAAACACGCTCGAACCTGGCGCCAGTCCATTGCCAAAGCGTTTTCAGGACAACGTTCGGCTACAAGGTTCGGTTTTTGACGATGTTCTTTTCGTTACAGGACTCGCATGCATTCGCAACTGCAGCTAGGCGTGCACTACGGTACGCATCCTGTGGAATCAACGCGACTCTAACTGGGTTAGTGGTACAAGTTCAGTATTCTCTTTGGCGCAGCGCATGTGTTTCGCTTCCACTGTGGCACGGCCGAAACTGAAACAGGATAAAACGCCGATGTCCTTTATTTGACGCTCTGAGTGGCCCATGAAATACCATTGGGCATACAACGGCTCAACTAAGTACTGCTGCTGTGGGTCACATCTAAACGGGTTTTCAATTAGACTAAACAGTTATAAATGCGACTATTTAAGCTTAGCTAAACCAAAGGTCCTAATTCTGGTCTAACTGGTATAGTATTTATAGCGTTATGTTCTTGGAGTTTCAAAAAATTTCACTCTTGAGCATTATTAAATTAAGTATAAATTATACTTATTTTTCAAAAATGTAAGTTTATGTTATAAAAATAAAAAAAGACATGCAAGACATAACCCAACTTATAATAAGTACTATTTGAAAGGCAGTAATTAACAGTACAAAAATAAAGAAAAAAAAATTTTTGAAATAAATAGCAAGCCAAAAAATGTTATTTTAGATTGAGTATTGTATTAGGATTACAAACATTTTTAAAATTCACGGTAATTTTAATACTTATTACAAGAATTTGTGTAGTTGAAATACAATTCATTTTAAATTGAAAGCCATTTAGGAATTATGGTATTCCAAAAAAAACTTAGCTTACCTTAAGACCAGTTGAATTTAGAATTCTGAAAAAAACCTTTTAGCACAAAGTACTTCTTACAAGAATTTGTAAACTTGAAATAAACGTAAAACGTTTAGAGCGAAACTAGAGTTTTTCCTATGAATTCAAACTACTTATGAATTCATTTTAAAACTTTATGTACTATAATATTTTTGGTTTACAAAGAAATAAGAAATATAATGCTTACACTCAAGTTGGCTTAATTCGCTGAATATAGTTAATTTAAGTGACATGTAATCTGTACAACTTATGTTCTAGATATGTTACATGCTTAGCTTTCGGTGCCTGTACGGCCCCGTGCACAGCGCCGTAAGCCTAATTGGTGCAACAACGTTTACCAATTTGTAAATGATGATATCTACATCTGCTCCCATCTGGATCATTTACTCGACTGTCTGTCTGGCTTGGTCTGGCTGCGCCTCGCCTCGCCTTGTCTTTGTCTTTGTCGTTGCCTTTTGAAATACTTTTGTTTGTTTTCCTGCAGCATCCTGGCGTTGCAAGTTATCTTTTCCTTCCTGCTCGAATGCATCAACTGCTGCTGCTGCTGCTACTGCTGCTGCCACCGTTGACAGTTGCCCAGTTATTGGCAATGGCGGCGGCTGGTTAAACGCTGCGCCGCGCCACTTGCCGTGTGTTTACCTCCCACACGTACCACCTGCCCCTCGCCGCCACACGACCGTTACTTCTGCTTCGTGCCAAGAGCATTTCTTTGTTATGCTTGCCGCTCGACAATTGCGCCGCTGATTGCCCTCATTTCAGACTTGAAATAATATTAAAAACTTTTACTCAACTCGATGCCGTCTGACAGTCTGTCGCTCTGTCGTTTTCTCTGTCTGTCTCTCGGTCCGTTAAGCCGCACCGGATTTCATGTTCTCTCGCTTGCTTTTGTCTACCAGCACAAGTTCTTTTGCCCTGCCGCCTCCTTCAGGCAGTTTGCTTTGTCTTTGCCGCTTCGCTCTCTTTCTCTCTGTCCCTATTCCCCCTCAATCTACCCCTCTCTTTGGGCCTGAATGTATGCTTTAACCGCACTTTGTCGACTGCCGCCGTCGCCGCCGCTGCTGTTGCTGCTGATGCAGCTGCAACTACAAGTGATGCTGCTGCTGCTGCTGCAACTGCTGCATTTGTGCCCGTATCTACGCGCTTTGATTCTCATTTGTGTCTGCTTTTATTTACCACATAAATCACGTGCTCTGGCACTATCCAAAGCCATGGCAAAGACATTTCTATCTATCTACTTAGCCTCGCGCAGTGCTCCGAGCACTTCCTTTGCCATCGCCTTTGCCTTATCTATAGCCACAGTTGTTGTTATTCTTGTTCTTGCTGTTGCCTTTGTCGTTGTAGTATTGTACTAGTAGTGGCTTCTAGTTGTACTTCACGATTGTGTCCTATACAGTGAACTACCTATTTGCCCTGCCCACCATCTGAATGTACAATAACAACACTACTTTTTGGCTGTTAGTTGCTATTTTTGCGATTGCCCATTTTCTTTTTCATTTCATAGAATTTTCATTGTCTACTTGGCATGTTCTCTCTCTCTCTCTCTCTATCTCTCTCTCGCTTTTATTTTTTTTCATTCAGTATATTTTGTGTTTTTTATACCCTTGCGAAGCATATTGGACTATGACATGCTTTTATATTATCTAGTCCCTTGATTCTAAAATAAATATTCTTTACTTATCCGAATTCATCTTCATTAAATAATATTGATTTCTTATATCAACATATTTTATTGTTTATGGTTCATATGATATTCTTTTATTATCATTGTTATTATAAATTGATTCTGTGCTTAACAAAATGTTACCCAAGTTCACCAATTTTGCGATTAATTAGCATTTTAATTTTTAGGCAAAGACTTCATTTAAACGAGAATTTGTTGCGGGAGTTTTACTTGGGATTTTCAGATTTTGGGTCAGTGGTAAGAGACAAGCAAAGTGAGGACTAAATAGGGCAATTAAATCTTTTCAGATGACGAGAAAATGAAAAAAGATAACCAGCAACACACAAGAGTACAGTTTTTTTTACATACTTAAAGCCGACTTAACATTTAATTTTAATGATATTATTAATATGTTAAATTGTAAATATGTAACTGATCAAATAATATATCAAATTATAAATATATTACATTGAAAAGATATGGATAAAATATAAAATCACAGTAAATCGCAATTTTTTTTTGTCAAACTACCATTAAAAAATAATCTGTGTGTCTGGAGGCGTGTTCGAGTATTAATGGATTTTATATTTATCACTTGCCTGCAAGGGCATTTAAACTTCGGCACTGTGCAAATAAATATTTTTTTCTAGACTTTTTTTATATTTCTTTTATACTTCTCCTATTCGGCGCGATAGCACACGTATCCGCTTTGGCGATTTTTCAGCAATTGCAGTTGTTATTTTTTTGCTACAAATCCTGTTGCTGTTGTTGGTGTTGCTGATGTTGTTGCTGTTGTTGGCCGAGCTCGTTGCTAGTGTTACTGTTACTGTGTGTGCTGTGTAGGTGTCTGCTTTTTGGGTAATTGATGATTTACAACTTATTTACGCTTCAATTGTGCAATAATTGAAAATTGCTCCAAATTCATTTGGGCATTCCTTAATACCCTGTCGCTGCTGGCAACCTGGGCGGTGGCGCAGCGGGAAAACCGGGCCTGGCTGTCTTACAGGTCAGCGGAGGCGTCTATCGATTTTGGCCGTGTTTGCAATTGCGGTCGGTGGCAGCTTCTTAAAGCAGCTAACACATTGCAAGAACAACAAAAAAATTAATCGGCTTTACACTTGCAATTGCGCTAAAACACATGGCTGCTGCCGCATGCCACGTCTCGATATGCAACACAAATGGGGCATGGCAAATGAAATGGTGAACGGATTAAGTAGCACCACCACCAGAAGGCGGCAAATTGTTGGAATCTCTGGCAAGCAGACAAAGCGAAATGTTGATCCACAGCTGGAAAGAACAAAGGACACATCTGCGGCGGCGGCAGCGGCGGCCAACTTGGCATTGAGCCACACTCAATTGAAATAGATGCAGCGACATGGCCAAAAGCTGGCCTCAAAAAGCTGCCTTTAAATTCAATTCGAATTAAATGAAGCAGACCGAACAAAATGTGCGCAGCGCAGCAAATTTAATAGCTTGCAACATGCCTGCTGCAGCCGTTGCTGTGCCAGTTGCGCCAATAATTTTGGCGCTAGCATATGGCTAAGCAGCTGGCAACTTGGTCGACTGGGCGCATACTTAATGGGCAGTGCGAGCGCTGCGCCTCGACAATTGGCAGTACAAATTGTGGCCAAAAGCGTACATTAATTGCATCAGGGAATTTTTTCTACTGCTTGCAATATGCGGCAGCCAATTATTAAAGTCATTAGAAGGCTCTGCAGTTGGCAGCTGTTGGGCCATAAATTGCCGGCCGGCCTGTAAACACATGCCAGGTAGCAGCAACGACAAATGACGGCCCGACAGCAAAATGGTGCCTAATTTTTTCGTTTTCTCTTTTTTCGGAGCAGACATGGTCAAAACCCGACGCTCACGCAGCGCTCGCATCGACGTTGACAAAGTTGCAGTAGACGCTAAGCGAGCCACATAAATTTGCTGCCGCTGCCGCTGTTGCTGCTGCTGCTGCTGCTAATTCGCCAGTGGGCGTGGCCATAAATAAAAAGAAATAGAAGCGAAAAAAAGCCAACTGCAAGCACAAATTATGCCTAGAAGCTGGCGGCAACAAATGCGATGCTGCATTAGCAGGCCAAACTACAGCAGGACTCAACATGGCAATGTCCATGGCCATGGGCTGGCTGTACGCCGTACAAATGGCCGTCCACTGGCTATTAGATTACGCAGCAACCATTAAACAAGCCTCCAGCCGCTGACCCAACTCACCGACCCCTCCCTCAACCGCACGCACGCCTCATCGGACGCAACTCTCATAGCTGCTGCCATTTGGCAAAGCCATTTCGCATTCACGCTGTCAGCGCCCCAATATGATATGTGTGTGTGTCTGTGTGTGTGAGTTTTGTGCGCTGATTATTTTGTCGGCCACCGAAATGAACTCAATTTCTGCCTGACTTGGCATTATCTCTACAGAGGTTTAGATTTCACTTAATAATTATCATACGATTTTAAATTCAAACGTGGCGTATACGTGATATTTTACTAGTATTAACTAGTTGCCTGGTTAAAGTTACACCCTTCACTAACTGAACTGTTTTTGGTCTTAATTAAATGTTGTTGGCTTTCATTTCGTCAAGTGCTTGAGAAAGAAAGACGGCCAGACAGTTTTATGGCCCCAATGGGTTAACTGAAGGCATAAGCCTTCCCTGCCCACAGCTGTCTATGTTTGCGATTGTCGCCAACTGTTAATTGCGACATAAAGAACAAGAGAAATGACTCTGAAGACGTTTGATAGTATTTTCGATACCCCCACCAAACTAAAATGTATCTTAAAAGTTTTTATCAATTCTACTGCACAATATATAAAGAATATTCTGAATAAAATAATTATTAGATTATTATTAATTATTATTATTATTTAGACCAGCACTTTAAAGGATTTATAAGCTCTTAAGATCTATTTGAACAAGGTATTCTAATAGAGCTTGCATTAAATTTCGAAATAAATAAAAAAAAAAATAATCTTAGAACATATTTAATTCAAGGGATCAATAGTTTTTCAAAGAAAGAGAATCTGCTTATTCGTTGCGAATAATAAAGACTTTTCTTGATCTGTTTTTAGCTGACAAACTGTTAGCCTATTTTTGCCTATTTTTATTTGTTTTTAGCGGCCTCGCCGACTTGAGCACGACAATAGACGAAAACTACTTTTAAAAATATTTCCAACTGTTTTTACATAGCCTGTTTCCACATATAAGAGAATAAAAAACCAGGAATCTGTCACAATTCGCTTCATTATGGAAATAAATTAAATAATCAAGTATAAAATGTTCTTCAAATTTAAGATGTCTATTCCGCTTTTACTTTCATATAGAACGGCCTATTCCTCAGGAAACAATTTTTTCCGTTAACATCCAAAATTCACAATAAACTTGTTGCCTTTTTTTATCACCTTAATAACCAGTATATGGACTCATAAATGTTAATTTTTTTTTCAGTTTCTTCCACAATTAAAAATACCCTATTTAAGCCAAGTATATATTTTAACGGGATATTTTAAAAAACAACAAGAAAGCAATTGGAAAACAGTAAAAATTCAAATTGTCGCACACTTGACCAAACATTTGAACTGCTCTTATCACTTAAACGTGGCGTCACGAGGCACCGAGCCAAGTTGCAAGCTAACGAACGTAGCTCCAGTTGAAGTCGAGGCGCTGCCATGTTGCCACTTGATGAAGTACGTCGATTTGCCTTGGACCGATTGCTATATATAGATATATATGTTGAGGCGACACCCCTCCGGGCCGCACACAATTTCAGAGCACTTAAAACGGAAGCGGAAGCGGTGAGCACTCATTGTCAGGCTCAGGCGCAACTGTTGTTTGCCCAGCGCCAATTCCCATTTACCATTTACCACTTGCCATCTATCCGTTCCGCTTCTCTGTCTGTTTCTTTGCGTCTACCCTGGCTGTTTTGGATTTCTTTTTTTCCCATTTTTTTTTTTTGTAGCTATCGGTTAAATACTCTGGGCTCGAGCGTGTTAAAGTACATTTGATTTGATTTGTTGTTGATGTCGACGTTGTTGCTGCTGCTGCTGTTGCTGCTGCTGTTGCTATTGCTGGTTAATGGACAGTCGGGCGAGCAGCAGTTGTTGGTGTGACACTAATCGCTCAGCTAGTTGACGGCCCCAATCGAGCAACCAGTCCAACAATCCCCGATTCCCGATTCCCCCAGCCGTCTAGATGGAACTGTCCGTCAACAGACATTCGAGTGCCACAGCATTTTTAATGCAATTTGTCTGATTTGTTGTTGACATATCTATTGTTGTTGTTGTTGTTGTTGTTGTTGTGTTGTTGGTTGTCGTGATTTGTTGCTGATTTTGTCATTTAGTGATTATAACGTTTTTTCGCCCTTATACACACACTTACACACACACAGGGAAATTGCTGTGCGACTGCAATCATTACTAATTGTCATCAAAATTAAGTGGATTTCGCGTTTAATTGAAATCGTTGCGTTGCATAAGCCAACGATCTAATCTTCAACTGTTTGCTTTAAAGCCAAATTAGTGCGAGTAAGTGTGGCTAAGGCACTTCCTCGTGCTACTGCTGCTGCTGCTGCAATCATGCTGCAGTCATTCACCAAATGGGCTAAAACGGCAACAGTGTTGGCAGTTAAGTTAACATAAGTTAAAACAGTGAATTTATTTTATTTGTAATTTGTGTATTTGTGTATAGCTGTGTGAAATAAAGTAATACGATTTTTTTGGCTGCTCTCAAAAAAATCAAAATTCTCTATTTGCCACATTTTCAGAACTAAAGCTATCAAATCATTTAATTATATAGATTGTATATTTTACAGTTTGGCGGACATAGCTAAAAGTTAGCGATTTAGAGTCAAAGTTGGGGAACAGAGTTGGTAGAACATTTTTTTGTTTCTCCCCGTCGGCAAGCAACAGTTTTACTACACAATATAATGCTTTAAATTCCTGTATTAAGAACACTAGTTTATTAAAAGATTATTTATTTTATTTATTTAGTAATTTATTACATAATTTGTTTTAACTATCTTGACAACCAATATTAAACTCTCGAAATAAAAGGGTATTATTGATATTTTTTTATGTTATTTTCAGGTCAATGATTTGAAATGGCTTAAGCGAACTTAAATAATAAACAAGCGAAATAATTAGTTACCATAAATAAATAATTTTAGAAAAAAGCGCCAGCATGCCAATGGGAAATTAAAATATCTGCGATGCCCTCGCAAAGCGCATTTTAATTATTTATTCAACGTTTAATATCACCTAAATCGATAAATATATGACATTAGCAATACAGTTCAAATTACAAAAAAAACAGTTGAAATAGAATAAATTTAAATGCAAATATGTGAATAAATATGTAAATAACTTGTTGTCAATACCATTGTCAGAATTTTAGCCAGCGTAAAACTGGCTTTATTTTAGCTCTTAGTTGACAACACTGCTCGCTTCTAGCCGCAATCCACAGTCCCAGCCCAAAGGAATAGACGACAACAATCAATGTTCTCTAATTGTTTCCGAAAAGATTGACTGCCTAACGCATGGGGCCACCTGCACTGGACTTGGCAACTGGGCCGGCAGCATCAGTAAAAACAACTGCAGTAGAAGCGGCAGCAATTGCTGCATCCAACCAGACTCCAGTTGCACTGCAGTTGTGCGACACTCAGCCTTGTCGTTGTCTCAATGATGTCCTGTACCAGCATCCGGCGCCGGTCTCATCAACATCCACATGGACATACATTGCGACTTCGAGTGTGCGTGTGTGTATGCGTGTGAGTGTGTCTGGCAGACAATTACATGACCTAGCTGACCAACTGGCCAGCTAACCAGCTGTCCAACGGGCCAGCCGAGCAGCCAGCAATCAAGTCTGATAAGCGAACTGCTGCGGTTGGAGCTCAGTAATTTTCCCCACTGTAGGTACGAGTGTGGCATTATAACATGATGAGCCTCATTCAGTGGCAAATCTGTGCGGTGGCAGCGGCCATTAAGTGTCTGCTGAAATGCACCGGCTGGCAATAAAAAGGACTTTTCGAAAAAACTTTTGCATCGTTTACGTACAACTCGATTGTTCTAATGAAAAGAAACAACAACTAGGAAATTGTTGACAGGATGCGTTTGCGGATGCGCCATTAATTAGTTTTAAACTCAATGTAAACTCAATGCCACACAATGCTAGACCGTAGAAATCCTTCAAAGTTAGAGTTATTGACTTGGAAACCTCCTTCAACAAGCACATTTATAAAATATAAAATGTGAACGAAAGAAAATCAAACTAAGATTGTTTTAATTACTTTACTTACACGACGGAGAAGCACATCCTTGACCGGAAACCCAAGCAATATTCCTATTATTAGCAGTAATAGATTAATATTAATTATTTTCTTGTTAATAAATTGTTGGAAAGGAAGATAACTTATACTTTATCAAGTGCGGAATAAGCCCCAGGTCAGATTCAGGTTGCAAAATTTTATTTTGAACTAAATATAATGAATTGTCCTGGACGACACAAAGTATCATCTCAGTCATGCCAATGGGGGATTTCATTTTTATTGCCGAATTGTAGAGTCTTGGTTTCTTGTTCACCTTCCTTTTTTTGAGCATACACTTATATATACATTCAAATCTCCAAACCGATCGTTAAACGATTTATGCAGAAAAAGAATAAATAGCAAAAAGAAATATATGTACTTCTCATTGTTATATTTATAAATAAATGGTCGTCTTTAAAAGATAAAGGATATATTAAAAGCTCAATTCGATTTTGGCGTAAGGAAAATTAAATATAACTTCGTCTACAAATTAAATGATATTAAAGAAAATAAAATAAAACATAAAACAATTTTAATTCTGTTACCTATTCTCAATAAATAAAATAAAGTTATTTATGTGCATAGCAATATCACTAATTGTTGATCATTTATTCCTAAAGATTTATTATACCCTTTACATCAAGTTTTCCAAAGGGTACAAAACTAATTTTATACCAACTATGTTTTCAAAGTGTTCTTGCCCGAGGTTTTAAGTCCCAATTGAAAGCCAAGCAAAGTGGACAGAACTCTGACGTTGACTTCATTTGATGCGGCTTAGTTGGCATGAAAACAGGAAATGTTTTAATTGTGTCCAGAAACAAGTGCATAATACCAACATATAAAAATGGCTGATTTACTTTCGAGCTGTCAGGACGGAACAGTTAATGAATACGAAGCTGCCCAAGCGACAAACTTATGACTTCATATTGGTCCAAGAGCTTGAGTTATTGGCACACCATGTGCCCAGCAGGCGCCGAGCGTGTCTCCTTGGGTGGCACATCAACACCAAATGTGGGACACCATCAGCACATCATAGGGCCAGACTGGAGACCTTCAGCTGCCATGGCTGCTGCTGCTGCTGCTGCTGCCGGCAATTATGGCAATTCAAAGTCACGTAGTATGGCAACAGATTTTCGAAATGATTTCATAAGTGCTGAAAACACAACTTTCCACAAAGGCCAATGCCAACGAACTTTGTCACTGAATGGGATGGTTTTCCATTTGTGTTCCTAGCTTAAACTCTTTAAACACTTGTTGCTGCCACACGCACACACACACACGTATACACAATTATAATCTTTAAGCATTTTTGAAATGCAATACAAATAAATTAAGTATACGTCGCATAGCACAATTTTATATAACGCTGCGTGAGGCACCATCAACACACCAGCGGGTGGTCCGGGCGGGTCATTAATCACAACTATGCGAAGCTTGGCTGGAAATCGCCCTGTGACCAAATAGGCGCCAATAATAGCCAAAATGCCCATTTAAATGGCATTCAATGAGCCTGCCAGCTACGGCACAGCGGAGCACAGGTAAACAAGCTTAGATTGAAAGGCAAAACGACGAACGATGACTGCCGACTGCTGCTCTACCTGCTTGACTCCTTGCCCAGTGCAAGGCCAATAAATAAAATGCCGTCGAGTGCCAGGCGACGTACTGTGGGCACTATTTGTGCTTAAAGTACACAGCCAACGCGATTTTTGCATACCTTTTTAAAAAGTCCGCCCTTAAAGGTCGGTCTATATGTTTTTTGTATAAACAGTTTTTTTTGTATTAGGGATTTTACCTTTTTTTACTACATAGAAAGATGGATCATATAGCTCACATAGAATCTATCGGTCGAAGTCAAAGTGTGTTTATGAAAAATAAGTTATCTAAGCAAAATTAGGTAATAAGTTTCACGGGAATCCTCACATTTGGTATGTTTTCTTAAAGATTTTTTGTACATATTTTCAATGTGTGACTTAATAATAAATAAACAAAATCTTTATTAAATAGTATTCCTCGGTATATGAGTTATTTAGGTGCGCAGCAACAATGACAATCCGAATTCGAATCCCATGTTATAAATAATAATAATAATAAATGTAGAAATTTATGGTAAAAAATAATATTAACTGTTTGTTGAATTCTTCCTATATGTTTATATATTTATATATATATATATATATATTTAAGTATATGTAGGTATTTATTTTTATAAGAAGTAATAATTATTATATATGTCTAAACATAAATATATGTCTGACATTTCTTTAAAAGATGTCCATTCGAATTTGCTTTCTTTATAAATAAGTGTGATATACATATTTATATTCATATAAATAAGTGTGATATACAAGTCTAACATTCATATATTTAACATACGAAAAAATTAATATACATATAAACCACTTTATTTAACTTAAATTTGATGCAGGTAAAAGCCAAATATTTATTTTCATGAAAAATTGGCTCAATTTGATATATTGTGATTTTAATGAAATATCTTTAGATCGATCGTTTTTCCCACTGTGTGGAGTCTCAGGACGCGTACACAAAATGTTTTAAATCAATTTATCAGCTTGACTCCAAAGAGGCGTCGCCATAAACATTTCCCTGGCAAGGAAGGAGGATGCGCACGAAACGCGAGCCAAGTGAAGATGTCTATAGTTGCTATTAGCCGAGCAGTTCTGTTGGCTTTTCCTTGTTTGCCGGGTTAGCATTTGGTGTGCTCATCAAAGAATTTATTGATACGAAAAACACTGCCGAACGCTACAAAATTTTAACAGCGCGCAATTTTTACTTACGGCTTACGGCTTAACACGCGATTAAATTCTAATATGGATTTTATATAGCCGGCAATGCAGTTAGCTAACAAATGACAGGTGCCATAAGCGGAGTGAGTGGAGCGCACAGCATTGACAAGTTGCCATTAAAAGCGTTTATTGTTCTTGCAACGTTGAGCAAAAATAAGTAATGACTGCCTGCCTGAAATATACTTTGGATTTTATTAACGCGCTTAGCTGGAAAGTGGATATCCCAACCAGTTGGCAAGTGGCAATGACTTGATAAAGATTGATTGATTGATGGACTGGTGCGCTGCTGCTGTTGCACGTTGCTTGGCATGACAAATTGAGCTGTCATAATATTGTATACGAATGCCACAAGATTTGCACATGAGTAATCCAATGTTGCGTATACGCCGCATGACACCAGCACAATGCATTGCCGCACATTAGCAGCAAAGGTACACACACACACGCATCACACACAATCATCAGCATTAAAAACAAATAATTTTACACAACGCACACACACACACACACATTCAAGGATACTGTGGCAGTTAAGCTTTAATTTTGTGCTGCTTTATAGAGGGCTTACACACGTTGCGTTTACTTAACATCGCACAGCAACACCCACACCTACATTTAACGAGCACGCGTGTGTGTGTGTGTTCGCTTGATGAGTTAAATTAAATATTGCAACACAAATAGCAATAAAAGCATGATGTGTAATTGCATGCATTTTATCACACAGCCAACGTAACGAGCATTAAAGCCAACATCACATTTGCAATATTAAGAAAGATGACGGCGCAAGCAGGTTGTGCCCGACTAGCAACATGCCTGCGCCTGTGTGTGTGTGTGTGTGCGTGTGTTGGACTTCACACACTATTTAATTATCAGGCATGTGTCATGCTGGACATGTTGTCGTTGAATCAGCCACTGATTGCATGCTGCAGCATTGCCTGATTAGTGCAACTTTGTTGATGCCACATTGAAATCTGAGTCTGACTGTCCATCATGGACATTCAAGAAATAGAAATTCATTACTTTATGTGGACGTTTGCCGAGCACAGCTGCCAACAAAGAGACAACGCCAAAAACAAAAACAATGCGCAGACAGTTGCAATTGTTGCCACTGTCCTGCCACTTGTCGCGCTGTGTCCCCCATTTTCAAATAGTTGGGCGCGACAAAAAATAAAGATAAAGAATAAGAAAGTATTGTAAGATATGGATAACCGCAGCCTATATGCCCTTATCTTGTAGATTGGAACCATTATAGAATATTCCGATATTATATATACATAATTTTCAGCCAAGTGGTTTCAATTGAGCTATAAGCGATTAGAAATTAAAATACCTTTGCTAAAATATGACAAAGATTTCTTTCCAAATATTAAGAGCAAGTTTGCTATTTTTATTTATTATTATTATTAATACTACTATTATTGTTATTATTATTATTTATTTATTTAATTTTAGGTTCTGTAGATATTTCAATGCTAAGCAAAAAATTAAAACACATAAGCATTTTTCTGGGCTGTCTGATCGATCTAAGCAAAGATCTACATACAGACCTATATACAGACGCAAAACAGATTTTATTTATTTCTCAGTTTGGCTCTATGTTTTCTATCGGGAGGTGAACCCTCTAGTATCCTAATGGACCAGTAAATGTCTAAATAAGTCGAGGATGATTTAACCTCGGCCACTGTAATAAAAATTATAATAATTTCTATGTAAGATGTTAATCATCTTAATAAAATCATTTCGTTGCACAATTCCTGACAGATTTATTAAACCTCCTGCAAGAGTATAAAAAAACGAGCTACAAAAATGTTTTATTGTCGCGTCGCAACGCGTCGCGTCTTGTTGCTTGTCTTGTTGCACGCCTTTGTTTTAGCTGTCAGCTGTCTGTTCTGCTGTTGCGGTTGCAGCTTGAGTCGGCTTGGCTTGGTTGAGTTGAATTTGGTTTGGCTTAAAGCTGCTCTCACATGCCTGTGAGACACACACAACGGTTTGTTGATACTAATATTTGGTCTAAGCTGTTGCTTCTGACATATATTTGTATTCATCTGTTTAGGTATTTGTGCATGCATGTGCATGTTTATGTGTGGGTAAATACAAAAACTTTTGCTTAACTCATGCAACATCTCATTGTTTATTTTCTTCGTGTATTTTTTAAAAGTGTGTTTTTTTTGGTTCCTTGTTTGAGGTTTTTAAACAAAAGCTTCTTTCTGCCTGCGCAACCAACGCACTTTGCTAATATTAATGCTAAAGTGCAAAAGGTGAAAAACTTGTTTGCTGAAAATGGACTTTAGTCCAGACAGTTGTCTCAAAGTTGACCACACGTTCCAAGCTCATTGCTACTGTGGGCTCAATAGCCACATTTTTTCGCCAAAAAACATTTTTTTGTTTAATATTAAGGAATTTTAATTTTTAAAATTAGATTGTTTAAGTAAACTTTTAATTCTCTAAATATATTATCACTTTACATTTCTCTTTCGAATTGTAGTATCAGAAAATATGAGAAATTTAAAAAGAAAAACATCAAGCACGTGCCTGAAAGGAAAAACTTGTTGAAAAATAAGACGACATACGATTATAATCCTACAAAGAATTATTTGTAATTTACACTTTTTATAGTCGTTATAAATTGGTTTTTAACTTTTTTTTGGTATATAATTCAATTTTATTCCAACTGGGCATTTGCCATTTTATTGATATTCAAAAAATTACCTATTTATAATAAAAAATGTATCTGTGAAATGTGAGTTATTAAAATTAGAGCCTAAAAATAAATACATTTTACTATTTAATTGGTGATAAAGTGCAGCCAAGGGCCGAAAAAATATTTGTCAGGCCCATAGTAAAGGTTTTGCTACACATTTGAAACATCTGCACTAAGGATATGTATTATAAATAAATATCTATATACACATATACATATACAGGTACACCTATATATATTTCAAATAACTTTTCTTTCACTGTGAAGTGCATTTAAGCTCCTGGCTCTGCCTTTTACCCCTGTCCAAAAGCAAAGTTAGCAAGCCACACGACCACAGAGAACAGCACACACACGCGCTTATATATATTTTTATACAAATATGTGTTGGGTGCCCAGACAAACTTGCACCTGTTTGCATCCAAACTGTAAGCTGTGTGGCCAGTTGTCTGCCTGCCTGGGGACAAGGCAATTGCTGCAATTGCATGCCACACGCACTTTGTTTCTCTTTAGATAGTTTTGGGGCCTGCATAAAGAAGAGTATTAGGTTACCTAGTGTAAACATAAATATTAAACATTTTATTTAAATTGTTGAAATTTATATTTCGGTTGCCTGTGCAAATAGACTCTGTGAAAGTCGTTGTTGGGCAAGTTTGTTGCATGATTTCAACATTTTAATTCAGCTCATATCAAATAAACGTTTTTTAGCCACGTGCACAAACACAGCACACACACACACACACACACGCACACAAGGCTTACAGCAGCAAATAGATAATCAAATTGTGCAAATATCTGTCAAACTGCACAGCACAAAGTTTGCCATATTCTGCGTCAGTTGCCAAGTTCTAAAGAAACCTGAGCGAAGTGCTGACCACAAAAAGCCAAGTTGGCAACACACGCACACATACATATACACGCGCACAGACACACGCAGCAGAGTGCTTGGCATCAAGTGCGAAAGCAGCTTTGGCCAGCCGCAGGTGACAAAAGTTGCGACTAAACGGAATACCTATACATTGATGCAATGATACATTGCTTGCTCCATAAATAAAATATAGAAAAAAAGAAAAAACAATTGGTTTCCGTTGCGGCATGGCCCACAACATTAAACATGATTTTTAACAGCATTTGTGGCAAGCTTTTAGCAAATTCTACATTTGTTACATTTGGACGAAAATAGTTTATGGTTCGTCCTTTGTAGGTGCTAGAAACATTTTAATATACCCTGTACCCTTTAAATGGGCGATGGGTAATTAGGGGTATTATAAAAACTCTAACGTTTAAAGTTTATTTGAGTGTTTTGTTTATTATCTCATGTTGATATCTTTTGAACCCTTTTAACCCTTTTTAAATAGTTTATAAACAAATTGCCGCAATATACATTTGTTAACTGTACACTCTACCTGATTAGAATAAAATATATTTTTTAAGCACTCCTAAACTTTTGGAGATATTATTTATGTTGTTCTTTTTTTATTTCAAAAAATTCGGTCTAAAAATCATTTAATTTTGAATTTTTAGAAAAACTCGTGTCATTCAGCTTATGTATATTATAAAACATATTAAAAATGTTCAGTATTGGCTTTTATAAATACCATAGACAAATGCATAAAACAGTTTTGAAAATTTTTAAAGATTACTTATTTATAAATAAATCAATGAAACATTATTTTAACCAGGGTTTTTAAACTTATTGTTTTATTTCAGTTCTGTAACAACAGTGTATCTCCCAGTCGTGCCCTCCCGACTGGGACACCCTTGTTTGTTTTTGTTACAACTTTTTGGCTAGCAAAGTTGCCGCAAACCAACGCCAGCCGCAATATCATAAATATTTTATGTTGCGGCATGTTCCGTAATTCGCTTGTGTTTGTAGCTCAATTTTTTCAAATGCTTTTCGAATAGTTGCGTTTCAACGAAAATAAAAAAAGAAAACGAAAACTTCTTTAAAGCTGCCACAGAACGCAACTAAGCAGCGAATTATTCAAAATGCCACAAATGCGTTGCACGCCACCCGCGAACTTGTGTTTAATTACACAAAGTGCTTGGCTCTTCATAATTAGCGTACTGCATGCAATCAGCCAACGAGCAGCTGCCGCATTCAAATCCCGGCAACATTTTACTGCACTACGCGCAACGCGTAATTAAGAAAAGAAACGGAAGCAGTGAAGCCCCTAAGAGCTAGGCTAAGTCCGGCCTCAGCCAAGGCTGATCCCACGCAAGTGCAGAGTGCGCCATAAACTCGGACAGAACAGAATTGCAGCAACAACAAACATCGATCGGCTTTAAAAGTCGCAAAGTGGGCCAATTGACAGCATCCGGCTGAGCGTCGCGAGGGGGAGTGAGTACAGGATGCTGCTGCAATGCATGTGGGACATGTTCGTCCCGTTGCAGTTGCAGTGGCAGCTGCAACTCCATTGTTGTTGCCCCGCTACCTGCAACAGCGGGCACAGCTGTGAGACTGTGCGACAACGGCAAATGTTGCAATTATTATGCAGCAGCCACATGACGTGACAGTATGCCACACGAAGAGCATGTGTATGTGTCTCTCTGACTGTTTGTGTCTGTGTGTGTGACTCTGTGTGCAAAAGTTCAATATGTAAATGGGCATTGTGTGCGTGAACTGTCAACACATGGGCAAACGAGCGAACGAAAATGAAACAGTCACCTTGGGAGTCATCAACATGAACAACGAAAACAGGCATACACTCATACACTCACACACACACACACACACTCACACACTCGAACATGAGCGTGAAATTATTGACCACAAATACAGCAACAATTGTGACACACATTTTGTGGGTCACTAGCGCAGGCCAATAGACACAAAGGAAGAAAGAGTGCCGGAATGCGGGGGGCAGGCGCTGGGATTATGGCTAACAGGGCAAATTAAAGGCATTGAAAGAGTATTCAAAGAACAGAACTTATGCATAATTTACTGTACAATTTAAAGCAATTTTTTTTCATTTTTACATTTGCTATTCATAAGATATAAATCCAGCTAAATATATATTAGTTTCTTTAGGGACGTATTTTAGTAGATAGTGTACTGGTTAGCTGGCAGGTTTATAGGGTATAATGCACACAGATGGAGCGTTATAATTATCAACAAGTTCAAACCTTCGAAAGTGTGGCAAGACGTTCGCAAGCCAAGGTCGCAAAGTCTGCTGATGATAGATCCGGTAAGTTCTTGAAATAGCTTTACAGACAACCTGGTCACGTTTTGGTGCTTTGCACATTGTTGTTGTTGGTTATAAAAAAACACGAGCGACCGAGCGCCTGCCAGCTTATTAAATATAATCTGGCACTAAATTTAGCATCCAAAATTCACTAAACGAGAATCTACATAATAAGTTTTAATTATCTATCAACGAGTAAAAAACAACTTGATCTGGGTATGCGTAGCTTATTTACCAACTTTTCAGCGTCTTGATATAAAGCAATTTATATAAAACTTTTCATATGATTATAATTTGTCAACAAATTAGGAGCATATAAAACACTTGTAACTGGAGACCGTTACCATAGTGTGAACGAGTATTACGCAGTTGGTTACACCCGACTGCAGAGTTTTTACGCGTTTACATATATACTTAACAACTAATTCTACGACGCAAACGCTGTGGATGACAGTATTTAGCAGGAGGCGTTAATCACACTTTGAACAATTTGGAGTTGACACTTGAGAAAATGTTTTGTACCCAAGTGCCACAATGCAGCAAATGATTTGCAAATATTTCACACTTCTGTCTGGAGCCAGTGTTGGGTGCAGCAAAATGCGCGAAAATTCTTATGGCTGACATTTACACGCACACAACAGATGTGTGTGCGAGAATGTGTGCGTGTACAAGTGTTGTGTGCATTTGTTTTGAAGGCACGCGCTCAATAATTAAGCATAGATGCCACACACAGTCACACACTCACACACACACACGCACACAAGTAATTTAGCTATTTTTGTTGCTGCTGCATGTTGCTGCAACATGCGGCGCGCTTTTGTGTGGCCACCAACCCGCTGACAGGAGCTTCACTTTGGCTGCCACTGCGGTTTCTCACATGTCGACTTAATTAAAGAAAACTTAATTAAATGATAACACAGCAGCAGCAGCAGCCAACAAAGTTATGCGAAATATTTCTTGTATCTGTGTGCACGTTAGGCCAACAACAAATAACAACAACCACTTCAACTGCAACAACAGCAATATGCCAGTAGCATTGACGGGAACAATGTGTCCATGTCTCCGGCCTTCTATCAGGCAGTCGACCAGTCGTCCGATCAGATGGTTGCCTTGGAAGAAGAATGCAGCTGTTCTAAAGCTTTTCACTTTTATGCCAGGCTATTCAGGCCAGCCATTCACCCACTTAATTGCCACAACAATTGGCCAACAGGTGTCTGCAAATGATTAAAGCACTTTCAGTGCCTTTCAGCGTTCCCTCAATTATTGGCCTGAATGCCGGAGATTATCAATGCTGCCAATGCAGTCTCTGCTGCAATTTGAAAATAACATAAAAGCTGGTTAAAAAAAGTGCATAGGGATTACACACAATTTACAGGTGTTATTCATTATGTTATAAAGTATGTAACACTTTAAAATATATATATATATATCATATATTTATTATACTTTATCATAACTTTATTTGAATGTTGCAAACACAAATCTTGTTGAAGGAGCAGAAAACGTTCTTCAAGTATCAATTATTTAATTATTTTAAAAAATTTTAAAAATGCATCACATAATAAATAACTAATTAGACTATAATACTGAAGTCATTAAAAAAAATGTAAAAAATTTCATAAGTATAAAATTGTCAGAGTCCTGTTAAGAAGATCTATTTATCTATCTATCCGTTGTCCTTATTTGTCTGACAGTAGATACTATAAATATATTTTTTAAAATTTATGAAATTTGTCACTCTTTTTATGAAATTTATTTTTAATATGCTATTTTTTATAAACCTGCTCAAAATTAAAATATTTAAAAATAAATTTAAAATATTTAAAAATTATGCCATATCCTAAAAGGAACAAGGCTCTCGCCGAGTAATCCTTTATTGGTATCAATCAGCAAGTGTATTCTATATTCGGCAATTCAAAATTATTCGTTCAACGCAGTTGTTTTTTGCTCATGTCAAAGTGGGTTAAAAACCACCCACTGGGAAAACGCTGGCTGCTGAAAAGGCCCAACAATACAGTCGTAAACGCTCCAAGTGCTGGGACACTGCACTCGTGAATGCCTCGTCCTTGCTTTCGTCCCTGTTAGGACACACAAAACAGATACATTAGCGACCATAACGTATGAGCAAGCGGCTCTTGAGTGTGCGAGAGTGTGTTCGAGTGTGTGTGCAAGTGTGCGTGTGTGTGGGATGAATGGCGCTGCTTTTAGATGACTGTGCTGAAATGGCTCTATAAGTGTTTATGTAACTAGGCTGAGTTGTGTGTGCGTGGGTGTGGGTGTGTGCTGACTGTTGCCGCCTGTTGCCAAGAAAACAGTGACACTTTTCCGCATGTTATGCCTGTTGTTGCATTTGTTTGCATTCACACATACACACACACACACACACACACACACACCCTCATGCATGCCTCAGTGCATGCATTATGGCATTGTCTCTGTCAATATTGTTACAACGTGAAACTGTTTTGGCTATGCAGCACAGACCGAATTATAACATTTTTTGCAGACATTTAGGCTTTAGCTGTTGCGGCCGTAACCCTTTAATAGAGCCAATTGTAGGGCCCGATTCTTAGAGACCTGCATGCAAATGAGCTTTAACTGGTTCAAGTGCATATCAGTTGCAAACTTAACAGTTGCATGTCCCCTCAATTTACAATTGAACAGCATGACACACTCAACCCACACACACACACACACAACATCCGGCGGAATAATGCTTGTGTACACACACACTGTTTCATTGTGCACATCCTGGCCAGCGGAGGTGCCAGCGATTTCTACTATTTGTTGTTTACGCGCATTGATGCTAATGCCAATTGCTGCCGCTCCTGCTGCTACTGCAGCAATACGAATTTTAGGGTCATCGATTTACCGGAATTGTAGTGCCATTGCCGTCCCGTTGTCGCTGTGTCGGCTGCTTTTTATTGCTGTTGTCAGGTTCCATTTTATTATGATCACGGGCACGTGACTGCAGCCAGAAAGCCAACTAAAATCGACGCAGAACCAGAAAACCAAAAAAAAAAAAAAACATTCGCGCCGGACTTCAAAACACTATTGCGGGCCACAGTTTATAGATTCTGTTCCAAAAACTAAAATAGAATAAAAACAACAATTGAGTTGGCAGCTGACGCGATACTCTTTTTAAAGTTAAATAATATGAAAAATACTTATTGATTATGAGGCTGATAGAGCAGATACTTTAAATTCAATTTAAAGGAACATTAAAATACATTAATTAAATTTAATGACTCTACTTTTGAATTTAAAATTCAGGGCGTGATTTAATATTTTACCATTAGTACAGATAAAATAAAGTTATGTCATTAAAACTATTAAAATGCAAAACGAAAAGCAAAAACAACAAATATAAAGAAATAAATTTAAGAGACTTTAAAGATAATCAACAAAAGTGCATTTAAAAATTGTATTTAAAATTAATTTAAATATGATAACATATTGCCCTGTTGGTTGAAATTTAACATTATAAAGTTGTGGAAAGAATAGAGACTTTTTAAATTAAGTATAAGAACATTTAGTTCTTTATATAAGCTTTTAGAAAAGTTTCTCAGTATTTACCTACATTTTGGAAATTTAAAATTCATTTTTTCAAAGATTTGCGACTTTGTTGGACTGAGTATATGTATAATATACCCTTTGAAACCAGGGTATGGCTAACAAAAAACTAAGCACCAACTTCCATACACATTCTACAATATGCATACGAATTTGTGTGCTGGTATGTGTGTTTGTGTGCACTCAATCGTCCGGAGCCTATTTTTCTTTTTTGTAGCATACTTTTGTGCACCAAAAATAACTGACGGCATTTACTTCTATTTTTTGCAGCCGCTGACCCTTTGTGTATATTTGCGTGTGTATTAGTAAGCATTTGTGTTTGCTTGTAAATTACAACTGATGATTTTCATTTGGCACTTACCCCGTCACACCCTTTTTCGCATGCTACTCTGTTGGATTGTCGTCATGTCCGAGAATTTTGCTGCTGCTGCAGTTTCGATTTTTATGCTGTTCTTTTTTTATGTCATGTGGAAATTAGAAAATCATTTTGGTGTGGCTTTGAAGCTTTCATTTCTGTGTTTTTTTTTGCGCTCTTGTTGTTGCTTTTGCTGCCGTTGTTGTTGTTGCTGTTTTTGCATTTATTCATAAAAAGCAACGCAAACGAATTCTCGCAGATATTCCAAATTAAACTTCCTGTCACACAATTAGTATAGCATCCGTTAGCTAAATGAAAAATAATGTCAAAAAAAGGTTAAAGTTGTTGTGTGTTTCGCATTTATTTTCATGCATAAATTTGTCGACTGTTGATCGTTTATCTGTGCTTCTATTGTGCTGTACATTTGTGGAAAAAATAATATTTCTCTTCCACTATTTCAACTCAATGTTGTGCAAATTGATTTTTGATAAGCCAAAATAGAAATCGCCCGTACAATGCAGAAACTCATACCACTGCACGCCGTCAGACTACGAAAAGATTAAATCAATTTCCGATAAGCAGCAAAAACAATGACAAGGAGAACGACGCAACCGCTGGAGAACATAACAAGTTCTTATACCAAGAAATGTTGGCTAAAATCTACCAAAAAGAAAAATAATAAGTATGTTCTTTCTTTCGCAAGCTGATAGTTCAATACACTTGCTTATTTGTTAATAACTTCATTTAATCTATATTAAATAACGGTAACGAAATTCTATTAACTTTACAGCCATTTTACAAGAACCTGCTGAAGTTGATTAACATTTTGACGTACTGTTAAACCTGATTAAGCTGATAAAAATAGGGTTTTCTTTCGCAAAATTCCAATTAATTTCCAATATTTACGGATAGAAAATTAAATTATTTTTACAGAACCATCGAAAAGAATGCTTTAAAGTAGGTTGCTCCAGAAAAATACTTAATATTTAATAATTTATTTAATAATAGTTAGAGTAAATTTAATATTTATAAATATAAATTGTTTTTTGAGAGAAAATCGCTAATTGTACTTAGAGGAACATCAAAGTATTTTTTCCCACAAAAAAAATATTTCTTACTGGATGAAAACTCTCTTTTTTGTTCACTAACAAAATTAGTAAAATTTAGAATCTATGAAATCTACTTTTTTAAGTAGCTCAAGTAGAAATTTAAGCATTTTCAGGAAGCCACACGATTCGTGTCATAATTATAGCACCCACTGTAAGAGTACAAGCGAGACAAAGCAATGGAATATTACGAGCTAGCCGCAACATGACATGGCCAAGGGGCCAACTGCGAGGCAAAAGTTGGTAATGAAAATGCGTTTTCATGGGGCACAAAGAGTTTTTCTCGTTGATGTTGATTGATTTCGCGTTTGCCGCAGCTGACAGCCATAGCGAATGCCCAGCCAGGGCAGGCTCCCGACTATGACTTATTTTAGATAAATTCGCAGCGGCGATTGCTTAATTAAAGCAGCCATTGAAACAAAAAAAAATATTGTTGTTACACTCATGAACGGCAGCCGGCGGGAAAAAGCAAATCAAAACCGTTTTAAAAATGAAAACTTTTTAATGAGTTGTGGCAGGGCCCAGAGGCAGTGACGCGTCGCGTCGGCAGCTGTTTTCCCAATAATTTAACACACGTTGCGTATACGCCGCGTGTGTGTGCGCACACAATCCAATCAAAAGTTTACAATTCATGCTCAAAATGTCACGCCTCGGCGTTATCTAAGCTTCGAATTGAAGGCCTCAAAAAAACGAAGGGATCTCTTTAAACATGTGTAGCCAAAGTTTTGTGGGCACGATAGGTGTCGCCTGGGCATGAACCTGTATCTAAGCCGCTTAGACCAAAAGCTTTAAGTGCCGCCACCCACAAGTATGCCATAAAAGATAGCTGTTAACGTTAAGTGTACCGCATTGTAAAAAATTAAGTACCATGCGGCAGCTGTGCGGCTCTTATACCTAATAACTGCCTACCAATGTTTACCCGATTTATGCTACGTGCGCGTAAATCCTCATTTATACCCAGAGCTCTCTTATGCTTATTACAATTTAAGGTGACATTTCTTAAGAATTGCCAAGAATTCTCGTGATTTTCATATGTCATATGCCTCAGCGCTCAATTATAATTTTACTCGAAGCAACTGACGTAAATAACAGCAATATGTTTGTATTATGCAAATGTTAAAGAGTGCAATATATGTAAATATTTTGTATACTTACCTACCAGAGTTCGTAAATCGAACAGACAACATAAATAAAAAAATATACAGGGCTTGCACATTCGAATTTCGTATATCATATTTATTTTCAATTATATTATTCGTTTTTATCTAAATTTTAAATGATATATGAGATCCAAGCAATCCATCCCCAAGCTTTTATTTGGCTACCCTTTATTTGTCATATGCAAAACAAGTTTATGTTAAAATGTGTGTCTATATTATAAAACCGTGAAAATAAAATAGTTTTAAAAATATAAGGTTTCTTTATAGTTTAAATGATTTTAATTCTTGGAATACATGCGACAGATCAGATTTTTTAAAACATTTACCATTTAATCTAATTCTCGAAACTTTGTAAAGATAGCCAGAGAATAGCTGTCGAATGGGAATTTACATCCATTTTTAATTGGGACATTGAAGGATCTCAATTGTAGTAAATCTAAACACTATGTTAAGGCGTGATTTTTTGTTTTTCCTTTAATATTAGTTTAAAGTTAATTAAAAGACTAAAGTAAGGTACATTTAAATATTTACTTGCAGGATATCATAACGACTTGACGAGGCGCATAACAAACAAAAGCAAATACGTTGTTTATAACATTGGCGACATCAATTTGTCTATATCATATATCATTACGAATTTTGACAAGTTCTGACGCATGTATTTAGTGCGTAAAACTCGCGTTGCCGTCTCACGTGCTCGATATTCATGAGTTGCTTACGAATTCATTGCACATTACAGCTGCAACAACAATACCAGCAGACCTAAGCAGCAAGTGGTGCACTCAGAGAAAAAACCAAGTAACTAGTAATAAGAATGCTTTGGTAAAATATGTTTCTAAATCTAAGAATTGTACTTCATACTATAAAACGTTAAATACAAAAATTCTTAGAATGTGTATATAGTGCTATAGTATTAATTTTGCTCATACTCAGGCTTAGAGCGACGTTTTTCTCTAAGTGTGGGTGTGAGCAGGGTACGTCTGGGGCTCGACTAGGACCACCCGCCAATATTGCTGCTTCTGCTACTGCTGCTGCTGCTGCTGATGACGTTACGGCAACAGCAACTCTATTAGGATCCATCAATGTCAGCCAATTTATGCGCATATTAAAAATGTGGTCTGCCGATGACAAACACAGTGGCTGCGACCCTTCAGACACACACACACACACAGTCAGTCAGGCCGGCGCACATGGCATCCACTGTATAGACGATATGATGACAGCACTCGGTGCAAATGCGCAAAATTGAAGAACAAGTCAACTACGTGACAAAAGCAGCCATAGCTCGAAAATAGCTTAGGACGCAGGGGGGTTAGGGGGTTGCCTTGTGCCAAATGTAACTTTAATGCATTCAAGCTATGTAAGCGATAGGAAACAGAGGCGATTAGTCCGCGTATATATGTGGGTGTGTGCTGTTCAAGTAACACTTGCACCTGCTGATATAATCAAAGCACACGCATCTACTCACAAACGCACCCTTCCACTCCAATTATGAGAAATGCATTCAATTGAGTTGAAATGCATAACCTTATCAGCACAAAGGACATGCACATGGGCGCAGTAGTGGGCGGAACTATGTAACTTTACTGGTTTGAGCCGGTTTAAGCTTATCGACAGGTGCACAGGTGCACGGGTGCACAGGTGTGCCTGTGTGACACTAATACTAATGACACAGATATCACCGCACCTCCATTTCAAATACTAATCGTAACAGTACCTCGCAAACAATCACACACAAAGGGAGTAGACGAGGGATTAGGCTGGGGGAGTGCCTGTTACCCAAATAGCTGCTCCTAATATTCCTATTGTTTACAGTGTGTATTTGTTGTATTTGGGCAATTATTGCCTGAAGCTCATGAATTCCGAATGTGAGATGTAGTTAAATTTCAAATCCAGTCAAAGGGTCCGTCAAATTGCATATGGGTTTTCAAAATTCCAGAAACTAAACGATTCAAATTCAAGCTCTTGATTTTACAAAGAATTCTTTTAACGTTTCCTTTAACTTTCAACATCTAAGAATTTCTTATTTCTTATACTTACCTTACATATGTGAAAACATTATTTACAACTTGTCAATCAATTGATTTTGATAAAGTAACTATAAATTTTGCTTTAATTTGGCATTGACCATAAAAATGCACTTGATGCCTAACTTTAAATAAATGAATTCTAAAGAATATCCTCCTTTTTTATATGTTTAAATAATGCCATGGCATCCTTCAACCAATCAATCCATCACATTTCAATTCATTAACTTTTGACCTCAGTTATAATTACACCGCACACCAAATTGCCAATAAAACATTTACAAAAGCCCATTTGCATGGCGAAGCCTGCCATTTTACAAGCCAACAGTTCAGGCAAGCCCTTGCGGTATCGCTTTATGCATCAGTAAGTAAAAGCATATTCCTACACACACACACACACGCGCACAAACGTTCATGAATTTGGATATATATACAAGACGTTTGTGTCTTTGGGTTTATTGTTATTGTTGCTTGGCCAAGTCCGACTAATTTCGGATCCGGCTTCAGGCCTAACCGAAGACCCGCAAAGTGATAATGACGATTGAAATAGTTATTAATTTCAGTAAATTTCTCACATTCTCATTTAAGCAAGGCTTGTATCCAATTGTCAACTGCTGCCCTACACACTGCGAGAAAATAGGTTGTATTTATTCTGAATATACTTTGAATGTACAACAGTTAATAATTATGTAATCTAATATGCAATAATTATTATTGATTTTGTTATTATTATTATAATGATATTATTATTACTATTTTTATTATTATGTAATCGTACACCAAAATTCAATATAATTCACAATTTCCTTATATTATTATAGGAATCATACCAATATATTATTTATTTTGATACATCTATTGATTGAAAAAAATCCATAAAAAACTGTTTAAGTATATTTTATGGCTAAAAAAATGTTATGTTAATTGATATTACGCATATAATTTAATACTCAATTACTTGTGCTACTTCTTTGAAAGATTTGAAAAGAGTGATTCCTGCTCACAATCACCTCAAGCACACTTAACTACTCAGAACGAATAATGTTGGTATTTGTATCTCAGTGCAGAATATCCTTATTTGCACTGCTGCCTGCGTATAGTTATATTTAAACAGCTAAATATAAATTTCTATCAATTGCATTTAAATTGCAATTGTTTGGCCTGAATTGCCGCAAGAAATTGCTTGTGTGCACTTATTTATTTATTTTGTGTGGCGGGAAGAGCCAAAGTCATTGGCATATTTGAGTGCCAATCCAAATAGTCAATACATTTGTGAACACATTCATTTATAACAAAAGTTTTAAGCTAAGCTGCAGTCATGGCTATATTTTCTTAAATCTAAGAATACCTGCTTAATAAATACAGAAATTTGTGTTTTAGCCAATCTGATTTATATATGTAAAAACTCTGTTTATTGAATATGTACATACTTCTGTTAAAAATCTTTAACAAATAATTGAAACAAAATGTCTTTCAATTAAGAAAATATTTTATTGATTTTTTAGTACGATTTTTAATAATCAGTTTGTAAACTTTGCTTAATGATCCGATTATAAATTTGAAAAAACTTTTATATTAGTTAATATTTTCTTTTATTTTTATTTTTTGCGGTGTCCTTCTGTCGAGCACTCTCATTCAAAACATACTTCGTTGTTAATTTATGGAAATTTGCCTGGTCTGCACGACACTTGACGCCGCTAAGAAGTATTTCGTTATAACTGCTATTGTTGCAGCTCTTCGACTTGAATATTTTAATAGTCGTTTTCTTGTTTCTGTTCTCGTTTGCTTGCCTCTCTGTATTCGGTATTCTGTATTGATTTACTTATGTGCATACAACTAAGTGCGTATTAAAACAATTTTGAATACCTAATTCTGCCGGTTGTTGGTTCTCAATTATACATATAGGACACAAAGAGAAATGTTGTCTTTGGAGCTCAACAACATTATATAATTAACAAATTCAATTAGAGCTAAACACGAGTAAAATCTCGAAATATGTGCATTTGGTTAAATCATGCGCTAATTTATATAACAGAGTGAAATATTCGTATTTAACCCCATAAATTACACATAATTTTCTTTTTAAACGATAGATGTATCTAACAAAATGTGCGTAAAAAAATGGTGTAAAAAGATTCTGAACATAAAATAGATTGGATCCAGATCTAAAATAGACCTAAAACATTAATTCATTCATATAAAAAAAAACTAATATAAACAGAAAAATATTTTGTTCATTGTGACTTTCTAAATTATTTTGTTCATAATTTTGGCAAACTTTACAACATTTCATACTCTTTCTCATAAAATAAAAAATTGTGTATTTTGTATATAAACACATGGAATATATACTCGTGTAAGCCCGCATCAGGTAAAGTAATAATAGTTTTGGGAAGCATGACAAATTTTTAATGTACCTATCTCCCAGTTTTAAAGCTACAGCCACCAAACGGACTATTTATGACCTTAACTTGATATCTATCAAAGCAATTGCAATCAACACGTACTATCCTTGTGCCCAATTTATGGAAACCCAGTTGACTTTCATATTGGCATCACTTTACGTCTATTGTTGCAAACTTAACATCTGCACTAATCGATTTAACCGACATCCTTTCAACCGAGAGCTCTTGTCAGATGCACGAATATCCAGACTCATGTGTCAATCGTTTCAATGACCCATTATAATTTACATGTGGCCTAATCAGTTGCATCCATTATACTACTATGAGGGTAATAAAGGCATTCTTAGGCTTCAGTTCAAGCCAGTTTAGTGCACCGTTTCTTATGGGGCCAATATAATTGAATGTCTTTACATAAAGATAACCGAGCTTTAAACTGATAGATAGAATGAAAGATTGCCGACGCAGATAAAAAATAGGTCATGTAGACAAAGAGCAGCACCCTTAACCGCCTGAATATACCAGGAATAAAGGAAGGACCCACCCACTGTGCGTTTAACTTTGCTCAAAGACATTTGTAAGCCTTTTTGGCTGTTGAGGTAGCCAACAACAGAGAGGTGGGCAGCACCTTAAGCGCCACACGCAGCATGTTTAACAAATCAAAAGAAACCCCTGCAGCCCCAGCCCCTGCGTCACGCAGCCCAAACATATTGCGAATATTAACAAAATTAGTAAAATACTAGAAAAATGCGTTTAAAATTGGGTGCAAACAAACAGCGTAAGGCTCGGTTTCCCCACTAGTCTTTAGAGACCACGTAAAATGCCAATAAAATGCGAATGCGAAACTTTGGCGTGTGCTCTTTTCGCGCGGCGAAAAGCTGGCCCGCCCCAACGTTGGCAAAACTTGCAAATGGGTTTCGTGTTCGTGTACAAACTGTTAAATCAGACTTTATGCAGGTGTTGCTGGCTCTTATGCAAAAAAAAGTACTGCAGCAATTATAGGTCTGTGCAGTGCAGGTGTGTGTAGACGTGTGTGTGTGTGTGCGTGTGTTGTAAAAGTTGCCTGCACGCAACAAAACTATGTTTTCAATTGTAATTATGCAATAAACGTAGCAAATCAACTGAAGTAACAACTGTCTTGTCTTCTCCCCGAGCTATGCAACAGTTTTCTGCGGCCTCAGTTCAGTTAGTAAATCATGTCTGTTCCGGATTTCGCATGTTTTTAAATAGTTGCAACAAACAAATTCCTTTTAGTTTTGCAGTAAAGTGTGCCGAATTCCAACAGACAATATTTCGTTTTTACTTTTTCGACTTGACTTTTCACGTTTCGAGTTGGAATTCTCATTGAACATTTTACTTCTCAGAAACCACTTTTTTAACAATGCATTAAAGTTTTCTACACATTTTTGCACTTAATGTATATTTTAAAATGTAGAAAATTTAAAAAAAGATATATGTTGATTTAATAAATCTTACCACAATTTTTAGTCGAACAGCATAAAACAAATCGGAGAAAACAACTAGTTTATTATGTTTTATTACAAAATGCTTAATATATCGTAGATTTTTTGCATTTATTAATTATTTTGAAATCGTCTGTAAGGCATTATGACGTGGAGAAAATTATTATCCATTGGACTTTAAATAAATTTTGTTTGGAAGTGTGTATATACAAAATATAGCACTTGGATAACAGGGGAACTGAAGACAAAGCTGGAATTTCAAACAGGCCTTCATACATTTAGTTCAGTTAATTAAAGTCCGCAGAGTCAGCTTAAAGACTGTGTTAGCAACAGCCACAAAAATGGCTCACTGCCAGCTGGTTCTGGCGTGGCTCAGATACGTAACGCCCCAACACCAACACCAGCACCAACACCAATACTCGTGCATTTATTACTATGCATATGTACTATTGCCGAAAATGTGGAACAAGCACAGACACTGCGGCGTTATCATAGCACATTTCACTGTTTGGTGTAACAATTACACCAAAGCCAACAACATTTGGCATACATTCAAAATTGCCAGCAGCCAAAACAAGCATATTTCCGTACCCCTTCACCCTGTCCTGCTGCCCTCTTTCATTGCCGTCTCCTGTCATAAGTTTGTGGAAATGTTTTTGATAATACTATGAAACAAGTCACATGCTCACAATTTTGTCTGCACATATACATATGTATATGTATCTAACTGTATGTGTGTGTTTGTGTTTTTTTGTGGGTTTCCGAAAAAAATGAAGGTTTATAGGTAATTGCTTTGTTTTTGTGCACCAAGATGAAAATAGTGTGGCGTTGGTAGGTCTCGTACATATCTTGACCAAGAGCTGGCAAACACTGCGGTTTTAAGCTCTTCTCATTTTTATACATATGTCCTTTTTTGTAACCCACAGGAGGAGAGTGTTTTGGAAAAATTCTTCTTTGTTTTTTTAAGTGAATTCTAATTTTAATTTCATAAATATAACTCAGAATGCTAAGGTGCTATAAACCAACAAATTAAAGGTATGTGAGTACACATATAGTATTTATTTTACTCTCTATCTGAACAAGAAAAGCCAAAATTTTGGTTGGGATATTTTCGAAAACAAAAAATTTATTCATACCAAACACTTTTTTCGACCATACGAGTTTTTCAGTGCAAGGTCAAAGTTCAAAGTTTCTAAAATGGTTGTGTCTTATTTTAAACTCCTACACCATTGCAATTTATATTTATATATATATATATATTTATATAAATATGTTATTCAACCAAAAACATTTACTTTCATCACATTTCGGGTTTATTTTATTCAAAGGCGTGTCTATTAAAATATAAATTAAGTGAATATTAACAATATTAATAAAAACAAGTATCAAACACAAAAAGACAAACACAAACAGTTATAGTGAATATGTGTATTTCTTAATAAGTCTTTTTATTGGCCTTATGCCTGCTGCTGCGCTTTAATTAGCGAGAAGAAAAAATACCGATACCTATTGAGAAACTTAATTATGCGTATATATGTATATATATGTATGTCGCGCCTGCAAGTCGCTCAACGTGCGAATGTATTGCATTAGGATACAGTCTAGAAACGTTTAATTTATATATGTGTAGTAAAAAAAGAAACCTAATCTAAACTAAGAACATAAACAAGAAATCTAATAAATGTAAGCTAAGTATAGATGGCGACCAAGTGATTAAAAAATCAGTGTAAAATTCATACATTTATTATTTTTCTAATTTATTCTCAAATAAAATGTAGACCAATTATTATTCAATTGCAATATTATTTTATAATTTATATTTCAATTTAAATTTGATATTCAACCATAAACATGCATTTGGTATTATCTTTATATATTATTGTAGGTTTGTTTAAGACGAATGCTTGTCCATTAAAAACACCTTTAAGCGATACGCATTGCCGGGCTTGCAATAATTATCAAGGTAATTTCAGAGTGGGGTCAACAATCTGATTAATTAACCTTGGTTTGATATGACAAACCCATTTAATGCACAACGCAGACGCATGAGAAGTGGCACGTTCTACAATGAATTAAAAATGCTAATTGCATATGAAAATATATCTCAAATGACAATGTGGTAATATAAATACAAATGCAGTTAATTAACGGTGCTCTAATAAATGTGCATTCGCACAAATACATACGCAGGCATTAAAATAAGCATTTAAAATAGACATGCAAAATTATTCCAAATGAAGCAAAACCTACAAAAATAAAGTCAGTTCAGGCGTGTCGCAGAAATATTTGCTGAAATGGGGTTTTTTTAAAATCAAGTTAAGTAGAATTATTGAATTACAAAGAAAGACAGGAAGATAAAGAAACAAAATTTAACAATAAATAATTAGAACTCTTTATTGATTATATAAAATGTGTTTAACTAGATAACGGGAAATAATGGTAGTATAATTTCTTATATTCTTATCTTCAATACATTTTTATTTTCTGGAAGATAAAAATGCGATAGTAAAGAGACACTAACAGAGAGATGCTAAAAGCACAATATTCTCCCCTTGTTTAAGAAGCACGCACAATTTGAATATCAAGCTTTTACGCCTTCTTAAGTCGATGGATTCGCGCAACGAAAGGAAGAATATGCACTTTTAAGGCTCAGAAACATTTTCTTCTGCCATTTACCCATCTAATGGAAGCTGGATATAAAAAAAGTGTCAAAGCAAGTGACTTTTACATGCACCAAACACCAGCCAGCTCATATGACTGTCACTTACCCTGAAACAAATATGGATAGTTGTAGTTGAGTAAAAACCCGGCTGGCAGTAACAGGCTTTGTATTTGGCTTTGGTAAGAAGCAACCGAAGGCGCACAGTTGAACGTATCTGTGAGATACAATTGTGTGCCAAGGCAAGTCAAATTTAATGCTGTCACACAGCAACTGCACAAACAGATACTCAGATAACTGACAGGACAATGCTGTTGCTCTAAGTATTTCTTGCTGCTCAGCTCCTTAAATGAAAAAAAGAAACAAGAAAAGGTCTTATCAAGTGCGCAGCATATCTTATCTTGACAGAGTTGACCTAATAAAGAGTCAGTTGTAAATAAAATTGAGTTGAGGAACAGCAAGAAAAGTTTGCATAGATATAGATATAGATATAGATATAGATATAGATATAGATATAGATATAGATATAGATATAGATATAGATATAGATATAGATATAGATATATATATAGATATAGATATAGATATAGATATAGATATAGATATAGATATAGATATATATATAGATATAGATATAGATATAGATATAGATATAGATATAGATATAGATATAGATATAGATATAGATATAGATATAGATATAGATATAGATATAGATATAGATATAGATATAGATATAGATATAGATATAGATATAGATATAGATATAGATATAGATATAGATATAGATATAGATATAGATATAGATATAGATATAGATATAGATATAGATATAGATATAGATATAGATATAGATATAGATATAGATATAGATATAGATATAGATATAGATATAGATATAGATATAGATATAGATATAGATATAGATATAGATATAGATATAGATATAGATATAGATATAGATATAGATATAGATATAGATATAGTAGATATAGATATAGATATAGATATAGATATAGATATAGATATAGATATAGATATAGATATAGATATAGATATAGATATAGATATAGATATAGATATAGATATAGATATAGATATAGATATAGATATAGATATAGATATAGATATAGATATAGATATAGATATAGATATAGATATAGATATAGATATAGATATAGATATAGATATAGATATAGATATAGATATAGATATAGATATAGATATAGATATAGATATAGATATAGATATAGATATAGATATAGATATAGATATAGATATAGATATAGATATAGATATAGATATAGATATAGATATAGATATAGATATAGATATAGATATAGATATAGATATAGATATAGATATAGATATAGATATAGATATAGATATAGATATAGATATAGATATAGATATAGATATAGATATAGATATAGATATAGATATAGATATAGATATAGATATAGATATAGATATAGATATAGATATAGATATAGATATAGATAACGATTTAGATGTAGATGTAGATGTATGAATTTAATATAATAACCTAAGTTATAGGTAGAAAGGTAACGGTATAATTTTAACCTACTTATCGCTCGCTGACCACGTTATTTGCTCCCATTAATCGCTGACATTTGTGGCCGCGACAATTGTCGTCCACTTAACTAATTGAGGATGTCATCGATTTGCTGGAGCTAATTTATTTCGACTTAGACACAATTAGATACGCCCAGCAGGCTCAAGACAACTGCTACTGTTCACAGGACCATGCTAATTGAGAGATTTCTGAGCACGCTAATCAAGTGGGCGTGGTATTGGTCTAACCGCCAATTATCAATTCCTCGCTGGAGCTATAAAAGCGCCTCAATCTGCGTGAGACCCAAGGAGGAATCACCGAATTGAGCGGCAGCAATGGTCTCGAAAATCGAGGAGCGGACGGCAACGAAAATCAAGGAGACTATACCGTTCAATAGGTTTTTCCGTTACGTGGACATATTTTACTTATCCATCGGCATGGTGGCCTACGATCGCGACTCCGACGACGCCAAACTAAAGGGCAACCACAATTGGCGTCGGACATTACTACGCTGGTTTTTTGTTTTCCAGATGCTAAATCTCAATCTCGGGCTGCTCGCTGAACTGATTTATGTATTTCTGGCATTTAGCAGCGGCAGCAATTTCCTAGAAGCCACCATGAATCTGTCCTTCATGGGGTTTGTCATCGTGGGTGATCTGAAGATTCGGCACATCTGGAGCCGGCGAGAGCTTATCACCCGGGTTGTCCGGCGTCTGCATCAGCTGCATCCGCTGAGCGCAGAGCAGCAAACGGAGTACAAGATGGATGAGTTCCTGAGCGGCTACAGGCGCATTAGCATCTTCTATTTTAGCGTGCATCTGATGCTCATTTGGACCTACAATCTGTACTGGGCCGTCTACTATGTGATTTGTGACCTCTGGCTGGGCATACGACGCTTTGAGCGCATGTTGCCCTACTACTACTGGACTCCGTGGGATTGGAAGACCAACTGGAGCTACTACGTTATGTACATCTCACAGAACGTGGGCGGCCAGGCATGCCTCTCCGGCCAGCTGGCGGCGGACATGTTCATGTGTGCGCTGGTCACGCTGCTCGTCATGCACTTCAAGCGTCTGGGCGCACAGCTCGAGGAGCACGTGTCCGGCGTGTTGCCGGCAGCGGACGATCTGGCTTTTCTGCAGTCCGCCATTGTCTACCATCAGCAACTGCTGCGGCTGAGCCAGGATATTAACGAGATCTTTGGCATTTCGCTGCTGTGCAATTTCGTGAGCTCATCGTTCATCATCTGCTTCGTCATCTTCCAGATAACCATTGGCGGCAACATCGATAATTTGGTCATGCTGGCGCTCTTCCTCTTCTGCGCCATGCTGCAGGTCTTCGTGATTGGCACCTATGCACAGCGCTTGCTCAGTGCGGTGAGTACAAAGCCACTTGGAAAGACTATCGGATACTGATGGCCTCAAGCCGCAATCTTACGCAGAGCGAACTTATTGGCCAGGCGGTTTATAATCACGACTGGCATCGGGGCGATCTGCGCTATCGCAAGCTGATGCTGCTGATCATTCAGCGGGCCCAGCGTCCCAGTTACCTGAAGGCTACCAATTTTTTAAACGTCTCGCTGGTTTCCGTGACGGACGTAAGTAGATCCCATCCGATTCTCATGCAGCTACCGCTGTCTCTTAATTCCTTTGCAGCTGCTGCAGGTGTCCTACAAGTTTTTTGCCCTGCTACGCACAATGTACGCCAAGTAGAATGAATGCATCGCATCAGCTGTATGGTTTTGTACTTGTGCGTGTGTGTGTGTGTGTAGCAGCCAGCATGTGCAGATGACAAAATATACGCGAATACGGAAACGGAAATGGCCAAATCATGCCAAGGCAATCATTTACGCCAACTCCACAACAGTTGCGGCTTCTAATTAAATTAACCAACCAGCTCGATGGCATCGCCCGCCGGACTATTCGCAAAGGGTATTGATTAAAAAGAGTAAACGAAGAAATAGAGAACTGCGTCCATTGGTCATAATGAGTAGCGAAAATCCACGCTGATTTCGCGTTGGCTGAAATAACGCGGCATTGCCGAACTGTGGGCTGCATATCAACTTTTTGTCGGTTAAACATTTAAATTTTTATTGAAATGAAAAAGGTAATCGTAGCTGGAAACAGTTGACGAGACGTCTTCTTGATTAAAGAGTAAAGAGTAAAGAGTAATATGAAAGGCGAATATTTTCGACAATTAGGAAAAGTGTTAAGAAATATTCGTCCTCCTTATTTATAATAAAAACCAACAGCAACCAAAAACAAGAGTAATATAAAAACATTTTCGTATAAATAATAAATATGTATTTGAAACAATGCGAACTTAGGTACTGGCACCCATAGCTTGCATACACGCCTGACCAGTTAGCTTCCGTTAAATTTTAAACTAACTTTATGTGAATAAATATATAAATATTTGAAACAATGTGTCAATGATGTCAATGTTATCTCCGTATCAAAATATAAGATACGGAGATCACATTACAAATTAAAAAACTATACCAAATTTAAAAAAAAAATTGCCAAAAATTCTATGAAAATAGTAAACTTAATAAAATGCAAGCAAGTTTCATTTCACCTCCCTTGCATTCATACACACACACACAAAAATCAGACACACACACACTCACAGCGCAAGCTGTGCATTTTTCTCAGCTGTTGCGCTTAGCCACGCCGTATGAAAACTAAATTCATGCAGAATTGTGTTCTATATACCTCAGGAAAATAAGTATGTGTGCATAGATGTTTTATATAAAAAAATTAATGAGGCAAACTTTACTTTTTATGTTTAGTACTAATGAATATAAAGAAAAATATGATTCAACATTTTTAATTAGTTTTTACTTATGAAAATAAAAAATAAAAGTGAAATAGTCCTTAATATATAAAAACTATAAAGAAAACTGTGTTTTTTTACCTAAAAGTACATTTTTCATGATGGAGATTATATTTTATAATATATTATATTATTATTGGTGTACCTGTTCTAGTTAGAGCTAGAGCTGAGAGAGAAGACGTCTAAGGAAAAGTAGAATAACACAAGCACAAAAAATGCAATTCCGCCCACCGTGCAGTGTCAAATGAATGAGATGAAGCAGCTGGCGCTGGCGCTGAACGTGGCCAAGTAACCACAAAGGCTATGATTAATTATCGCCATTTCGTTTGCACAAAACGCGCGTGAAATGCAAGACAAATCTTTGGCGTTGGTCTAAAATTAGCACAGCGTGGCCGTAGCCTCGGTCAGCGCATCATTTGCACAGTCCTTCATTTAGCGTTTGCCGCGATTCGTCGTCATTTTAATTAAAGTTGTCGCTGTAACGCTCACACCCACACACATACGCGCACACACATAGAGACCGTCAGGCAATTGGCATTTAGGCGCCTGAGCTTATGCAACACTTAAAATTAATTGCAAAATTGGCTGGCAAATTGCATTTTTATGACTGTAAAATTGAAAAGTTGACATAACACTCACATTGAGCCCAAGTTGAAAAGGGAGAGAGCATGAGAAAAGCAGTCAAGTCTCTGAACGTGGCTAATTACATTTCTACGACTGTCGGGGTCTGCCAGGCAGATAGATGGCAAAATTGAAGAATTTTTCAATTAAAATTAGTAAAAACAACAACAACAAAAAACCCAGCGACAACAACAAGACGAAAGCGGCACGCTCGCACGTCCAAATGGCAATCACAACACCACGAACAACTCGACAAGTGGGCGTGGCTGGCTGGGTAGGCTGACCTAATCTAATTAGAAATACGCGCGTCACGAACTTGACTTCAACGAGTCCCCAATGTTCACCATGGCGCATGGCCAAATAGTTTCGACTAATTTCATTTGTATTTGCAGTTTTCATTTGCAAAGTTGTACAAAGTTTTTGCCACTGGCCAAACCCCAACCCCAACCCCAACCCATCGTGCCCCATTCACGCCCCACTTCGCCTCTTTCCGATTGTAGGCGAACCACAGGCGTATTTCCATTCGATGCCAAACCGCTATTAATCAAAGTAATTGCAAGCGGCAAGTGGCAGCACCAATTGCCCAGGTGTGCCTTCAGCTTGGCCTTTAGCTTTAAGCCTTTAACAGCATATTGTCGGACGTTGCAAGTGGCGTTGGACGCGCAACGTGCCACTTTTCGCGGCAAGCCCACTTACGATTCAACAGGACACGCGTGTATTTTAAATTCGGATCTTGTGTCAATATTGGCCCACGTGTAAAAGTAGCATCATTAACAAACCATATACAGTCAACAAGATCGTTTGAGGTCACACTTTAAAATACGAAGGGCATAAATAAACAGTATTTTTCTAAAAACCCTTTATAAATTCAAGCTTTAAAACCAACATAAATAGAAATAGAAAATGTAAAAACATATGTTTGAACCTAAACTGTCTACTTGTCCATTTTTATTAAAAATTGTATTACAGGCAGTTCATATTTTTACTATGGGAACTATCGGTCGAAAACAGAAACAAAGCTTTTGTGTAGAAAATCTGTTTTATTTTTAAGATATCTTGACCAAAGTCCCCAATCGATTATCAACAACTATTATATCGTATAGCTCAAAAGGATTAAATGCTTAAACATTTTCTTTTTCTATGATATCTATGAAAAACTTATCCCACATATGTTTATATATAATTTGTAAATGCTTAAAAGTAAAAATTATATTGAAATTATTATTTGAATTATTATTTTATTTTTTATACTCTGTTCAAAAAATGAAGAGAGTATATTGATTTTATGGAATGTGGATCAGTCCGTCAGTCCGAATAAACGCAATTTTTTACATTTATTGACGCTAGAGACTGGATACTTGGAATATTAGATTAAGATTTCTTGGCCACGCCCATTCGGGAGCGAGTGAAGCGCAAAAATCTATATCCTTAACAACTTAGGAGTTTTCGTGATCGTGTTTGTGTCGTGTTTCAGCAAGCACACAAAATGCCTTCTCTACCAGCAAAAGAGAATGCAAAAGGCAATCAACATTTAATTTGATGCCACTGAAAAGCAACAATGCGCTCTGAAAACAGCAAACTTTCATGATATTTATGTATATAGACGTAAGTATTGGGCGAATAAATTAATTCGGAATACAAAGTTTAAATATGTATGGCCAAAGTTTTTGTCCCCCGAAAAAACTGCAAGCACTGCCTGCTGGATGTGCTGTTGCAGTTGCAAGCCAAGGATATATATTGACTTATAAGAACGTCAATAACCAAGCAGAGCATTGTGAGCCAAGAAAATTGCGATGGCAACCAACTTTTTACTCTCTCGTTGAGAAATTGTATTTCGTTTCATCAAATGAAGAAAAATCGCACATTTTTATAAGGTCAGCGAAGTGAATTTCTTGTGGATTTCAGGCATTTGGGCTAGTGGGCCAATGCATTGTCGAGTTGACTCCTTGGCGCCTTCCTAGCTGCACGTCACTTTGTCACATGCTTATTGAATTTGACATGAGAGTGCATAGATATATATATATACATATATATGATTATATATAAGAGTAGGTTTGTTTATATATGCGACGACCAAGGGATTAGAGCCAAAGCCAATTTTTGGGGCATTTTTCATGTGCCTTAAACTCGTCACTTGACCCACTACTAAGATGACTTCCGGGCAAGTACCAGCTCACACCCAGTCCCCCCCCTCTCCCCCTCCTCCCCACCCATCCCCGAGACCCCTTCCGCAACGACTGCATTTGTCAATTCTCACTTACTTCATTTGAGTAAACACATTTGCTGCATTTCATATTTCCAGTCACGTTCTCAGCATAAATACACACACACACACACCCGACTGCATGTGTGTTGTGTTGTGCATATTTCTTTGCCTTGAATAAGTCAGCTTAAATTGTAAAGTCACATTACAAATCCCTGTGCACAAAAAATTTTGATCAAAGCTGATTTTAGTTAAATCATAAAAAAATGTTATGTAACTTTGTTAAGCTTTTATTTATAATTGTTTAAAATTTATGTTTTGTGCGGTTTTTCATTTTGGATGTCAACAAAGCATATTGAATTCTAGTTGACCATCGGAATCATATTTCTTTCTCAAATAAGATTGAAAATGTACAAACAATTGTTTTTTAGGAAAATTTAACATGTGCTCAAAGCACACAATAAAAATTAAATTTGAACTTTATTAAGTTCGATTAAATATGTAACAAATTTTGCATGCTTTCAACCGTGGCTTCTTTTGAACATTGTTGATATTTATTTAGTCAGATAACTTCCAAAAATTGTTTTCATTAAATATATGTATTTACCAATGCCACAATCTTTGGCCATGATATAAAAACTAAACAGTTTGAGGCCCGTCCGCAAGAAATTTATAATAACCGCAGAATAAACAAAATTCGCGAGCGCTGCCGCAGGAATTTAAATTAAATGAAAATTGAACTAAAAGCATTTCGCTGTGTTGAGCCAAAACAAAAGTTTTACAACAGGATAAACTAAAATTGTGTTACGCATTTTTAAGGAAATCATTAAAGTTGCATTAAATATTGCTGATGGGAGTTCGGTGGAGTTAAAAAACCATATTTGTAGGTGCCAATAGCCAAGAGAATATATATTTTATTAATATAAAATACTAAATCCGTATATGATTTACTTATAAATTAAATATATTAACAATAATAATTAATAATTTATCTTTACACAAATTTATTCATTTTTTTAAATAATTTCTTATATTATAATATTAAAATTTGGTGGCTCTACTTTTAAAATTTGGATATATAGGCTTTCGCAATTCGTGGGGCGGGGGGGCGTTCTAGTGGACGTGGCCGGAATATCAAGGATCTTTGAGGGGCTCACCTGCATCTACCAAATTTGGCACTCTATAATATTGTAGAAAATATTCACCTTTTATCGATTTGCGATCGTCATTTTATCGATTTGCTAGCCTGTTGCCGGGCGTGGCACTAAATCTTAACATTTTCTCTGACGCGGGTATACTCAAGTATTAATTCCAAGTTTCAAGTCTCTAAGATCAATAGCGAAAAAAATTGCGTTCATCCGCACAGACGATCAGACGGACAGACGGGCATTGACAAACATATTGACATGGAAAGCTTTCCGATCTATTGCTCCCATATTTCAAACGCCTACAACTTTGACAAAACTGAACCAATTTTTCATTGATAAAATACTCTCTTTTTGTCGAATTGAAATTGACAAAAACTTTGATATGTAAAGCTCTCGGATGCATAGCTGCCATGTTTCAAACGCCCATAACTTTGACAAAACTGAATTCCGAATGACTTATCGATTTCCGATTACAGATGGATGAACATTACTCAAACCCAATACAATATTTTCACTTTGTGAACGAGTATAAAAAACCCGCTTATCACAGAACACTCTCTATATTAAATAAAAAAAAAATATAATTAAAAATACTAAATTTAAAATTCATTTTGATTCTTTAATAGTTCCTTTGGGTTGCTAATAATTATTAGTACAGTTATAATTATTATTATAATACTTAAAAAATAGCTTAGCAAACATTAATTTTACCAACTCACAAAGAGATTGCAAAAACTTTGCAAATTTTTGATATGTGGGTGATAGTTTTGCACATATTTGTGTAACCTTTTCATCAGGAATGAAAATGAAAATGAAAATGTTAAACGTTGGCTGGTCAAAACTTCATTACTTTCAACTTTTCTAGGCTTCCATTTGCACAAAATATATTGAAGCTGGTCTGCATTTGGGATAGGAATATTTGGCTAGGCTGTATTACAAATTCAAACAATAAACATGAAACAATTACATTACTGAATTGCTCGTAGGAGCACAAGCACACACGCACACACAGAAATACACACACTTTAAATGCTTTGGCAGCAACAACGATTGCTGCAAGAATAACAATGCGAGTTTGCAGTTCCATATTGTTGAAATGCAATCGCAAAACGCTGCTTACAGGCTTCACCAACACTCATACACACATAGGCACACACAAACCACATCTCAAATATGCACACACACTCACGCACACAGCCATTGAACAAAACATGAATAAACGTAACCATCAATAGTTGTTGTTCAATTCTCAACTGTTTTGCATCGGACCGAACGGCACATTTATTTTCCAATTTATCCAAAGGATTCTGACCAGCTTCCTCTCTCTTATAATGCCCATACGCAACGTTGTACTGGCTACTTTGGATAGACACTCGGCCAGGCAATAAAATGTTTACAAATACGTTAGGGTACGTAAAAATCGAGTGTACACAACCGTAAACAATCAAATCAATAATAATACTCGTTGCATCAAACACTAAGCGAGTCCTCGAACGAAATACACATACATACAAGTACACATAGACAAATCAACAGTCATTTGTCTATGCGGATAAAAGGTCTACTTGAAGGCAGCAATGCACAAGTCGGACCCATTTGTATCCATTCAGATAATAAATGTATCAAGCGTGGAAATAGATCTCACGCATTCTAGATAATTATGGCAATTAGCTAGTTAGAAATATAACTGTCTGTTGATACTATTTTAGATCTAATCTGTTAGGTTTCTTTTTATGTTTATTTGTTTATTATATATAATATTAAATAGTGCATACCTTAGTTAGCCATAAGCTTCTATTTCAGATACTGGATTCATTCAAACTTTTTGGAACCAAGTTTGTTATATTTAAAAGGTAAGTTGGACCTTTATTTTGTACACTTTTCATAAACGGCCTCTACTCCCTGGTTTATATATTTATATGTATATCTTGCCATTTCTTTCTAACAAATTAGATCATTTATTACATCCGTCACATATTTTGGCTATTGAGTCCAAAAAAGCTGACTGACCATAAAATCATTGACAAGGTAACGAAAAAAATTAAAAAAATAACTCCAATTATTATTAATAATTTAAAATATCATTATGATGATGGTTATTATTCGAATGGGATACAATTGTACATATAAATTCAACATTTTAAATAGCATTGACTCATTGATTTACCAGCCTGGGATTTGAAATAGAAAAATATTCAGTATTCTTGTACATTCAATAGCTCTTCAAGTAGTATTCTTGAAATTAGACCCTGTATACTTTAAACATGGTTTTGAACAAATCTATATAAAAGTGAAGAATATATATATGTTCTTGAGCAGCATCAACATTGTTGACGAGTGAATCGAACTGAGTGCGGAGTATCTTCTAATCAAGCAACTTTGAATTGGACACTAACGTTTTTTTCCATACACAAAATAAAAAGCTTAGCTGGGAAATTTTTTCTACTTATGACTTAGAAGGCTTTGAATATGGTTTATATAGCATCTGAAATAAATTTATTTTACAGCTGTTTGCTAGATATTTTATAGATATTTTATATATAATTTATACATATTTTAAAAACGTTAAACAACTTGCAATTAACCATTAAACCACCAAATTGATTGCAAGTAACCATTAAACCACCAAATTGATTGTTTTATGAAATTTTAAACAAAATGAGCCTGAAAGAAACAGCCACCAAGGAAGACTTCAAGACAGCATTCGGTATACTGAATTGTGACAGCCAAAGGCAGGCATCGGAGGTGCCTTCCCAACTCGAGCGCGCCATAAGCGAGCAAATCAGACGGGAGCTGGCGGATCTTTTGACGGCACCCAAATTTAAGCGCGAGATGGCCATAGAGCTATCGATGCTAAGACCGCTTAAGCAAGAGCCCATCAATGAATACGTGAAGCTGGAGGATCTGAAAGATATTGTCAACAAGCTCATCTCGCGCAACGTTGTTGGCAACAGTTTGGCGACGCTGGAGGAGAACAACCATAAGTTTGACGAGTCCATCAAGAGCATGCAGCACCAATGCCGGCAGCTAAGCGAGCGCGTGGAGCAATTAGAACGTGATTGGGAACAACTAGTCCAATGTGAGCATACCGAGACGACTGACAATGACTTGAAATCAGTGAAATCCTCGCCAGTGCGACTAATTGGCGGCACTACCTCGCCGTTGCCCCGCCAGAGTGATGAAGAACCTACTGTAGATACCAAGCCCGAGAAACTGCGCACCTATAACGCTCTCCTCTGCAAGTACTACAATCAATCACTCAGGGCCAGCGAAACGTCCGTGGAATGCAGCGCTGAGGCAAAAAGTGAACACTCCATTCTTTTTACCAAATCGATGGCAGAGAATTTTTCGGATTCACCTTCGACAAAAGATTCCATGACGGAATGTACGAACACGCCGGACGATATTGCGCGACGATCAGCGGAGCGACGTCAATACGAGACCAATATGCTGATATACCGCAAGTCACAATTCAGCATGAAGCTAAACAAACACATCAATAAGTTTTCATTAAATTTGTGGAATACAGACCAGAGGCCCACGAACTATAGAATCTACAAATTTTAATTATCGATTTAATACACAAATTGATTAATGTATAGAACTGTTGTGGAAAACAGCATATCTTAAATAAATTAAACACAAACAAAATGTAGACAATCGAGTTCAATAAGTAATTTTATTAGCCCGTGGTATAAACCCTTGTTATGGCGACACACAAGTGGGATGAAACAGATAAAAACAACAGCAAAAAGTGGGTTTCAAGTTGATTGCAATCAAATAAGATTTTACGCTTGTTTGCACAGCAAATAAAAAAAAGACCGTGCAGGGTGTGGAAATTAAAAATGATAGCAAAAGCATAGACACCCCGAGTCTACAGTTGTTGTTGTTTATAGCAGCATATTAAAGCTTACAAAGTAACACATTTGATGGAAATAAAGGCAGGTAACACCATGCACATCATGCATTCGTGTCAAGCTTTAAGTGTCGCTGCTCAGCCAGTAGCTGCTCCAAGGCCAGAAGCATTGCGTCCAGAAAATCCGAAAGGGCTATCTTTTGATTAAGCTCAAACAGATCCAGGCTCGTGTGATGAGCGTGCGCCAGCAGCGGCAACTTGCGCAGAGTGCGCCCACTTAGACCGACACTGCGCTCCGCCAGATTATTCAGCAGATCCTCAGAGTCCTCACGATTGCCTTCCAAGTCTTCTGTTCTCACAATGCCCCTGGTCATCAATTCGGCCAGCATTGACTTGTAAATTGTGCTTATTGCTGGTATTGCCGGCAAACCAATGAACTGACGTATATCTGCACGATCCAAGAAGGCCAGATCGATGCTCTGCGCCAAGTTTGAAGTAGCCAAAATGAGCACATTCGGACAGGCCTTTATCTCATCCAGTTGGGTAAGCACAGCATTCACCACACGCATCGCATCTCGCGGCTCATTGCTGCCCATGGCACTGCGTTGATACGCCAGGGATTCCACCTCGTCAATGAGCACGCAAACCAAATTGTTTTTATCCGCCACGAGCTCCCCGATTTTGCCAAAGAGACGAGCGACCAATTTACCGCTCTCCGAGAACCACTTCGAGAACAGACTGTGGCTATTGATCTCCACGAGATGCGTATAGGCAAAGCTACTCTGTGTCCTTATCGCCAGCTTCTGGGCGAGCGCCTTGCACAGACTGGTCTTGCCAGTGCCGGGTGGACCATGCAACAGCAGCAGTCGATTGCAGGCAATCACATTGGTGTTCACACTATGTTGCGAGAAACTCAAGGCGGAAAGCGCAAACTTAAGCAGCTGAAAGGTATATCATGAAAAGCTATGTATTTACTAAAGACTTTATATATGGTATACCTTTTCTTTCAGTCCCTCGTCGTAAATCAAATTATCCCAGAGGCCAATAAGCTCCTTAGCTGGCAGCAAGATGTGATTAGCGGCTATCACACTGTCCAGGCTATCGGCATTAGCATCGACTTCGCCATCAAACAGGCCCGTGCCAGCGCGCGTCTCAGGACGCTGCGTCATGTAGAAATGATAGCAGAATTTCAATCTTTTCTGCTCTGGCTGTGTGACACCATTTGCGCCGTTGTCTTTCTCCAGCAGAATACTCTCAACCGAGGAAAATTGCGGGTCCGGAGTGAATGCGACATTCCAACGCAGCGATTTTAAGCATCTTAAATAGGCGTCTAATTGTGGCTCGAGTGCCGCTCGAAGCGTCTGTATCCGCCTGTGAGCAAAATGCGAATTCAGCAAAATGTATTGTGTTGTAAAAACCCTTCACTCACTTCTCGCTACGGTGCAAACGCACTTCGACATGCACCGTATTGCTACTAGTTATGAAATTCATTTCTTTTAAGAAACGCGCCGAATTAAAATAAAATTTTAAAGAATGCCAATGTCAATGCCAATGTGACCGAACTCTGGCTTTGGCGAAATATTTGGCAAACGATAATAATCGATACTTATGCTTCGACACCAGCTCAAAAACTTCAGCATATAAAATGGAAAACATTTACATTTATTTTGGTATTATCACTAGCATTAGTATTTAATCGTTGACTCCAAGAAGTACTTGTTAAACTTGCGCCAACCATATCGTTGCTTTGGATCCTTTTTGCTCCAAGACGGCCCAAGATTCGGCATTAGGCCAGCCTTTTGAGCCATTGTTACCAACGTGCCCATTCTTTTTTGCTGCCGGTGGCACAATCCTGTTATACGCCTGGGTAACATGCAGCCATCAGATCGAACGTATTGCGACAAAATTAGCACATCAGTGTGTTTAATGTCCAAGCCCAATGTGCACTCCGGACAGAAGGTGTTGGAACAAGCCGGTTTCAGCATCTTTTCTGAACGTGGGGACACCACGTTGACGCCCTCGTAGACCAAAGCATTGTTCTCCAGCTTTTCATGTACTTTAAATATGCAGAACATTTTTATTCAGAACAAACACAACAAGGTTATGAAACAATTGTGGAATTGTGCTCACTTTCTTTTATCTGCAATGTGGTGCTTGTTGCAATGCTGCGCGTATGCCAAAATGTGCCGCGCAACGTGCTGGTGGCAGCTTTCAATAACGTAGACATATTTTCATTAATAAGTTAATTTACAAACGCAACTTCTGCTATTTACAATACTTTTAGACTTTAACTTCTTATCGATACCTATCGATGTGAGGGGTACGCAAGTTCGATTTTTTGTGCTGGTTTCGATAGTTCTTCGCTTTTAATACAGAAAGCGATTGAATTCCAAGCTTAAAAATGTGTACGTTGTTATTTCCGTGAAAAGTTAGCAAAATGTAAAATAAATATTCTGTCTTGCAGCCGCATCGATTACTACTAAGAGCACTTTGATTTCTACAATTATCTCTGGTATACTGAGCTTGGTGATTTTTGCAACGCTGCGTTTTTATGCCCACTGGTTTAATGACTCCCAACTGAACATTTTGCTTGGCGGCTACCTGTTCTCCTGGTTGTTCATATTGAGTCTCACCTGCCTGTCAAATGCCGAAATGCTGATCTTCGGTCCTGATTTTCAGGCCAAACTCGTGCCAGAGATTATCTTGTGCTTAACGCTAACAGCGACCGCTGCCGGCGTTGTTCATCGCGTCTGTGCAACAACTAGGTAAGAAAATGCCGACGCCCCCACACAATTCCAAATGAGTTATTCTCTTTTTATATTAGTATTCTATTCTCCCTGGTGGGCTTGTATTTTATAAATCGGATCTCCTCCAAGTATTACAACAGTGCTGTGGTCGCCGTGGATTTACCTTTGCGGAAAAGCGGCAAAAAATATAAATAAATTCGATAAATAAATAAAATTTGTATTTGATAAATTATTAGTATTTATTGGATTTATTGTGGCTCTTACTAGTAGGGTATACCTCTTTATCCAGACCTATCATTTGCAGGAATCCTTTAATTTATCCTGTCTCTCAAACAGTCTCAGCCTTCTTACTGTTGGATACGCCTTTAAAATGTGCTTTTGTACACTATTCAGATTGTACAGATGCCTGCGTAGTCTGCCGTGTCCTATCAGGACGCCTGTGATAGTCTGAACTGACTTTTCGCTCATATTCATAATAAATATGTAAATATATTGTACAAACTTAAATTTTATTGGCAATTGTTATGCTGCAGCTTCGTTTCCAGCCTCTGAAGCCAATTCATTGCCCGTTTCTGTTAAAAAGCTAAGTATATTGAAGTCAATAAAGCGCACAACCTGTAAAAGTGAATGATTACAATGCAATTCCAATTGTTATCTATATAAAACCTTATACCATTAAGCCTGATTTAGATTTGTCCGCCTTGTGCTTCTCTTCCAACTTGTTTCTAAGTGTTTTGAACCACTCCGATATTTCACCCTCAATATCTGCTTGGGGCAGCTCAAAGCCCCGGTAGCCGGCTTGTCTTAAGGCTGTATTGTTACGGTTAAGCGCAGCTGTTGCCAATATTAGGCTAAAACTCTTAGCCAATGTGTATATTTTTTGCAATGACCATTCGTCTATTATGGTCTCCGTATTAAGTGTTTTTATCATTTGCCATACTTCTGAAATCTGTTCAACTAAAGTTAAGACGAACATTTGATTTGGTTTAACTTACATTCCGATATATGTGCATGACAATTGGGCTCGATTTTGTCAACTCGGCTATACAGGCGCGCAACAGTCCAAGTGATATCATTTTTCCAGTTTCGCTTGCTGTTATTACATGCGGCATTGCCCAAAGTAAATACAGTATATAATCGTAATCTGTGTGGTTGTCAGCGAGGCTGGCAGCGAATTTGAAGTTATCAAGTAATTCCCGCGTAGCGTAATCAATCATTGTTGGCTTCAACATATCCGAATAGTTGAAACAGTCGTTCAAGAGTTCAAGGCGCTGGTTTTGTATATCCGGATCACCCAACAGAAACAACATAATCGCTGCAGTATATAAGCACGTTATCTTCTCCAGACTCAAATCCTTTTTGAGAGCCTTCAAAAATTCGCCACAAAGCTAAATTGGCAGAATGGCGTTGAAAATTATGTTTACGTTTATAACCACGACTTTAACTGTACCTTTTGCACATCTTCTTCTGTCTTCAGCGTATTATTTAATCCACTATTATTACAGTATTGCTCAAGTGGACGTAACTTTACCAGTACCTCGTGGAATTGCAGATATTTAAAATTCCTAATATTTGAATCCATGTTTACAACTTTTATCAGCGCAGCAGAACATATCAGCTGTCTCTTAGCGTCTCTGACTTTTTCGATAGTATTGTCGAATATATCGATATATATATTGAAGCATCGTTGATACCGCTCTCGTTGCAGTACTGCATTAGTGACTTTTGCACGCTCGCACACAGACGAACAGCTCGATTTCTTCAGCAAAACAGCTTTTTTTGTTTTAACCGTAAGTACATAATACAATATAGTGAAAATATATATAAAAATACATGCGGTTTGCACTCATTTTCAATAATTACAAATAATTACTGATTAAATGCGCAATCATATAAACTACGCGCAATACGTCCTCAAGTTTGTCATTTATGTGTGTATTGGTGCAGGCATACATACGTATCGTCTGTACATATATTTTTAAGAAAGGTTATAAATACATACTATATGAACTTTTTGTGTATGTGAGTTGATTAGTTGGAATATTACGCATATTTATGCTATAGTGATTCATAATCAATAAATGCTATCAATTGCGTTTTTATCATTTACGGAACACGCTAGTGCTAGTGACTGTACCCTTATAATTAAATAAGAGCCACGAAATCTTTGTCATAATTTTTTAATTCCGAAAGAGAAAGCCTACAATGTGAATGGAAACGTGTAATCCTAACGTATTCAACAAAAAAAGAAGCAACTTAATTATTACGCTTGCAAACCCAGACAAAAAGAACCTAAAAATTTATGTGCACACAGACAAAACACATGGAAAGACGTGTTTGTGTGTGTGTGTGTGTGCTGTTTGAATGGCAATGTATTCCCACAAAATGGCGCCGACCACATGTCGTCGTGTCGTTATCGTCGGCATTCGACGAATTGTGTGTCATTTGCTTTCTGAATTTCGTTTAACAAAGTGGTGTGCGCAGAAGGAGAGGCGCTCGTACGTCCAAAACACTTTAACAGCAAAGAATACACATGTATGTATATATAGTAGTCGATTGTGATATTTATTAAAAATAGAACTTTTGACATACACTGAATTCAAAAGGAACAAAATTGTTAAAGTTAATATTTAAACAGAAAAACACAATCAGCAGAAAATTCTGCGGTTTTCTCTCTCTCCCTCTCTCAACTGTTGAGTGTGTGTGTGCGTGCGTGTCAATTTTACAGTAAAATTATAAGACGGTATATTTGGAAGACAACAATAAAGAATAAAAATATTACGTCCGTTTAGATTTTACTGCGCCTATCGTCTGCTCGCTGAAGTCCGAGGTTAAGATTTCAAGTTTCTGTACGTGAATCGTACATTTATTTTTTACACACACGCATATACAAATACATACACGCATCTAACCTCCTAGAAACACAAACACACGCGTTCGCTGCGTTCTTGAGGAGTACACGCGGAAGCAAGATCTTTGCCAAACGTATTTCCGTTAAGTGAAAGTGTAAGTTGAATTTCTTGCATTAATAAATCATGCAGCGCTCCCAGTTCGGCAACAAAGCCTTTGTGTTTGCACATATTTGTATGGTGTATATATATATACATTGACCTCGTTTCCAAGCGCGCTGGCAGTAACAAAGTCAACGCGCTTATGTACATAATTTTCGTAAATTTCACTTTACTCTGATGTTTCTTTGCTCGCTTCTTCTGTAGGCGAGTTCTCGCAATTTGCCTTTCATTCGCTCTTCTGCATTATCAAACTGTAAAAGATTATTCAGATGTATGTGTGTGTGGCACACAAGATCAAGCGAGCAAGCAATTTTTTTTAGGTTAGATAGCATTGGCACTTGATTTAATTGAACGTGTAAGCGCTCTTACACATATAGAACTTAGTAACCCTGTATATAACGTCAAAAATATATAAATGTATGTACATTAAACAAAAAAAAAAACAAACAAAAATACAAATATTAAAAAAGCCTTTGTCCTCTACTCCATATCTACAGCAATTTATTGTATGAGTCAAAAAACTGAAAGACCAGTGCTATCGGGTCAACGCATCAAGACCAGAAAAAGAGGTAAGTTTTCAGTTCAATGGATTGAAATTGCAAATCTAAAATGAATGTTCATTTGTGATTTAGATGAAAGAGAAAAATATGACCCAACGGGATTCCGTGATGCGGTCATTGCTGGTCTCGAAAAAACTGAAGGCGACCTGGATCAAATCTCAAAATATCTAGACAGCGCGGGCAACAAGCTCGATTATCGTCGTTACGGTGAAGTGTTGTTTGATATATTGATTGCGGGTGGTCTATTAGGTGAGTACAACTAAAATGTTAATCTAAGCCAAGCACTTCAGTTAATAGTATATACATCCTTTTAGTGCCTGGCGGTTCTATATCTCAGGATGGCGAAAAGCCACGCACAAATTACTGCATATTCGATGCACCCGAGGATATGGAGTCAATGCGCAACCATGAGCAGGTTAGTAACATTCATAAGTCGTTTGACATTGTATTCATAAAGCTGCATATAATTAGAACCGGTTATTGGACTATGCAGATAATCGGTGTCAATATATGCCATATGAATCGCCTCATTTTACTTGCCTTTATTTTGTAATGAAAAACATTTAATTCCAACAATCTAAAGTTTTCTAATGTTGCGACAAACCAGTCGGCTATATATGAACATATGTCTATATATAAGTATTATTGTAAGTCTCTGCTGCATATTATTAGAACCGGTTATTGAAACTTTGTAATTTAATCGGTGTCAAAATATGCAAAATCAAATGCCACATTTTACTTGTCTTTAATTTTTCGCAAAACTCGATTTTTAAAGATTTCTAATGTTGCGATAAAAAATTTGTTTACATATTTACATACATCTTACCTTAACATAATTATTCCATATAACTAATTGAACAATTTACTTTCCAGGTGTTTGTTAAACTCATTAGACGGTACAAGTACCTTGAGAAAATGTTCGAAGAGGAGATGGGTAAAGTTTTGTTATTCGTAAAGGGCTTTACGCCTAGTGAACGCATTAAGCTTGCGCGCATGACTGCGCTCTGGTTAGGTAAGCATGTTTAATTATTAAACACATATAATTTAATGTAAATATAGTCACCTGTTATATTATGAGTTTGATGTGAAAAGATCTTGGCTCGTTTCACAGTTGACAAATATTAAATTTACTCTTGGTATACTGACTCTTGCATTCAAAAATATAACCCAAATGCAAAAGCCACGAGCCCAAGGACATTTATAGCTATACCTTGCAGTCTTGATAGTTTTTTTTATAGTTTCTAAAAGGTTTCCTTCTATGTCCTTTGCAGTTAATGGCTCTGTGCCGCCAAATGTATTGCTGGTACTAAACAATGAGCATCTGATTAAAGATGGCATTGCACTCGAGTTTTTATTGGAGCTGTTTTTGACATTCAAGCAAGAGAAGGGCATTGCATATCTGATTCAGGCGCTTAAAAAGGGTGGACTGGAAAGCAAGTAAGTTTTCGCATATATTGTTTAAGAATGTTATTCGGAATGTTTTCAGGAAGATCTACATGTATATCTTGTTAATCTTTAATTAACATTCCTAGAGTAAATATCTCCACGGAATTTTATGCATGTCGCAAATAAATATTTGCTTTATTTGGGTGCCCATTTTATTTCGCACATTAACAAAACGAAACGAATTGAATACGATATTCATCATATAGAACGAATATAACAAATTTGATTTTTGTTCCAGACTTATGGACTTTTTCCCACCAAACAAACGTACTGAGGAATATTTTAAACAAGTTTTTCTTGATAAAGAACTCAATGAAATCATTAAATTGCATAAGGCGCAGGCCAGCCAAGAGGCCAAACGTGAACTGCAACAGACCCTTATCGATGATATTAACGACGAGAAGGCGCATAATGAAATAACTGCAGACATCAAAGAGTTTGCACTACGTACCAACATTCCTGATCATGAGATAATTGTTATTGTAAGTGCCTATCAAAACATATCACATTATCCTCTGTTAAATTTAAAATTGTTTTACTAGATTTGGTCCACAATCATGTCGTTGGGAGAATGGAACAAAAAGGAGGAGCTTGTCACCGATCAAGCGGTGCGTCATTTGAAGACATACTGCACTCTGTTGCAGGCCTTCGCCTCAACGGATCGTTCAGAATTGGCATTAATATTGAAAGTGCAGGAATTCTGCTATGAAAATATGAATTTCATGAAAGCGTTCCAAAAGATCATCTTGTTGTTTTATAAGACCGAGGTATTATCCGAGGAGATTATCTTGCGCTGGTACAAGGATGGGCATTCGAACAAAGGCAAGATGCATTTCCTCGAACAAATGCGTAAATTTGCCGAATGGCTCCAATCGGCCGAGGAAGGTTAGTATCTAATAAATTTTAAACGGGTGATTTATTTTCGTAAACCTAGCAATTTTTGAGAATGTTTTTGCCTCTTGTATGGCACTTTCAGTGTACAAAATTGCAAAAGCATTTGGGTTTTTTGCTTGCCTCGTTGTTTTTAAAGCCATAAGCAATGCAGGCCAATGAAAACCTGGACATGTCAATATTAATTGATGCATGTTAGCTTACCAACTTTTTAAGTTTGTTTAAATTCTTAGAAAGCCCATGTAAAATATGCTATAGCAAAAGAATGATTGGGTGTCCATATAACTTGATATAGTTAGATTTGGCCAATAATCGTTCGGACAAAACTTATTTAAACTCGGATCTTTTGCCAGCGGTTGTGCATACTCTTTAAAAATATTTTTAAACAAAATAGTGTACTCCAAATTGGTAACACTTTCCTTAGAAGGTATGCCAGAGCAAAATAATGATTGGGTGTCCATATAACTTGACATAGTTATATTTGGCCAATAATCGTTCGGACAAATGATTCGCAAATATGTATTTGGCAAGAGTTAAACTAATGCTTTGTTTATATATAATTATGACTTTTAGAATCGGAATCGGAGGATGAGCAAAAGTTGGGCGATTAACAAATACGTTGAGCGCGTTGTCCATTATCTCGGCATTTCAACAACTGAAACTATCGGAACCGCCGTCATCATTATATATTTCGCATTAACAACAGCCAACCGAACTACACTCCCCTTTGGAAACATTTCCTAGATGATAACAAGACCCATGGACTCTGCAACGTGAAGAGAGAGAGAAAGAGAGAGCCAAGCCGCAAAATTCGAAATTTACTGTACACAGTTGAATAATTTATTTCCAAACTGCTTTCTCCACTTCAAAAATGTGCACTTAAAATTGTTAAATTTATTCATTTTGAGCAATATTTAAGTGAATTACACACAAAAAAAGGAAACAAAATCACAAAACTGGACAAATTGTTTGTATATGCAAAGGGAGACCCGACAAATCTTGTTAAACTTCAGTTGCATCTGAAAACAAAACAAAAACAAATCACATTCAATGTAATCTTATTTTAAAATCAGCAAGAAATGATTTTAGATAACTGGTCAGGACTTTTAGGAAAAATAGTAAATGCAATTTATGCAGTTAAACATCGACAGAATTTATGTATATTTGAATGATGAAGAAAAAGCAAAATCGGCGGACCATCTTGAAACAGATGAAAAACAAAACATACATGTCTTGGGAAATTACACATCTCAACTGAAATGGGGGGAAAATAATTAAAAAGGCAAATTACATGAAAAAATATACATACATAAATATATACAAGTAAAATAAACAAATGTAAAACAGGAAAACAGATTGGTATTTTTATTTAAACTGTGGTTACTTTTTCTAAGGACTAATCAATATGTGGTTATATCCAAGATTTTAAAATATTTACTCTTAAAACCGGCAAGCAATTTAAATTCGAATTACACTTGAAACCTAATGTATTTTGGGAACGTTCCATCTATTTAACCAAGTTTTAAATGTCACATAACTATTGGATTTCAGTCGAAAGGTATCGGAAACCTAAGGGACTACTGTATTTGTTTTTTTTATTAGGTAGACTAAACTCAATATTGTTTAATAACGAAATAATTTAGTTTTGAAACATTGAAAAATGGCATAACTTTCGTTTCTGGAAATTCGTATTTCCAAGCGAAAAATAATTTTGAATGTTTTAAACGAGATACTCATTTCCACAATTATATTCTGTATCAGGTCAAAGAGCTGTCCTTAACAACAATATTCTATACTTTATTTCGAAAATCAATTTTATGCATGTTAATAAAACTGTTCTAATTTTCTTAGTTTCGGGCAAACAATATAGTATGTGTTTTTTGACCACTTGAAGGGGTTTTTGCAAATTCTATATTGAAAAAGAGTTCAGAAATGAGAGGTAGAAATAAAAAATGTTATGAAAACAGGTAACGATGAAACTTACCAATCGCAATTATATTTTATTTGAAAATAATTACCGTTCACAACTTTCAGTGTCCAGCTTAGTAAAGAGCTAATTTTATAAAATAAGTCTAAATATGATTGTCGGGCGTATAAGGTCATTGCCATAGTAAATATCGTTTTTTTCTATTGTTAATTCTAATATATGAACACGATATTGATGTATGAATATTCATGATTTTTGCCATCTGAATATTAACAATTCGTACCCTTTCGATTGCAGTCTTCGGTTAATTTTCAATTTTCTGTCTTGGGTTCAGCTCAAATTGGCTTTTTACATATGGAAGTAGCTTTATAAATGCAGTGCCTAGTTATTAATTATTGTCAAATTATTGAAAGTGCGAAATTTGTTGGTTGTTTTTGTTTTTGGAAATACTGTTTTTATTCAACATAAATTTTGTTTAAGTTTAAAAGTAATTTTGTTGCATTTTGTATTTCATTTTACTCAATGTTATATAATAATGCGTATGCTATTGGTTTGTTTTTAATTTATTGTATTTGTTGTACGCTAAATTTGTAGTTATTTTTCGTGAACACGCAAACATTAAAATACAATTATGTGTGTTTGTTTAGAGCCAGATATGAACGTGCGTTTTATAAAGCAGATGTGCGACATCAGCGGCAGCCACATAAATTGAGACTTATAATTTCCATTTTTCGTTAATTTTAAGTTTATATATATATATATATATACGTTTTATATGATTTGGAATTGGAAGCAGGTAAAACATTAGGGCTTTTATTCATGTTTAACAAATTTAGCTACTTGGCCACTTGGCAATACTTCGTTAACTGAGCGTGCGTCCCGTAACTGTGTATTCTTTTTCGATCAACAACAGACATTGATGCTTATTTATGGCCTATACAATGTGCCAGTTGCAAGTGCGCAGGCGCACATTGTCCACGAGGCAGCGAAATGGTTGATTACATCTATTTCGGTGGCGCGGGGGCAATAATGCTGAGCGTGCGCGTTGTGCAACATGCAAGTGGCACATGTTTTGTGGATATTGAACTGTTGCCGCTGCGACGCACATTGCAAATTAAATAATTGAATAACATTTCTAAAGAGAAGTGGATAACAAAAATAAACAGTAAGTAAATAAAAATGTACAACAAAAATTACAGACAAAGGCAAAACAAAAAGAATATTACAAAGAAAAAGAGGACGCATTCATTCGCATCGCCATAACTAAAAACGGATCGCAAAAACGTAGAGGAATGTTATTATGATTAGCTTATATTGTTTACGCCGGTTAGTTCATAAAAACAAACTTTAACAAACTCTTTTTACGGATTTGAATGCACTTAGAACTTGGTTTATCTGTCGAAATATTCTCTAAAATATATATATGTATATATTGTAATTATTGGCAAATATGTAAGTACTTATAACACATAATTGTAGCAAACATATCTACCAAATGTATTTTTTTTTGTTTTCTCAGTTTCACTATAAAAAGACAACGGCAATAATAATTATAATTAATAGACACAATTTTGTTAAATGAGTTCAAGAGTATGAGCTTTCTTCTTCTTTCATTATTTAGTGGTTGTGTATTGTTGTTGTTATAAGCTTGAACTTTGTTGTTGGTATTGATGTTATTTGTTTTGTTTTTTGCACTTAAAGAAAATTTTAATCGGTGAATTTGCGATTAACATTGCGGCCAAACAGTGCATTACGAATTTCTGGCACAATTTGCTGTGAAATCAATTCTAATCTGGACTCCAGGGTATTTGGCACCTAATGGAACAAAAAACAGAGATCATTAGGAAACCTTCAATTAGAGAAATATATCTTTTTCTACGCACCTTGATGCGTCCGTTCAAAGCCAACAATTCAACACCGCCACAGGTATCGGCTGCCAGATACTCTTTCTCATCGATAAAGATGTCAACATCCTGTTTCATTGCCAATTTGTATTGTTCAGCCGATTTTGGGAGGACATCCCGGACGAGGGGCACATCGACTTGACGGCAGCGTAGGGTTACCTTCGGTTCCATCACCTGATACAGACCCTGCACAATTAGTTTGTTCAGAACGGTCTTATACTCGTCCTCGTTCTTAGTGACTTCGCCCAGACGTTTACGTGCATCATCGAGCACACTGCTGACATGATCCTCCCGCACTTTGAGCACCTGAATGTGACAATGGAAACCAAATTAGAATCTATCGCCCAAATATGCTTGTTTTGCTTATAAAGCAGACCTTCAATCGAGCCTGATTGAGCATGTTGGATGATTGGATTTTCTTCTGGAGCTCAACCTGCTTCTCCTTCTTCTCGTAGTATTCCATAATCTTGAGACGCTGCTGCTGGACAAGACGTCCCTTCTCGATATTGAACTCTTCCTCGGCTTTGGCATCGATCTCCTCGGCTTTCTCATTGGCCTCCTGCTCAATGAATGCCATCATATGTTTGATCTGTAAAAGTCAGTTTTGAAAGTTAGTGCGGGAGAACAGAAGTGTATAGGGAACAGATAAAACAGCGTTTAAGAACAAACCTAACGTTAATCACATGATTGGGCCACTCGTATTTAATTATTTGCAGCTGTCATTTTTGCAGCTCAGAGAAAATTCATTAGCGGCTGACGCCCGGCTCACCGTTACGTTGACCAAAGGCAAATATACATATTAATTTATGTTTTTACTTTCAGTTAAATAAATTCAATGGCATTGATAAGGCACGGGGCAAGTGCATTTACAGTCCGGTCGTGTGACAGTGTCGACAATAGTGTCTTGGCTGCGCTTGTCGTCTCGCTTTCGCACATTGCTCAAGTGTAGTGCGTGTCACATGACCAATAAGCATTTTAGCTTTTTGCGTAAAATTTGGAGCAATCTTTTCGTTTTCCCCACCCAAAGCAGCCGGAAAACACTAAGAAATATATCAGTCTCTGCTCTTTATAAACTTAATACCTTCTACGCCAACGCAGATTAGATATTAACATGTTTAGTAACCAAAAATGTTGTCCGTTCAATTCACATGACTACGGCAAGAATCCCATGACTTCGCCATCTTTCCTGTTTTTCGAATTGGCATTGAAACTATCTCCAATTGGGATAACAGTTGTGTTTTATATCTCTACCTTATCCAGATACTCTTGGAATTGATTATGTTATTTGCTATCATGTTATTTACCTGTTTTTGTACATCAGCATCGCTCAAAGCCATCTTGACTGATTTTTCTCACTTGCCACAAAATCGAAATAGAAATTCAATAGTTCCGAAGGAAATCACGTACTACCGTGCCTGAAATGGTTTTAACTTTATAAAAAATTTCTTAATTATACAACACGCAAGAAAAGGCACGAAAAAATTATATTGAACACGAGACAAAACGGAACCGAAAATATACTTGCAGTGTGTGTGCCTTCTGCCCGTCGTCTGAAATTTTCACTACCACTAATCGATCATATGATTTTTACTTCGTGATGCTCAGTGCTGTAAGGTACCGAAAAGTGCAGTAAACTGTTGGCGATTCCATCAGCTGCCAAATTATCGAATGTAATAACATTCGATATCATTCGAATATCGAAAAGTAGAGTTTGAATATTAATTTAAAGAATGTGCAATTAAATTGTAATAACAGTTTTATATATAGGTAACTTGTCGAATCATTAAGCAACATTTTTAATTTAAGCGCCGATAATTTTGCTATCGATAGTGTGCGCTTATGTACCATCGCTATTATCGATGCTAATGTACGTATGTACACACGCTATTTTGTGAAAATTTGTATTTCATTCGCAAATAAGCGAATTTTGTTTAATTAATTAGCATAATGGAGACGCTCCTGGAACAGCAGCGTCGATACCACGAAGAGCGCGAGCGCCTCATCAAACTTATGGTCGATGAGCATGCAACAAAAAAGCCCGGCGAAAAAGAGCGCATTCACAGTGAACACCGGTTAAAATATCTGATGGAGCTGCACCACCACGCCACCACCCAGCTGCGCGACCTGTACGAGGACAAGGACAACGAACGGAAAGCTGAGATTGCAGCGCTGTCGGGACCAAATGAGTTCAACGAGTTCTACGCGAGACTCAAGCAGATCAAACAGTTCTACAAATCCCATCCGGCCGAGGTTAGTGTGCCGCTCTCCGTGGAGTTTGAGGACATGATAAAGGTGTACAATAACCCGGATGAGATGAGTGCCCTGGTCGAGTTCACCGACGAGGAGGGCGGCGGTCGGTATTTGGATTTGAACGAGTGCTATGAGCTCTATTTGAATTTGCGCGGCGTCGAAAAGTTGGACTACATAACGTACCTTATGTCCTTCGACCATGTCTTCGACATACCACGTGAGCGTAAGAATCGCGAGTACCGCAAGTACATTGAGACGCTTAACAATTATCTACACAGCTTCATTCTGCGCATTCAGCCGCTGCTCGACCTCGACAGCGACCTGGTCAAAGTCGAGCTCGATTTCCAGCGGCAATGGCTGCAGGGCTCATTCCCTGGTTGGTCTTTGAAGGAGACCGAATCGGCACTGGCCAATACGGGCGCGCATTTAGATCTGTCCGCTTTCTCAAGCTGGGAGGAGCTGGCCTCGTTGGGACTGGATCGTCTCAAGTCCGGCCTGGTCGCCTTAGGCCTCAAATGTGGCGGCACATTGGAGGAGCGCGCGCAACGTCTATTCACCACCAAGGGCAAAAGCACTCTCGACCCGGCGCTTATGGCCAAGAAGCCAACGGCAAAAAGCGCCAATGCACAGACACGGGAGAACGAACGCAACAAAGAAATTGCCCAGCTGGAGGCGCTGCTCTATAAATACGCCGAGCTGCTCTCCGAGCAGCGTGCGGCAACCAAGGAGAATGTCCAGCGCAAGCAGGCACGCACCGGGGGCGAGCGCGACGACAGCGATGTTGAGGCCAGCGAATCGGATAACGACGATGACCCGGATGCGGATGATGTTCCGTTCAATCCCAAGAATTTGCCATTGGGCTGGGACGGCAAACCCATACCCTACTGGCTGTACAAGCTGCACGGCCTGAACATCAGCTACAACTGCGAGATTTGTGGCAATTTCACCTACAAAGGGCCCAAGGCGTTTCAGCGGCACTTTGCCGAATGGCGGCACGCGCACGGAATGCGCTGCCTGGGCATACCGAATACGGCGCATTTTGCGAATGTCACGCAGATCGAGGACGCCATCACGCTGTGGGAGAAACTCAAGTCGCAGAAGCAAAGCGAACGCTGGATTGCCGATCAGGAGGAGGAGTTCGAGGACTCGCTGGGCAACGTGGTCAATCGCAAGACATTTGAGGACTTGAAGCGACAAGGACTGCTCTAAAGTGTACTTTTAATCGTCTTCTGTAAACAATTAATGCTTAATATACAATTTTAAAACTAGCTACGAATATGCGCCTCCATTTTCAAGCCCACTCTGTCAACGGTTGCCAGGGGCAACAGGGAGAATTTCCGGGTTCCAGCTGCGGCGCTTTGCCGCTGGCCTGCAGCCAGGGAAACTCCTGATATTGTGCATCATGGCTGAGATGCGTAAAGGCCGTCTGCGTTGTATGTATGTGCACCTTGAACTGGGCGTTTTGGCCCAGTTTCGGCAACCGTTTAACGCGCTCCGCCAATTTGTAGAGGGCGGCGCTCAGCTGCTGTTCGTATTCTATTAAATACTGATCCTGTGTCCGGTCCGCCTGCACCGGCTGCACTTCGAGCATATAGCTTTCCATGTGCTCCGGCTCGGAAATAATCACTTCTAGCTTTAATTCCTGCGCCGTGCTCTGCAGCAATTGCCGCACCGTCCTCAGCACATTGGCTAGATAAGAATTTAAGGCGGGAAACGCGACTATGAAAACTGGCGTGTTGTAGATGCGTCGTTTTTTGAAGACTTGCGCTGGATATACGCCGCGCACGTATAGTATATGGTTTAAAATAACTTCAATTGCTTCCACGTGTATGGCGGCAATATCTTCCAATTCCATTCTGATTTAAAATCAATTGTAAAACTCTTTCTATACGCTGCTGTAAACATCCATAAAATTAGGTACTAAAATTAACCTTTTAACAATTCTGATCGGTCACACTTGGCCTTTATCTAAAATTTGAAATGTTTTTTTTAAATTTATTTCTTTCGCTTTATCTGAGACTTGATCAATTAAATTCCAGCACTTATACATATATTCCTTTTAAAATGTTTAAAATTGTGCTCTACAAAGCCTGACGAGTTACAATAGATGCGTCGTTTTTAGATGACTTGTGCTACATAAGCGCCGCGTGCGTATAATATATGATTTAAAATAACTTCAATTGCTTGTGGCAATATTATGCAACTCCATTCTCATTTAAAATCAGTTATAAAACAAAGTTAGGTACTAAAGTATACCTTAAAAAATATTGATTGGTCACACTTGGCTGTTAACAAAAGTTTTGAACTTTTGCAACTATATAATTTTTACTGCCTTAATTTATCAACCCTATTAATTATCTAGTGTTATACTTCTACTCTCTCTAAGATTTCAGTAAATTGTTTCATAAATAGTCAGCCAGTTAAAATTGTGATTTACCAAACCTGAAATGTCACTACTTCAACTATTCAATATTCAATATACGAAAAAGTATTTACACAGCACAAATACAACACGAAATTAAAATTCACAGTAAAATGAAATTAATTCTATGTTAAAACACTTGAACTAAAACTTTGTTGTTTTGTTGTTTATTTAGATTGCGTTAAAAAATGCATAGCCAAATTAAGCAACCAGAGCGGATGCCGTGCTGGATTCGTATTTCCAATTCGGTGGCAGGACGCTCTTGGTCTTGTAGTAGCGCGCCAGACGGTGAATTCTGGACTCGACCAGGATCAAACGGAACTTGCCGTCCTTGTCCTTGCGATTGCGCTCCAAGTGCTTGCGTATGGCCACCGCCTTCTTGATCATGTGGTACAGATCCTCGGGAATGTCGGGCTTCAGACCAACTGATTTCATGATGCGCAGGATTTTGTTGCCATTGACAAAACGCACTTGGGCCACGCCATGAGAATCGCGCAAAATTATGCCTGAAATGGTTGATGAGCGTTCAATTAACATAACCTCAAAACGTAAACACAAACAATAATACCAATTTTGGAGGGTGTCAGACCCTTTTTGCCAAGTTTCTTGATCTGCTCCTTGACATCCTCGGAGTTAAGTTTCAGCCACGATGGCACTGTGCGTCTGTATGGCAGAGCCGACTGGGATATACCCTTGCTGCAAATAATTGGGTATAATTTGAGTCGCTTTCAACAAGACAAGAACGGCAAGTGTTTTCGTTGACAACATGTGCTTGCCTTCATGGCCTTCATTCAGAAAATTACTCGTGCGCAAAGTATACAATTAATATTGGCAACGATTTCGTACATGAGGCAGGCACATTTGACGTGAATTGTTGCGCATTGAACAATCGAAAATGCATTTTACCCTGGAGCGTGCATACGACCCATGTTGAGCGCTTAGTTTTTGATACCGAAAAGAAAGTGGAGACTTGTGGAACGCCAAGTTGAGTAAAATATCTACACAATCGCAATGACCAGGGTTGATTTGACACTGTACAATCAGTCGTCATTGCAAATAAAAAAGGCATCGAAATGAAAGGGAACATATCGATAAGTTTTCTTATATACGACATTCGAATGAAATGTCTGAACAGCTTTAAAGTTAATTAATACGCCGGGATAAAGTATCGTTAGTACAATTTTTGCTCTTTTTGTGCGTCTAACTTGTTTTTTTGTTACGCATATCGTGTTATATTTGAAGTAAATATAACCATATTTTGTGGCTGGCTTACAGATTGAATAATTTAAAATAAACAATTAGTTCAGATATAACTTAGATATATATAGATATAGATATATATATAAAGATATAACTTCAACATTACCAATTAGTGCAAAAACATAAGGTAGAAAATTTGTCTCTTTGCAAGCTGTCAAACCCTCTTGAGAAACATAGCCTGTTTCGGATAATGTGACGTGTTTTCGCATTTCACCTATCCGTCATTAAATGCATTTAACTTAAATTCAATTTAATGACCAATTTGCATACTGTTTTTAAAAAATGTATTAACATTTGCAAACTGGTGAAAACCTCCTTTAAATAACACAGTTAGATGAATGTGTCACCTTTCATTGAATGTAATTTTATGCTTATAATTCTTTTGCTCATTAAATACTTTAGATAGAAAACCGAATTGTGCCAAACGTTTGAGTTAGTTAAAAAAAAAAAAGCAAACGAAGGCTACAAGTTTTAAGATAAATTTAACATACAGGAATGAGTAAATATTATTTGGAACTCAGTACTTTTCATTGCTTTTCATTCAGCAATACATCAAAAGCTGTCCTCGATAGATGAGTTGCCTAAGTGCTCAGGCATTTGGGCAACTGAGCAACGGGGATCCGGGTTCGAATCCTAGGCTTTAGTGTATGGAAAACGTTTTCCTATACATTAATAAATAAAAAAATACAGCAAAAGTTAAATCTAAGCGTGCATATGGTATCAAAGTATGTTAATATTGCGTTTTGTTTATTTCTATTTAAATTGTCTCAATGTTATTTTCGCACCAACCGAATGTTAGCTTATTATGTCTGCATTTTCAAATTTGAATAGTGTTTTTTAGCGATGGACAAATATTGTTGTTGGAATTAAGTGTGACCAGCGCTGCTTAAAAATACTGTCGCCGTTCGGCCTATCGCGTACTGTACTAGTTCATTTTATTTTGGGGCGGCTTAAGAAACACACCATTTCAGCCCTGAGTAAGAAATTTCTTCTTCTAAAACTGAGAGAGCAAAACAAAATCGTAAGTACATGGATGCATATATACAGCTAATTGGAAAAAAACACAGTTCGCGCCAATTCTAAATTCCCAAATAAACCGTAAATGGAGATCCGCACGTGTTAATGTTAATTTTTTGTGTTCTACTGCAGGCAAACAATCTGCACCACCATTTTTGTTGTTGGGACGCTTGGCGTGCCTAATTTTGATGTGTATATGTGTGGGCATGTACGTATGTGTTCCGTGGAGCATGCACACAATTAAGGAAAATATACACAAACTGTAATTGTTTGTTTTTAAAATCACATAACGCCGCTGAAGAAACAATATTATGGATACAGATACAGGAGATGGTAAGTGTTGCCAAGCAATTTATGTGGGTGGCGCCATCTACGCGTTACATATGTACATACCATTGAGTATTATGATTACTCTATGCATACATACATACATACATTGGTGCAGGCCTCATAGATTTCTAGCTGCTCGTTTTTGTTTGTTTGTATTCGTAAGCGTGTGTTTGTGTGTGTGTGTGTCTACACGTGTTGTTGGGGCGTTATGTATGATCGTTTTAGGTTTCTGCTCTTGGTCAGTTGTCTGGTTGCTCTCGCCATGAACAGCTCTCATCGCCGGCGGCTAAGCGACGGCGGGCACACATTTTACGGTGATTAAGTCAGCGCTATTTTAACTTTAATTTAAACACAACTCGCTAGAAAACAATATACGCAAACTGCTTTGTACACAATAACAATAAACAAAAAATATTAATTCATGCTTGCAGATGGTCTCAGCAGCAGCGGCCTCAGCGATGTTATAAAAAATCTGCTGGACGTTGCCAACAGCAGGCCGGGCACCAATGTGGCCAAGGCAATTTTGGCATACCATGAATCGCCTGGACTGTCAACGCTGCTGCTGCTTCTGGAGGAGGTGTCCAAGAATACAGACTTCTCGACCGATATGCGCTTGTCGCTCTCCTATGTAAGTGCTGACCAATTCATTCTTTCCAAATCTGGCCCTAATCCCATGTACTATCCTTTAGTATATGGATGAGTTTTTGCGGCAAGTATCTGGTTCGAGTGTGCCACGCCGTTCAGTAATTGCCGCCGCCGGCAGCGTGCTGCAATATTGCAGCAAAATCTATGGTGACCGGGTGGAGCTTATGTACCAGATCGTGGAGCATCAGATTGAGGCTCTCCTCATAGCAGATCCCAAGAAGGATGAGAACAATCCCAACGCTGGCAATGGGTAAGTTAAATTACTGCTGAGCATGTGGTTTGCCATGCGATTTGCTCTTCCGTCGCGTCGCCATGCTGTCTGCTTTAGTTTCTTATCAAACGGCCGCTTATCGGCACTTCTGCCATTCTCTTCGCATTCGCCGGTTCCACTTCCTTTTTACTTTTTTTCTACTGAGATGCATGCTCCAATTCTCTATTTAAAATGCTAATGGTATTTCATTTGAATATCAATGGTTTATTTCATTTTTTAAGACCAGCAGTAAAACCCAAAAAAAAAAGTAAAAGCAAGAAAAATATTTCCTATGTCTTTAGGAATTTATTTTTCTGCACTTTAAAAAAATTTAAAATTATTGTTATTAGAAATAAATACGTTTTATCACAAACTTTACTCATGTAAAAAAAAAACAAACGAAAAGCAGAGCAATAAAAACTCTCAAAAGCACTGACTTAAATATTGATTTTCCAATATATTTTATTAAAGTGAAAAAATACATATATTTGTATTTTGATAATTTAAGAGACACAGTTTGTGCTCAAGTACATTTTAAATGGAACCAATTTAATTATTTTTTAAATGTTAACCTTATTCTTTTCATTCTTTTAGCAAGAAAGATGCTACTCAGCCGGTGGAGGCGCGTAAGCGTCGCACCAAGAAGCTCACTCAAAAGGAATTCGATCCGTTTTCCTATAAGATGGAGCCAAAAAAGTTCAAAATCATGTCCGATGAGAAGCGTTTTAGTCGCGTCGGTTTTGAGACAAACAAAAACCGAAATCGTACAATTGAGCACATGTATCAGGATCATACGCCGGCCCATCTGTGGAAGCATGCTCCCATTGTTGACCCGCTCAATCCGTACGAACTGGATGAGAAAAAGAACTACAAACTGTTCACATATCATCCGGAGCCCAGATACAATACACTCCTGCCGGACATTCAGTTTGAACGTCTGAATATGATCAAGGAATATGTGCACACAAATCAAGTGGATGTATCGGACACTCTGAATTGTGATTTGAGCAACAAGGAGTATCTAGACGAGTATATAGCACTGGAGAATCAAATGCTCGCCTCACGACACGGCGAGAGAGCAGTGCTAAAACGCGCAGCAAATGCCGAGGATGATATACAGGCCAAGCGCCTGCGCCTGGAATTGGAGAACCTGCAGAAACGTTTTCGGAACCCACCACCGATGAGACTTCCAAGCGTATGCGGCTCTGTGAAGAGCTTGACGAAAATCATGATGCGAATATGGAGACTGATGAAAATGAACCGCAAATCTCGGCCGATTCAATGCTGGGCGAATCGCTTAGGACCCTAACACTGGAAAATACTACTTCAGAAATACAACTCAATGATAGTCAGGCCAACACACCCCCATTAAGCAGCACTCTGGAAATGAATGACGAAAGCTGCTTGAACAGCACGAGCTTGGATTTGCAGCAGTCGGAGTCTCAACTGGAACTATCAGCTGAGAAGGATGGTGATAACAGCACTGAGCAATTACAAATTGATTCGGGCATTGGCATGGATGATATGTGCGATACGCTGCCGACAGGTAAACTAAAATGCACGCAGTTTTCTTTGTTGTAGACTTCTGTCGCACCTATATAGATCAGGCTGTTATTTTGTTAATCCTTTCTTTGTAGACAGATTTGACTCACATTATATGTTTACTTTTTTATTTATTTACGTATGTATTTCGTTTGCTGTGCTGCTGCCTGCATCCAAACATTGAGCAGCTCAATCTTTTGATGACGAGGGTATTGTTCTTACAGATATTATAGACCAGCAGCGTCGGATGTTGCTATCGCCCAAGGTAATGGTACAAGACATACTGCCCGGTGTGCTCGACAAAACCAACCTGAGCGTGCGCATCGACGCCGAAATGCTGGCCCTGAGCGGTATCAATGAAACACTCGAGGAAATTGTGCATGTGCAACGTGAGGTGCACTATTCAATCGAGCGAAATTTTCTGCAGCTACCCGTTAAGCGACTGCGTAAAGATTGTCTCTTCAAGTTGACCAAGGAATTTGATTTGTTTAAACAAGCGGTGAGCATGCCAAGCCACAAGTACTCTCCTACCTAAAAAAAAAACAACTTAAAAATATATGAATTTCTTTTATAGCGCATGCCGGCCAAGCGACAAACAGAACCCAAGGCATCTGCTGCGGCCAGACTATTGCGTGTTGCATCGCCCTTGCCGTCCGTCTTACCACTTGATAATATTCGAGACTTGCCCTTGGATCAAATGGAATTTGATCATGAGCAGAGTATGTGTAGATAAATCTCGGCGGTTCCTGCAGTTGCTTTACTCTAAACTCCTTTTATTTCACAGACTTTCGCGGCTTTAGGCGGCCTACTTATGATTCCGGCATTGACCAGGAGGAGATACGAATGGCCAATTCGCCGGAGGATAACCGATTTATTCTTGACGTATGCGCTGATGAACTACCGGATTGCTACGGATTCGAAGATACACCGCCTACAGATGAAATACAACAAGCCAGAAATTTGGAGGTAACAGAGACGGACTTGACTTTGCCTGAAATCTCACTGGGCGCAACAGCGTTGGACAAAACAACATTGGATGAAACACAAGCACAAGCGAATGAAGAACAAAATGAAAGAGCAGAAGACATATCCGACCTGCAGACCGTAGCAGATGATACAGGAGCCCAGGATACTTCAGCAGTGAGCGCAACAACGCTGTCGCAACAGGACAGTGGCTTGAATGAAACATCCTTTGAATTGGAAACAAACGATGTAGAATTGGAGCCAGACTGGGATGAAGACGAGAGCAACTCGAATATTCAACAAAACTGCAATGGCATAGATGACGAAACTGATGCCAAGGTAGGAAATGAGTGCCTAAACGTTTTTTAAAGTGTAGAAACAGTATTAAATAGAATACATGTCAGACATGCTTAATATAGAGATAATTAATCAGCTGTTTGTTGGTTTGCATAAGCAAGTTGATTCCGGAAATCTAATGTGTTTGCAGCGTTTAATATTGTCATAAGATTGTCACAAACGTATTAATCTCTATTTAATACGATCAGTTATATAAAAACCAAAAGTTTCAGTTTTAGCGACTAGCGTATATACTTATTTATTGTGAAAGCTTGTTTGACCATAATATAATTATTTTGTGCATTGCAGATTGTCGACTGGCATCGTCGGCTGGCGCCCACATTGGAAGCGGCGCATGCACGCCAAAACTTTAGCATACAGGACCTTAATGAAGAGATTATAGCTAAATGCCAGGAAAAAGGCGGAAAGGCAACACTGGCCGATGTTGTGGAGGATAAAGATCCAACCAAATTATGTTGCTATATGCTGTCGTCATTGCTGCTGGTAGGTACCTCATATATATTATCAAAATTTCCATAATAAGTGAATTTTGCTTGGCAGACAAACCAGGGGAATGTGGAGCTTCAAATTTATAAAAAAGATAAAAGCAAGCCAATTGAGATGGAACAGTTCAAGATGAAATTGATAAGCACCGAGAGGAAACAATTGAATCCTGAGGATGACATTGGCAACATGAACATTGCGAATCAGCGTAGCAGCATGGCAGCACCACAAAAAAAAACACCTGAAGCGACTAAAGCCGTGCGTCGCAAGGTGCCAGAGCAACACGTTGAATCAGTTAATGTAAAAACCGTGCACCTAATAAAACCTGTGCCCAAGGCAAGTGCACGGCCAGAAGACGCTGATTCTGGCATATCGTCGTTGCCGGTCTCCTTAGCGTCTGCGTGGTCGCATGGCGCGTAGCGCAGGCAGCAGCAATGGCTGTTGCCGTGTGTTATATGAATGTGCGTCTGTGTGTCTGTGTTTAGTTAATTTGTTGTTGGTGATTGGCGCGGGATTGACGTTCGTAGAGAAACACTTATATATAGAATGCGATTCTCGTCCAGTAGACGTAACTATATTATGTGTTATGCGAATTTTAAATTTACCTAACGCAATTTATTCCTTACAGCTGAAGCTATTGCACCGGGGGCTCCCCTTTCCGCAGGCATACACCAAAATTAAGAGGCTGCGCTTGCCGCAAAATTGACAAATGCATTCGTGCATGATATTTACATATATATAATATGTGTCTATATATACATATATAATAAGTCAATTTTTTTTTTTTTTTTTTGACGAATGTACAAAATCTAGTTATAAGAGGGTTTTAATGTGAGATGCAATTTTTAGTTTTATTCAGTTATACAAACTGCCATTCTTTAGTACGCTATGTTCTTCGCTGTAATCCAAAAGTGAACCAGTATTATTTACGCTCGATTTCCTTATGCTTGAACAACTTTAAAAAAATTCATTTTTTCTTATCATTTTCTCATTACTTTATTATTTTGATTTAATTTACACTTTTTTCTTACTTTTCATTTACATTTTTTATTTTATTTTCAATTTATTCTTTTGTTTATATTTTTTATATCTTTTGATTTTTTCGTGTAATTTTCTTTTATAATTTTTTAAAAATTTATTCAACTCTATTTTTATTTTTGCCATTTAATTATTTTTTCCCCATTCAAAATTTTCAGAAAAGCAAAACTAAAAAAAATATGAAATGAAAATCGCCCACAGACACATATTTTAGAAATCACATTGAGCTAGTAGTACTAAAAAAATCAAGTACCTGATCTCCTAGTGTGTAAACATTTTTTTATACTATAAATTTGATATACCTGATGCAGAAATTTATCTATTTACATATGAATGTGCAACACAAAATTTTTTTTGTAGTCATGTAAGAAAGCATAAAAGTGCAATGAAAAAAGTCAAAGAAACTAAAAATATTTGTTTGATATTTGTGAAAAATTGGGTAGTGGATTTTTAATGATTCGAAAGTTGTGATAAAAATATTGCAGAAATGCTGCTGGATTTACTTTTTCGCTTGACTGGGTACGTAATTACATTTGAAAGTTGTACAATATGTATATGCTGGTGTTAAAATCAAAATTCTCAGACTATTCCGAGTCGCTGCCATCTGTTTTGGCCTTATCCTCGTCCTTTTGCTCTTCAGTCTTGTAGTGGCGATATTCTTTCTTGAGCTCCCACATGTTTTTGTGAGGATTTTTCATGTTATAGTCGCAGACATCCTTAAGTATCTCTTTCAGGTAGCTAATGGGCTGATTGGTTATCTTGACCAGATCCTTAATATTATAGTACTGATGCTTTTCAAAGGCATGGAAAAGCATATCCATCACAGCATTCTTGTCGTCGCGTGCTTTCTTGCCCTCCGCCTTCTTGCGTTCACGATACTCAATCTAAAATACGAGAGATGTAATACATATAAGGTTTCAAGGACAGTGGGTCTTACATTGTGTGCGTGATCTTTAACTGGCTTGTAGTTCTGTACGATCTTGTCAATGGGCTGCACCCGACGCTGCGGTTCTGACGCCTTGCGTATGGACTCCAGCTTCAGTTTCATGTAACATGTGTCGGCAATGGGTCGGCATTCGAGCTTCTGGACAATGCGACCCTCCATATAGAGCTTTTCGCTGTCTGGCGTCGCTGAAGCTGCGCCCGTGCCGTTTTCTTTGCCATTGTTGCCAGCAGCCGCCGCCGCTGCTGCCGCTGCCGCCTCCGTAGGTGCCATGTGAGAGAAAACGCCAAGCGTTTGCTTCGTCACCTGTGACACGTCAAGTACATGCTCTGTGGGTATTTTCTCGTCGGGATCCAGTGCGAGCACAGCGGCCGTGAGTGAAAGTGAGACTTGCGCCTTCTGGCCGGGCGTCTTGCTGATGCGCAGCTTCCCAACATCCATATTGGAAGGCGCCTTCTCCCATTTCTGTGCAATATATTTGGGCACTTTAACTAGCCAAACGCCGCGTCCGGCATTTGACAGATCCAGGTCCTTGTCGATGATTTGCACTTTGTCTTTATCATCTTTAGACATGTTTTGGCTTAAGCAGTTTTCCTAATGCAACCGCACGTAAAAAATGCAATTGCAAAATGTAAATTGCACAGCTGAGGCGACGGAGTTGCCACCGCGGTACAAAGTGAAAACGCCGCCATGGTTATGGTATAACTCGCGTCTTTAGCAGAGCCGCATACGTGACGTCATAGGACAATTGAGAGCTCTGAAGGTGGCGTAAAAACGGTTCCATTATGCGGTGCTGAAAAGAAAGAGCGTTAGTTAAGAGAATATGCCATCACAATATCGGTTTGAGCATTCGATTTAGAGCTTGTATTGTATACATATAGTTCAATGCTTTCAAATTTTTGGACAAAACTGGGGCTATAATAAAGCCATTTGTAATAAGATCGAATTTCTGCGGAAGCTACATAAATGTTATAGCGGTTTGTTCGGGTAACTTTTGATAGGGATCAATGATAAGTTTCACAAGTTTCATTTAAATAGCTTGCCTACTTTAGTCGTTATACTGCTTTAAGAGCGGATTTGTCGTTTCGCGCGCACCCAAATTCCGATATTGTGCAATCACAATGCTAAAAGCTCAGAATTCTTTGCAGAATTATTTGGCTCCCTCAATTACATGCATGGGTTGTACGAATTTACGAAATTTGAATTTAAAGTGCATCAACACGCAGTCGAAGCCCTTTAACTTTTAATTGCCTCTCTTATAAATTGTGAATGTAAGTATTTGCCCACCTCTTTTTCTTATGGCATCAATCCGTCGTGCTGCCAACTCGCTTTATTCTACAACGCTGCGTCAGCTGGTGCAGGTTTCACACGCTGGCTTTTCGTTGCGGGGAATTGTGCATAAGAAAGCAGGTAGAATACGCCGGAATCGGAAATGGCACCGCCAGCGGCAAGAGCGCGCTACAATGCCAACAAGGCGGACAACCAGATACTCACAAAGAAACCGCCAAAACGTCTAAATGACAAGAAAGACACGGCCGGCGATGTCGTCGTAGCCGGCAACAAAAAGGAGAAGAAGAAGAAGTACACACAAGCAAAAGACAAATATTGCAAACATTAACTATTCATGTGGATTTTTTGCAGCAAACAATCGTCGTCCACTGCAAACTCTGCAGAAAAGACGCAGTCCAGCCCCAATCCTATTACGCCCAGCGTACACACAGCCTTCAAAACGTTTGTGAGCGCGCGTCTGTGTAGCGCCATTTGGGCGTACATTGCCGACTGTGATGAGACCTTCAATTACTGGGAGCCGCTGCACTACATCATCAATGGACATGGCCTGCAGACCTGGGAGTATAGCCCGCAATTCGGCCTGCGCTCGTACACATATCTGCTACTACAGGGCGTGCCCGGCTGGATCTATCAGAAGCTGTTCAATCCGAGTCCCATACTCATCTTTTATATGGTGCGCTGCATGTTGGGTTTTGGCTGTGCGGTCATGGAGCGCTTTATGTACAAGTGAGTACAGCTGGCCATGTTCTAGGTGGGCCTAGCTAAGCCAAACAATTTGTTTTTGCAGATCCATTTGCCAGGAGTTTGGCATACACGTTGGACGCCTGTGGCTAATATTCCAGTTATTTAGCGTGGGCATGTTTGTGTCCAGTACAGCGCTATTGCCCTCGTCGTTCTCCATGTACTTTGGCTGCTCGGCCCTGGCCGCCTGGTGGCAACAGCGCTACAGCCTGGCCATCTTCTTTACGGCCATCTCGGCGTTGCTGGGTTGGCCGTTTGCGGCGCTTATTGGTGTGCCGCTGGTGTTGGAGCTGCTGTTGCGTCAGCGCGATTGGCGTACTTTTGTACAGTGGACGTTGATCTCCGGTGCGACAATTGCACTGCCCATGATTGCCATCGATACGAACTACTTTGGCAAACTGACTTTTGCGCCGTTCAACATTGTCTGGTATAATGTGTTCACTAGCCATGGGCCCAACATCTTTGGCACCGAACCCTTGAGCTACTACATCATCAACGGTTTCCTCAATTTCAATATCATTTGGGTATGTTACAGAATTCGCTTACAGTATAAGCAATTTCTAATCCCTTTCGTGTTATCAGCTCTTGGCACTGCAGCTGCCCATTATGCTGGTCATGGACTATTTGATTGTGCCCGCCAAGTTCAAATCGACGTTGAACTTTCCACGCTTTATATCGCTGGCACCGCTGTATCTGTGGCTGTTGGTGTTCTTCGCACAGCCGCATAAGGAGGAGCGCTTTCTGTTTCCGGTGTATCCGTTGATCTCACTGTGTGGTGCCATTACTGTGGACGTCTATCAGCGCATCTTCTTTCGCTTCAAGTCGCTCGTCTTTAAAATCAAGGCCGGCATTCACTACTTGGATCACAGCATGTTCATTGCCATTATTGTGATGGTGGCCAGCACGTTGCTGGGCCTCTCGCGCGTCTTTGCCCTCTATCGCAACTATCATGCGCCGATGGATCTGATGCTGGAGCTTAACCAGTTCAAGACGACGCCACAATATCGTGCGGATGAGATATATAATGTATGCGTGGGCAAGGATTGGTATCGGTACCCGGGCAGCTTCTTTTTCCCGGCTCGCAATTTCCGTTTGCGTTTCCTCAAATCCGAGTTCCGCGGCATGTTGCCCGCCTACTACGCGGATGGCCCGAATGCCACCCAGGTGGTGCATCCGTATTTCAACGATCAGAATTTGGAAGACGAGCACATGTACTTTGATTACGATCACTGTCATTTTCTGCTGGACTTCGATGAGGGCAAATATACAAAACTGGAGCCGAGCTACTCCAGACGCACAAAAGATTGGTCCATTATGAAGACGTTGCCATTCCTTATACCGGAAAAGTCGCACAAGGTGCTGCGCGCCTTCTACGTGCCATTCCTCACCGACAATCACATAAAGTACGGCGATTTCAATTTACTTAAGCGCAAAAAGACACGCAATGGCAGCTAGGAGACGCAGCGACATGGATTCAATTCATGACCCTGCAATCCGAGGCATTTTTTCATGCAGCTGTCATTAACTAAATCAATTTAATTTATTTTGTCCAGATAATTTTTGGTTGTGCTCCTTTCCAATTTTTGTATTTGATGCAAGTGAAAAAGTTGTTAAAAACTACCTGATTTTAGTTTGTAAGTTCACCACTGAATTGTTTAACTAAATTTGCCCATTTTGCGTTTTTTCTTAATTTAAATCAAGCCAAAGCTGTAAACCTTATGCTGAATCGAATTAGAGTTTAAGCAACGAAAAATAAAAGCAATACAATTCTTAAGTAGTGGATTTTAAAGAGATTTAAAATCGCTATAAGCTATGACTAATTTGTTATTTTAGCCTGAGGCTTTTAGGCAGTCATCTATTCGCTGCTTTATTCTAGATTGTTTGATTGACACATTGAGGGGGTCAAATTTGTTGTCAAAAACCGATTTTCATGTTTGATAGCATTTTTTCCATGGTCTTTCCTCTGTCATGTATGTGGCGTATCTGGGGTGTTAAGTGTTTTTATATTCCAAATATGGACCCCTAGCTCGAAAAATGTGAGAAATATAGCCATTTCCGATTTTTTAAGGCGGCAGCGCTGTGTGTCGTTGGGGTGGGCGTGGTTATCAAGCTTTTTGGGGGAACTCATCTAAATCTAATCTACGTACCAAACTTGTTTCTAACTTTAATATTGTGGTAAATACACGCCTTTTATCGGTTTGCGATTGGAGGTGTATCGACATTTTATCGATTTGCCAGGCTCCCAGTGGGCGTGGCACAAAAATCTTACCTTGATATCAGATATCTACCCAGATATCTACAATTATATATCCAAAATTTCAAGTCTCTAACTTCAATAGCGCCGAAAAAAGTTGCGTTCATCCGGACAGACAGACGGACGGATAGCATGATATATACGTGATATATAATTCGTGAGCGAGTATAAAAATAAATTTGAATTTAAAGCTCAAACCAATTTGCAGCCTTCATTTAAACTTGATTCAAATAAAAGAATTCTCCCACTTACCGATTAATTCAATGGAGTTTATTCTTAAGCTTGTCGTTAAATTATCGTTAAAAAGTGGGAAGCAAAATTGTACAATGGAATTCGCTTGCTTAGACTACAAGTGCGGGATGTTTACAATGCTATATTTGGTCTACTACATTTACATTGGGCCTACAACCTAAACGCGACTCAGACTTAGACATAGTAGATTAATGCTTAGCTGCTGGGCCCAGCAATATTTACAAGTTGTGCTTGGCGCCCGGCTCTCCTAGAAGTAGACTGTCAGATTGTTTTCGGATGAGCCCATCGCATCCGAGGCGGCCAGCAGATTGGAGCCGCCACCCGGCGCACTGCCATTGCCCGTCGTCGTGATGGTTGTCACTCCGCCCGCCACGGCGGCCACCGTTTTGCGGTTATTGTTCTCCGGCGTGGTCTGCTGTTGCTGCTGCTGCTGCTGCTGGCCCTGCTGCGAGAGGGAGTCGTGCTCGATTTCGTCCTCCTCGTAGAGCTGCCCGTTGGCCGAGGCGCGCGATACGATGCCTGGCAAGAAGACTATTTATAGTGAATGCTCTGGGCTGCTGGGGATAACGGGGAACCTTAATTTGATGGTCAACTTACTGCGCACCGTTGCCGCATAGCTTTCGCGCTGGCGCTCCCGCTCCCGTTCGCGTTCCCGCTCCAGCAGGCTGCTGGCATTGCTCAGGGCCATGCTGCTGCTGGCGCCGCTGGCCACATGGTGCAGTCCATTGTTGATTGGATTGGGGATGGCGGGATGCTTCATGTGCAGCACGGAGACGCCACCGCTGGTGACGCTGGCGCCATTGGCCGTGCCCGCCAGCTTTTCGTGCGTCACCAGATTCGCCGAGGAGACGCTACTGTGCGCTTGGCTGTGCACACGATTGCGTCCCAGGCTGAGGCCGCCGGGACTGCTCTTGCGCTGCTTCTTGGAGCGCACAATGTAGCAGCTGAGCGCCATGATGATCAGCAGAAAGAGGCCCACAATCATGCCGAACATGCCCAGCATGCTGTTGTTCCAGGCGGACTGGGCGAGCGTTAGGCCCTCCATGGTCACGCTCACCGGCACCGAGGTGCTCCTCGGCGGCACGCCCGAGTCCGTGGCAATGGCAATCAGGTGCACCGTGGACTCGTTGAGGCTCTGCAGCTGCTCGGGCCGCATATAAATGTTGCCCGTCGCATCGATCTCGAAGAGACCCGCATGCTGGCCACGCAGCGATAGCTCCAGCTTGTCATTGCGATCCCCATCCGCCGCCTCCACCTTGCCTATCAGCACGCCCTCAAAGGTGTCCGTGCGCGACTGCAGCGACTGCTGGAATTGGAATGGCAAATGGAAAGGCCGTTAACAGGACACCATTGAGCGCATCTCGGAGATCAGCGACTTACGCTCTTGGGCACCATGAACTCGTAGTGGGTCTCGCGGAAGCGCGGCTCCCAATCGTTGACGTCAATCACCTCCAGCGTGACCTCGGCCGAGGTGCTGTTGGTCAGGCCATCGCTGGCCACCACCTGGAACTCGTGCTTGGTCATCTTCTCGTAGTCCAGCGGCTTGGCCAGCACCAGTTCGCCCAGCGATCCGACGCTGAAGAACTGCGAATTGATCGGATCCGCAATGGTGTACTTCAAGTGCTTGCCCGGCTTGTTGGTGGGCAGCGCCAGGATCCGATTGCCGACGGCCGTATCCTCGCGTATGCGCATCACGAAACGCTTCTGGACGAAGGCCAGCGAGCTCAGATCGCTGTGCGTGCCCGGCCGTGTCAGCTGCACCGTGGTCAGGGCGTAACGGTCCGGATTGTCGATCTGCGTGGCCTTCACCACCAGGGTGGCGCCGTGCGTCAGATCCGCATAGCCAATGGGCGCCAGCAGCGTGATGACGCCGTTGTGCGGATGCACGCGAAAGTATTTCGCGTCCTGCGACTGCACAATGTTGTACTGGATGGGTGCACAGATGCCCTCGTCCTGGTCGACCGCTTTCAGGGGCTCGGGACGCATGCGCAGCTCGCCGGCGCGACCATCGGCGGGCAGCTCGGCGCTGTAGGATTCGCGCTGAAACTTGGGATTCTGATCGTCCGCGTCGGTGATGACCACGCGCAGCAGCGTGTCCGAGTGCCGGGGCGGCGTGCCCTGATCCTGGGCACGCAGCTTAACCGTAAAGTTCTGCAGCTGCTCGTAGTCGAGGGCCTTTTTCAGCACCAGGGTGCCCTCCAGCGGATTGAGGAACTGCACCAGCTCCGCATAGGGGCCGGGCAACACCTGATACTCCACCGTGGAAAACGGACCCGGCTGATCGGCATCCTCGGCCCGGGCGCCCTGGAGTATGCGTGTGCCCGGCACCGTCACCTCGGACAGGGTCAGCGTGTAGGGTGTGCCAATCCATTGGGGTGCATTATCATTGACGTCCGTGACGCGAACATTGACGGGAATGACGAAGCTCTGCAACAAAGAGGCAAAGGCAACAAATTGATTGAGTTGGGGCCGGGCAAAGATAAACACCTTCGGAGCCGGCCAAGTGCCGGGCAAACAATAGGCCAGTGCTGGTCACTGACCTCAAAGCGAGTTCAAAGCGCCAACAGCTAAGGACTCAGGATTGCCCACACACCACCCGCCTATAAAACACTGCATATATTTGCATGTTCTTAGAGCTCCTGAAGCAACCCCCAAAGCACTCCGGAAGTACTAATGGCTAATTTATGGCCACCGCCTGGGCCCCAGACGTCTGAGCGGCCTAACCGCAGGCCGACGTCCTCTTCCTCGTCGGCACGAAGTGCAAGTAAAAGTTAAGTTGGTTTCTGTTCTGTTGATTCTAAAATTGAAATAGGCGTCGTTGTCTAAAAACTTTTCAATTGTTTATAGAGTACAAAAAATAGCCGCAACTTCTGCACTTCTCCCCCCACAGCCCCACAGCCCCACCGCCCCACCGCCTTCGTATCGTAAGGGTAACTCCCTGTGCGAGTGTGAACATTCCGAATCGTGTTTACCCAATTCCATTTAACAACCTCACTTGTACTTGTACCTCGAGATTACGCCCCTTATGCGGCTGGCACAGCACGCACATCCAACGTCCAGAGGGGAAAAATGTGGAGCCGTCTTCGATATAGGTTAATTGGTTGCCCATTACGAATTGGACGAGTTTCCCACACGAACGACGCTTCTGCAGGTGCGGAATGCGGCTAAGATGTTGATTCCAAGAACAGCCGGGAAACACTCCAAGTCAACCCCACGTTGGGGTTAATTAAAATGGTCACTAGGTCTGATTGATGGAACCCTACGCTAATTGGCGGGTTTCCAAAAACGTATGGGCATTTATGGGACAGCTTTTGGACTTACAACTGCCTGGCAGGTATTCAAATTTAAAATAATAATTTTATATATTGTAATAAGTTTTAAAAATTTAAACATAGTTGTTTACCTAAAACTAAATAGGTGAATTTTCGTCTTTACATTTTACAGTGGTCGCAAAATATAACGGTAAAATATTTTAGGGAAAACTTATTTTTGAAAGTGACTTAATAACATACAAAAGTAACAATTTAATAAATTAAATTCATTATATTTTGAAATATTAAATTTTTTACAGATTAAATTCAAAGGCTTTTTAAACATTTTTTCTTAAAATTATTAGAGCAAATTTTACTTCTTGATATTTGATTTTTAATAGATAAATTTCAAAGGGTTTTTGAAAATTATTTATTAAAATTAATAGAACAATTTCTCAATATAAGAATTTTATATATAATGCGTTTAATACATTGAAAATTCCAGTATTATGAAATTTCATACGTCGACTGTCCTTAAATTGTCCGATCTTATACGGTAACTACTGCTACTTCAACTTACCGGATCCGTTGAACGTCTTCGTATGCATATGACATTCACATAGATGGACGAAGGTCCTCGTAAACCCTCTTTGTCTAGCTCCACCGACAAGGCCAAATCTTTGGTGCCCGCCACAATCGCCACGGGCGCATTCTTCTCCCTCAGCGAGAGATTAATGTCACCGGTGTCGGCGTTGGGATCGCCATTTATACGCAATTTACCAATGATGGAGCCCACCGCCAGATCTTCGGTAGCCAGAAAACTCTCCGCCGAACCGCCGCCCTCCAGATAACATCTCGAGTCGAGTATCGCTCCGTTTGCGGCTGCAACGAAAACGAAAAATAGAACCAAAGTGAAAATGTGCAACTCGCATTCTACTCTCTCCCTTTCGGCTTTACTCTATATATGCTGTTTTTTGCGCTGCAAGCAATTTGCGAGTTAAACGTAAATTGATGAAAAATCGCAGCAGACCAGGTCCAGTGTGTTACACTGTCCGACGGCGGACATGTTTGTTCGTACTTTCGATGCGCTCTACTAAGCTTCCGTTAATCTCTCACTCTCTGGCGAACGGTTCGCTGCAATTTGGATGTGGCGGCTGTCTGCCGAGTCCGAGCTGTTTGGTTTGTTTTGAAGACCACCAGCTGCCAGTCCAAGTAGATATACGGCAACAAATGTGCAGACTTGGAATTGCATGAATCATGCACTGGGGATTCGGTTGCTTTGCCTTTGTCTTAGTCTTTGCTTTTGCACTGCAACCGATTTGCGTTTCCGGACAAGCTTCACTATTTAATTGTGTTACTGTGCATTGAGTTCATTTAGCGATTTTCATATTAAATTTTTAATTGCGCATGCAAATTGCATTGAATTGATTCAATTGTGTGAAGTTGTGACTGCGTCAATTAATCGAGTTGGCAGCCCAGCTCAAGAAATTTATAAGTTCAAATGTAACTGTCAATTGTGAATTTAGTTTTGTTTACAAACAATGTTTGGCAACACTGTAAATACCAATCAGCGAGATGAAATGCCCGCTAAAATTTAAAATGTCAGCTTAAGCAAACAAAACATGAGAAAGACATTTCGTATTTGGCAAAATGTTAAAAGTGTTTATAGACCTTGATGAAAACTTGAGATGATTGTTTAAATTAGACTTTAATTGTTAAAATGTTTTTAATTCACACTACATTTCTTATGTTTAAGTGAATCCCATTTGCATCATTTGTTTGTTTGTTGTGCGTACTACTCCTACTCTTATAAAACACCCTTTACTATGTATGTGAACATGACATAACATCTTTTCGTATTACCAAATGTACGAAAATTAATTAAAAGAAAAATAACAGAGTTGTGCAGTTGCTTCCCATAAATTGTTCCGGTTATTTGTTGGACACCTTCCTTAAAAACTTGTTCTACTGCCTTGGCAAAGACACATGTGTTATGTTTTTGAACAAAAACGTTCTGGTAAGTGATTTCAAGAGCAAAATGCTAAGGTTCACCATGTGACCCTGGCGAGAATTTCTCTTTATGGCAAAGCTTTGGACACATCTGAGTGGTGGCGGATGATATACTGACAGCTGTGGTGAAATCTTCTAGTTTGTTTTTGTCTCGTCTCAGTTCCAAGATCTCTATTGTAGGTTAATTGTTATGACATTGAGCAACGCATATGATAAAATCGTATGTTGACTTTCTTTGACAGTTAAATGTTTTGAAAATCGGTTTAATTGCTAGTTGAAATTGTATTTGCAGAATTATATTTCGTGGATTTAAAGCTTAAAGATATGCCGATAAGTCACGTTCACTTGCTTTCCAAAGAAAATGGAAAGTGGAATTTATAGATTTCGCATGTTTAATCGTTTGAAGAGTATTATTATTTTGTCACAAAAAGTGTAATTGAGAGAAAGGCTTTTTGAATTCCTTAGAGTTCATAAAATCTTGCTAAGCTGTGATAAAATTATATTATTTAATTGCGGAAAGAGAGATATATATGATAACCTATATAATATATAGAGATGCACCAAATATTGTTATTTTTAATTAGTATCTCGTAAGAATTGCATAACTATAACTTGGACCCATTAATTAGTTAGACATTTTGTACAAAGCAAAGCTAATTGGAGTCACCAGAAAAACATCACAAGCCGCACCATAAAGTTCAAATATCTCAAGCGTAAATCCGCGAAAGTAGTTGGATGATAAAATCGAGACTAAAGAAAAACACATGAGCATTTTCCGAAGCTCGAAGAGCTATTACATAAATTTCATGTTTTTTTTCTTTGCAAATAGATGGCGTAAAATAAAGTAACTAAATGAAAGTGACTACAAAATAAATAAAACAAACAAATTTGGCCAAGTATGTGAAAAGCCGCCTACAACATATTATGAATAACTATGCGCATTAAGGCAAAGAGTGAGAGAGAGAGACAGAGGGGTAGAAAAGTTTTAGCACTAGAGAAAGAGACACACTTGGCTAGATGGGCAGGGAAAAGTTTCAAAGTTTCAGCCAACAAAAACAACAACAAAAAAACAAAAATAAAACAAAGTTCAAAAAACAAATTTGTTCAGTGTGTACTTGTATGCAATCGGGTTTGTTTTGTTTTTCTTTGATAAATTTTCGTTCAGCTTGATGATTTCCATGAAAAATGAAATGTTTCGCTCGACGTATATTCGAAACTGACTTTGGATTTGAATGTGCTACGCGGTTGTTGTGGTTGGAAATTGCCGTAATCGTTATCTTTTGGCTGTCCCTGCCCGTTGACGCAGCTCTTTGAACTCTCTAAGGGCCCATAAGTTCTGTACGGTTAAACATCGTAAAGATCGCGCAAATTTCGCAATCAATTTGTGGCACAGGTCAAGCCGACGAACCGGTAAGGAATGGTGACAATGCCATTAAAGTTACGAGCTCAATTTGTAGATTCGGGCCGAGATTCTACAGTTCTACGCAATCAGTGATGTATGACAATGTAATGAACCGAAATTAATGCACTAAATAGAACTGAAAACTGGAGCAGTTGGTAAATAACTTTAAGAACTACTCAAGCCCGCTCTGCTGCTCCAAATTGCGTTGAAGTCGACCGCTGTTCCAGAAAAGGAAAACGCCATTTGCATAGTGGTATGTGCCAGCGGACCCCCCAGTTGAAGTTGGATGGAGCTCTGGTTACGTTTCGCTTGTCCGTAAGTCACGTAAATACTTTTATTCGTCATAAATCGTTGGACCAGAACGCCGTTGACGTGTTTTCGAGTCTTTATATTGTTTTTTTTTTCTTGTGCAGCTTTTCTCTGGTTAAAATTTATCAAGTCGTCGCGTTGGAATTTCACTATTTTTCAGTTAGTCAGTTTTAACTTGTAAGGTTACATGCGGCTAATTACTTTGTTTGTTTTGACAATCAGTTAAAACGTCAAGCAATCCAGAGGAACGCACAAATTCCAGCCGTCAACTTCAGAAATGTTTGAAAGTTTTTCAACAATAAGTGAATTTATAAAATGAAATCAAATTCAATAAATGTTGTTTAACAAGTTTTCAACTTACCGTTTGCCATCCAAATAATTCCACAAATTGCATAGCATATGCAATAAAGTTTTATCCACATTTTGTGCCTGGTTTCGTATTGAAATTTAAAGTTGTATCGTATTTATTTGGAATATCTTAAAGCAACATAACCGAACTGGGCTCATATGGGTCTTTCTTTAAATTTGCTCAGCTTAAAATTGAGCATAATTCAGGCAATTATTTTTCTTTGTTTTACAATTGTTTTAGTTCGTTAAGAACCATTTACTTTTACCGGTTGCTTTAAATTCTTCTTGCTCTTTATATTTTGTATTTGCTGCGTACTTTTTGCTATTTGCTTTGATTTGTGTACATTTTTTGGTTTATCGCATGCAATTTTTCACTTATTCACACGAACCTTTCAGCGTTGCTTATTGCGTTTTTTCTTTCAGTCCCTTGACTGCTATATAATACCATATCACTGATGTGCTATAAACGTTTTACATATGGAATTTATGCGCAGTTGTTTTTCTTTCACCTGCTGTGATTACCAAGACAAGTATATACATTTAAATTGGGTCTGTAATGCGATACGACCTACAAAGTGTGGGAGGGTTTACGCTAAACGTCTGTCAGAATGTGTTTGTCACTCTGCTAAAGAGAGTAAGAAGGAATCAGAGACAGAGAAACGTCTAGATTATTACAAGATTATTAGCCAGACAAAACATTTCAGCACAGAAACCAAAGCAACTGGAACATTAGCCGACCTCCCAAGCAGCCCACAGTTTTCTGCTCGTCTTGTGCCACAAATGTCGCACACATGTCAACCGTGTTGTGGTTGTTGTTGTAGCTGTTGTTGTTGTCAGTTCTTGGTGTCTCTCTTGTTCGGTTGCCACCACAGTGGCTTAGTTGCTTTAAGTCGCAATTGGCGGCATTTCGGCCAACAGTCACTTATTGCCTGGCATTTGTTGCTGTTTCCTTGGTTCCGGCATACCCGCATTTTTCTAAGGTATGTTACAAACATTTTACCGCCACTTTTGCACCTAACAGGAGCACTTCCTATGCCACCCCGTCGTACGGCTGCTATCTCAGCCAGATTTATGGCATGCCAGGACGACGCCACACAAACATTGGCTTCAAATAAAAAAAATAAAAAAACGACGCTGGCCATTGGCCGTTTGGCGAAAATGAAAACGCTTTTGACCGGAAGTCGCGGAAGCGCACTGAAAAAGTCGTTCACCTGTGTAAAAACCTATTTTGCATTTACCAATATGTGCAGCGGGTTTTCGAATTTCAGAGGGAAATTCAAAAATAATCATGATCTGCCAGGTTTTTCTCTTAGTTATCTTTTAGTATCTGCAACGTAAAATATTTATTTTGTTGACTGAATCAAATCAATTACTCTAGAAACTTTAAGAGCAATTTGTATAACTGTTTTTTAAAATGTATTGTATATATAGCATTTAATTTAACTCTAGATTTACTCAAAATATGCATCCTTTGATTGTTTACTTCTGAAATGAATTTATTTCACAATATTTATAATATTACATCAATCCGCTACAATCCTTTAGCTTAGTATTCATTTGCACTTCGATTGAAATTTCAATTCACTTCATTTATTTGATTCATTCACAGACGAGGGTTATATGCATTTATGTTATTCACTCTGCTGCGCTTCCCGTATGCATGCGGCCAGACCACGCTCCAAACACAAACTGATTTTCCATAATGTTGCCAAAGCAGGGAATGCCCCCTAACAACGGGCAGAGCCGACATACAACAGTCAGCAACAACAACAACAGCAGCAACAGCAACAGCCTGTAATGCCGGTGCGTTTGCCTCAGTTACTCAGTTGTTGTTGTTGTTGCTGTTGTTGGTCATATGCTTTTTTATACTCCTCAAAGTGTATACATGTGAGCGGCAGTTGCGTCTGAAGACTCTCTGGGTCTGGGTTGTATTTGTATGCCCTGTACTCATTGAAGACGGGTAACATCGGGTAACATTCCTTTCATATGAGTGAAACTGGCACAAGCAAGCTTTTTCGACCCCATAAACAAAATATCTTTTTTAGCATAACCAAGTTTACTTAAATCGCTCTTAATCCCAAATTAATTATTATTTTATCTAATGTTTATAGGACAAATCTGCAAGTCTGCTATTGTGTTGCCAATTTTACAATGCTTGTCATCCACGAACTTCAGTATAGTATAAGTCCCTGCACTTTTAATAACATTTTACCTATTAAAATCTCTGTCTACCCATAACACTTTGCAAGACTATTTAAACTTGTGAGATCCCATAAAAAATGCAATAAATATTTTTAATCTCAATCTTAAATAATTTTGATTTAATGTAGCTTAATATATCTACACATATATATCAGATTCAGATACGGGAACTCAGGCTAATCGGAGCCATACCGTATATCACTTATAAATTTCCAGAAATTACTGCAATAGTAATACTATTTGTATAAGATATAATAATATTAAAATTATGAAAAATATATTATTTTCGATAGTGGGACGCTTTATATATAGCAGCTCGGAGCTACAGGATATCTGCTAGGCGGACCCTCCCCACTAGAGCGCCCTTGTTGTTATTGCTATTGCTTTTACTCGCTTTGGCTGTTGCCGCTGCTGCTGTGTTGAAAATGTTTCCACATCACTCGTCAAGCGTTTCCATTTAAGCTCTTCATAAAAAACGTAACGAAAAAGAAGCAACAGCAACAACAACAACAAATGCTGGCTAGCAGTGGTTGAAAGCAGATACAATGACTACCATGGCGACTACGCGCACGCGCCCATGCTCAAATTGCGACGCTCAATGGGCCAGTCCGTAGTTAGTTGGCTAGAAGCTTGCTGCCTCTATAGACGGCACGCACCTCTTCTGCTACCGCTCTGGCTGTCAGTTGGCTTATTTTGAGCCATGCACATATTTACTTAGCTGCCGGCTAACCCTTAGTGCTGGCTACACCTGTGTCATCCAGGCAAATAAACCGCTGCGTTACGCTTGACTGAGCCGGCAAGCTGAACCCCTATGTTGAAGGCAGAGCGCTCTCCGGCGGCCTCTCTGTTTACATTGCAATTTGCTCGCCCTGGCAACCAAGGCGTCCTGGCAATTCCCGAGCCGGGGTTTTGTTGCTCCTTTATGTTCATGTGCCATGACTCAGTGACATTGCATTTGCATGCCGTTAATTGCTGTAATTTGAACTGGACGTTGGCGACGTCGGTCCCGGGTCCGGGCTCGGGCCGTATACACACACACTGCACACATAATTGCATTGGCTGAGTGCTCCCCTTCAAGTAGTTTTTTTTTGCTTGTTTCTTTGTTCGGACGAGCGTTTTCCTGTACAGTTTTGTGCTTTCCTTTGCATACTTTTAAGTAGTTTTTGGGCCATGCTTTCATTCGATTGTTCTCAACGGTTTTTGCTTTCCCTCAGCTGTGACAGGCAACACTTTTGGCTTACTTTATGACCTGCTGCTCGATAATTGTCCGCTTTATTGAGCTTTAAATTGATATTTGTAAAGGGGAACATGTTGGCATTAAGGGCTGGGTATTATGCACTTATATTATGACTGAAGACTGTATAATTGTTGCATACTTATCGCTCTGCTACAATCACACATATATGTATATACTTATTTTAAGTGCCTTGGCACATGTTTAAAAGCTCTGTTTTATGAGGATTTGCGTTAAATTGGTAGTCAATTCAACTTATACATAACAATCAGTTCAATACTTCAAAGCATCTACATAAATAATAATTCGGCTAAATCTCAAATGAAGCTCTACAGCTCTGTGTGACTGTGCTTGTCAAATAATTGCGCGCAGAGCTTGGCCAGAGCCTGCGATACCTCCAACCGATACTCGTCCTGGCTGTTTGCGAATCTGTTGCGCACGGTGAGCAGCGCATGGCGCAGCGCCGCGCTTTGAGACCAGACTGGTTGGCACAGACTCTGGGTGCTGTCCAGCGCAACTGCGAATTGCTCGACGACCTCAGGTTGGTCCAGCAGGTGCAGATAGTCGTTGCTGATCACTGCCTCCAGGCTAGCACAATAGCCGTGCGCTTGCAGCCAGGATTCAAACTCAAGCAGCACATATTGCGCCACACTTGAGGCGGTATCCGGCGAGTCTCTGCTCGAATCGAGCACGTATCGCTTCTCGAGCACTAGATCGCTAATCAATGTAACCACTTTGGCCTTGTTGCGCAGCTCCACCTGAGTGCTGCGCAGGACGCCAATGAGCGCCTGTGTGCCCGAGGTGGACAGAATGCGTTGTTGAGCCAAGGGGAACTTGCGCAACAGCGCACCAAATGCATGCAGTGCCGCGGAGATCTCTGCGCTGCTGGTCGAGATCATAAGGATTTGTGCCAGATGTGAGCCGAAATTGCGTTCAAAGACTTTAATTTGTGCTTTGGGATTGTTGCCAGCTAGTGCGCCCAGCATGCGCATGGCGGAAACGCGCAGCGCACTGTTAGTATCGTTCACGACAATTGGGAGGAGGACGTCGTCCAGGCCGCCACTGTCAATGAAAACGAGTGCATTGTCAATCTGATGCAGCAGATACTCCAGATTCTCCAATGCGTTCAGCTTGGGGGTCAGCTCCGACTCGAGCGGCGCTTTGCTAAAGTTGCGATACTGTTCCAGCAGCTGCACGATGAGCTCGCCATCGGTGCGAAAGTTCTTTTGAAAATCCTTATAGGCTTTGCGCAGTTCGGCGTAGTTGCGATGCTTCTTCACCTTGCGCACAGACTCCTCAATGATGTCCGCCTTGTGCTCCAACGACAGCGGCTCATTCGCCGATCCAAACTCGTTGTCACTGGATTCTGGTTTCTGCAGCGCGGTCCCACGGTCGCTTTCATCCAGCAACTTTGCTTCCTTGAGGCCTGTCTGCAGATTGATGCGCACATGGAGGCCCTTTGGTATGGCCTGACCTGAAAGGTGATTCGTATTAATGGTGGTAAGACTCTTAAATGATTGGTACACGTAGTAAAAACCTTCAGCCACCACTTGCCACTCATCAGTGGCAACGAATTCGGCAGTTTTGTTCGCACGCTCTGCTGCTGACACTTGCAGGCAGCCGAGCGCCAAGACAGCGGCTATCGTTGTGTATATAATGGATATTTTTATATTCATCGCTTCCTTTATATCTACTCTAGTAATCCGCACTCTCTTTATGCTGCGGTTTTTCCGGCTTTTGTAAAACGTTGACAAGCCGCCAGTGTTGCAGAGCGTGTTGTTTGAGATTGATATATCGATAGCAGTGTTATCGATGTCCAGTGTGACTTCTATTTGACAATCTGGCCATGCCATGTATTTCACTGACAGTCTGGCAATGCCGTATTTGCTTTCCGTTTTTCTTTGAATTGCTATTATCTGATTAGGCTACAGACAATAAAGCTGTGTTTTACTTTGCACTTGTGAACACAGGGTTTTAATTAATATTCTGGTCGTGATTTTGACAGCTTGTAAAAAACACACACTATTACAATAATTGCCTACTATTAATATAAAACTGTTCCCAATGTGCTCAAACTGGTTTTCGTTAGTACTTGAAATTAATTTAACTGATTTTGTACGTCACTAGCATATCTCTAATATTATAAATGTATGCAAATGTATTCACATGTCGAGCGCCAATATCAATAAAACACGCGCAACTTTACATGAATGATTTGGCAAATTTTGTTTTGCTTTGATGGCTATTAGTTGTAATCGCCGATACCATAAAATGTAAACTACGAAAGCGTCTCGGAATTTGCTTAACAAACAAAACAAATGCCAAAAAACTCGATTCATTTATACATACATATATATGTATACCATAGCCCATAGACGTGTATTTATGAAGTCATATGTCTATGGCGCCAATTGAAGGTGTAAATAAACATATTGCAGGTTGCTATTCTCAGGCTTTTTGTCATTTACTGGCTACAGGTGTACAGGTATGCTAAACACCGATGACGAATGATCCAAGACTTTGACCATATTGAGCCAAACGTGTATATTCGAGGGGTTTTTAATGTTTACTCGTCGCATGCCAGTAGTTTGAAAGTGAGGCCATAAAATTGACAAGTTGAGCGACCACTTTTTATTTTATTTTTATTATTTTCATTTTTGGCAAATTGCCAAACCAGTTTCGTCACCCGCTATCGTTTATGATTATAGTTATTTCTAATTGCTTCTGTCGGCGGGGTGAGCGGAGTTTTAAACAGATCTACTCTATAATGATGTGGACATCACTCGAAACGGAAATTCCTCAATTTGTCCACGAGTTGGCCATTGTTAAATAGTTAATCACCTTGAGCTGTTACGAACACACGTTTTGTTCGTTTTCTGCACGGTTAGCATTGCAGATGATTGGATGATTAGCTGATACATAATGAATAGAGTCTTCAGTTGGTGCCATCTAATGACTTACCGAAAATGGAATAACTTGCAAAAAAAATGTTTAAGCACTTATGCATGATCTCAGCTTTATTAGCTGTAGAAAGAAGCATTTAACATCCATGCCAGATCATTTAACACTTGCGAAACTTAGCGCGAAAACCCCTTAATAAGTCTCTAATCGATTCCTTTGCCCAAATGCATAGCTGATGTCAACGCAAATATTAAATTTATATATATAACATGCATGCGCTTTGTATTTTTGTATATTATGTGGTTTATTTGTGTTTCGCTTGCGCCATTCGCCGGAATAACGCAAATGGCAGACAATAAAATTGACATTTATAGTATTTCATATAAAAAGCGCAATAAATAGGAATTGTATAGCACAGCAAGGAATCTAGATTCTCGCTGAACACGGTTCGAATATGAGATATCCTAGCAAAATGCCAACTATTCTTAAGTACATCGTAGCGGGCGTGTGGGAACCATAAAACATATATCAAATATATATACATTTAAAAATTTGAGTAATAGCGAGTTCAAAAAGCGCTTTTTAATTTTTTTATTATTAATAAATTAACAATATTATTATAGTTAGGGTAAAACGTTGCATTTAATTAATTGCACAACATTTTTATATTAGTAACTTTTGTGTTTGTGAGAACAATCAATGCATTCGAAAAAAGTGGGGTAAATCTTTCCTATAACATTTTTCAGCAAAAAAAATATCTTGCGATATGTTTAAATAATATGTAATATCTTGTCTACCAAATAAAAAAAGAGTCATTTAATATATACTAGCAATATATATTTGAAAGTAAATTTATTTTTATATAAAATAGTTAATAAATTACTGACATATACTCTAAAAAAATAGTGATTTAACAACCTAATACATCTGATTAGACACATGTACTCACAAATGTATTCACACAACAACGCTTTAAGCCGAACGTGTTAATTGATGACCAATCCAAAAGCGAGAATTCCTATTTTTCGCTTATCAGCCATAAAAGTTAGACATCTGCGCAAATGCCAAGCTTCAGATTACCTGAAAAGCAGGGTATTAAAAGTTCGATATTTAATAGGATTTGCCCGTGAAGACGTTAAAAACTAGCTGGCGAAACGGGCAACAAAATGTACATATAAAATCACTTTTGATTTTGTCGTTCCTATGACACTGCGGGACCTGTTAATAATATTAATTATTAATATTCTTGTCATCGTCGCTGATGTTGTTTTTGTTATTGTTGTTGCCGCTGGCGCGTCGAACTGCGAATTCTCTATGATGAGAAGCAAAAAACAGAACAACAACAAGAAAAGCAAAGCAACGCAACGCGAAGCGAGACAAGTTAAGAATGAATAAACTATTAAACGTATTGGCTGAATCTGGCCAGTGGCCGCTTCGGCGCGAGCTCTGAAAAAGTCTATAAATGGCTGCGTTTGTCCAGAGCCAATTTACAGTTTAGCATTGAACTTGGTCGGGAGTTCGCGAAAAACAGCGCGCCGCGTCGTAGCCGCCAAATATTCGATTCCTGTGCACTGTGTTATATTTTAGAAAAAAAAATAACCAAAAAAATATGCTCCTTTCGCTGTGCTCCGCTTTGTTGCTGGCCCTGGCACTGGGCGCCAGCGGCGCCTCCAATTTCCGTGAGTCCAAGGCGCCCGCAAACGTGTTTCTTTGTTCAAACCACAATATGATTGTGTTCTTGTTTTCTGGGTATTTTCAGCCGCTGAGCTGCCGCGTTGTCACCAGGGCGACACCGTCTGCATCATCAATGTGTCCCACACGCTGGTGCGTCAATATGCGCGCACGGGCTACGCGCCCGCGGCTTTTCCGCAGGTGGAGCCGTTCCTGGTCAAGCGCTTTGACATCTCGGACGGACGCAGCGGCTCGCTGAGTCTGAAGCTCAACTTTCGCGATGTCAACGTGGAGGGCTTGTCCGGCGTAAAGTTCGACCGGGCCGTGTAAGTAGCCAGCTGCCGCAATTCCTAGCCTCATCTAATTTGTTTTGCTGTTGACTCTTGTAGGGGCTTTGGCGCTAATCCGGCCACCAGCAAGTTTGAAATGTACGGCTCCTTCCCCAAGATTGCGCTGCGCGGCAAGTACTCGGCCGATGGACGTATTCTGATCCTGCCCATACGCGGCGATGGCGACGCTGACATTACCCTGCACAATCCCAAGTTCTCGGTCAAGTTCAAGCCGGCCACCCAGTCGCGCAACGGACGCACCTACCTCAGCGTGGACAAGCTCAAGGTGCTGGTGGAGCCGCAGAAGTAAGTCGAGAGTGGAGAGGTCAGTTATTGTCCAGATAAATACAAGTTGTGTGTGTGTTCCCTGTCTTAGAATGAACATCAAGCTGACCAATCTCTTCAATGGCGATCGGGCGCTGGGCAACAACTTGAACCAGTTCCTGAACGAGAACTGGTCCGATGTCTGGAGCGAACTGCAGCCCTCGGTTCATGTGGCCATTGCCGAGATCATGAAGAGCGTCTTGTCACCACTGTTCAAGCGCTTCGCCTACGAGGATCTGTTTTTGGAGGACTGAAGCTGTGCTCTCCGAATGTGACATACCTATAGTCGTCTATATAGTCGTAGCTTTAAGTCTTTAGCTGTTTACGTGTACGTGTACGAGTATTTTTCTTCACCAGCATAAAATTCGATGGACTGTTTGCTGCTCAGGCAACGCTTTAATAATTAAGTAAACTTTTAGCTTAACAATTAATTAATAAATAAATAGAAACTTCAAGAACCGATTTTTGCTGAAAAAGGGCTTGAAACTAATTTAAATTATATTATTTTATATATAAATACCCACTTGGCTCAGAGACTAGAATCCAGTTTTATTTTGATCTCTGACATTCTTCCATTCCCCCTTCCCGCCATTGCTTTCCAAAACAATGTTTTCACTGATTTTTGTTTATTCATCTACCTATTTTATATAGTGCGAGGCATTTTAACCAGTTTTGTTTTTGTTACGGCCAAACATTTCCGCAAAGCTGTCGCATAAATTTTGGCCAACACTTTGTCAGCCAATTCACGTGATTGGCCAAATTTGTATGACAATGCGACAGGCACATAAATATGTAAATTCCAAAACCACTTGACGTAAAGAGTGCTCACTGTTTTTTTCAGTGCAGGCTCGACTCGCTGCATCTGATCCGCAAGCTATCTATAAATATGGGCGTATATCAAAAAGATACATATAAAAACCGTTGCCAAGTTCAAGTGTAGGCAACGGTAAAGCCAACGTTGAGCCAACTGATAGCCAGTTAACCTTGGGCCTATACGCAAAATCTTCCATATTAGCCGGACGAGTCAGTCAACTGTGCGTTGGGTGCTCAAATGGGCATACACTTGTAATTGTGCACTATGATCAAGTTGAGCAGCTTGTTGTTGTTGTGGGCCGATCAGGAGGCTGGTTCGGGTACTGAGGTTAACTGGACACTCGAGAGGGATATTGCTGTGCTATATTTAGCTTTGCCGCGGGCTATATACGTATGTTCATATGTAACAATAAAAATGTATTTTGTTTATATGCTCACTACTATTGTCTGGGGGGTATTCCCCCCTCAAAAAGTTGCCCCGTCATGCTGTTGGGCTAATTAAGACGAAACTCGTTTCAGTTTTGTGTCTGGCAGATAAATTCATACGTACATACATATATATATGATGCGAAGTGTTTATCTCGTACTTAAAATTGTGCGTTAAGTTCTTGTTGCGCCCAGTTTTCAACTTGGTTTTTTTCGTTTTCATTTTTCACAATTTACACTCAGCCATAGAACTTTGATCGTTCACCTTTGCCGCAAATGAGACGCAGTTGTTCAACTTTTGCATATATTATACAATTAACAATAATTTCATAAGAATTACAAGCCAATTCTAATTAAACAAGTAAGGGGCTCTAGTCGAGACGCTCGACTCGGGAATACCCTGAACGCTGTCTTTACAGACAATTTAACTCCCTTGCATTCATACACACATACACAAAATCACACACACAAAAAAGGTGTTTTTAGTGCGTATGGTATTACAGAATCTATCGTCGTTTAGTTTGAGTCTCTAGTTTTTGTAGTTTCCGAGATCGTTGCATTCATACAGACGGACAGGACTAAATCGACTCGTCCTGGTAAAAAATATATATTCTTTATGGGGTCTGAGATGCTTCGTTCCGTCTGATACATACTTTTGCACAAAACAATGATATCCTTTTTACCCATTTTGAATGGCTTCAGCGCATAAAAACACACAGTCAGGGTATTACGAAATATAACTCAGATTACCTTCTAATCACTATGTGCTTTAAAAAGCGTTATTAGAAATTATGTTGTTTCCGATCGCTTTGGTCTGAGAACCTTCGAAGTCGACTTCTATTCGACAACTAACATCCATATTATGTAATACACACTCATTTAATAATTGCCAAGCAGGTGCTGTAAACAACTCAATTAAGTGTTAATTAAAATATTAAAGCATTAGCGTACACTACACTATTATACACTGTACTTATATGGTGTACAATTATTCTTCAATGTTTTAATATTACTTGTTTATATGTTTCTAGTTTTCAACGTTTGAAAAAATAAATTAAAATAATCTATTTTAGACATTGAAATAAATTCAGTTGTTATTATACATAAAATTTTTAAGCATAATCCGGTTATTACAAACTTCATAAATACTGTATTAATTAAAAAATATGTTATTCATTTACAAATCACTTTCTAATTTATTCTCTGAGTGTATTTTAAATTAAAAAAAAATTAAATCGATCGCAATAAGGTAAATTCGCGCTTCTACTATATGAATGTCAATAGAAATTAGACCACAGATGACTCTGACCTACACAAAGACGATATATAATATATATATAACATGTGATTCAAACAGGTTATATTAATTTACGAGGACAGAATAACTGGCGGAATATGAGATGTTTAATGCACCTCACTTTTTAATAAGATAAGGTATATATTTTTAATAATGAGCTACAATTGACTTGGGTAATCTACTATAAAAGCCAAACAAGACTCGAGAAATAAGTTAGTTGCTTTCCAGTTGGTCTTATGAAAAATGTCGCGAATTATTTTTATCGTCATCCTTTGCACAGTTCTTGCAGTGCAAGCCACATTTCGTAAGAAAGAATTAAGATTATTCCAGGCGATCCCTAGTTAATTTCACTTAATTAATAGCCGATGATCCCAAGCCGTGCAAATATGGTGATTCTGAGTGCATTCTTAAGGTGATCAACTATTTGATCACCGAGAAGGCAACGCAGGGCGATCGCGAGCTAAATCTGGTCAAACTCGATCCCTTGCCAGTGGCCAAGATGCACATAAAGCAGGGGGCCGATAGTCCGCTCAACATTGATTTAACCTTTAAGGATAACAAAGCGTACGGCATTACCACCATGAAGGTCACCAAAGTCAAGTAAGTTGAAGATGAATTCCAAGAGGCTATACATGGAAAAAAAGCCGTTCTAAGCCAAAGTTATAGACGAACAGTATTCGTTCGGTTTTATTCTTAAATTTTCAAATACATATTTTTCTTGAATAAACTAAAATTATGTTTGAATAATTTTTTATTATCAAAATTAAATTCATAACTACAATATTTCTTTACTAAAATATATTTCTTAAATCAAATCGTTATTTTCATACCTGAAATAAGCTTAGAACGATCTTAGAGGAAGTTGCACTTTTCCGAGATTTTGTACTGAAGTCAGGAGTTACCTAGAAATTTTTTAATTGTAAAAACAGTTCTTAAAATAAAAATGCTGTTTATACATTAAGAACTTTCTACTTTGACAGGAAATTGACAATCCTTGTTTTTAACTTAAGTACAATATTCTTGTTTTTATTCCTGAGTGCTCTACTAATTTGGTAATTCTATTGCAGGGGTTTCGATAAGAATATTGCCCAAAAACACGAGCTGCATATTAAGGCAGGTAAATTATCTCTGGTGGGACCCTACAACATCAAGGGAAAAGTACTTATACTGCCCATTAGCGGCACTGGCAAAAGCAACATGACTTTGGGTGAGTTTCATAATAAATATAATTATGTCAATAATAATAATATTAACATATAACACCCATAGTCAATTGTGATTTATTCGTAAGTTTTACGGGCAAACCCTTCGAAAAGGATGGAGAGACCTATATGGAGGCTACGAATCTAAAGCTTAAGTCGAAACCCGAGCGCATGTATTTCTACTTCAGTGATCTGTTCAATGGCGATAAAGCTTTGGGCGACAATATGAATGCGTTCCTCAACGACAACTGGAAAACCATATTTTTGGAGTTGCAAAATTCAGTGGAATTGTTATTCGCTGAAATATTCCAAGCGATTATCTCAAATGTCTTCTCAAAGTATCCCTATGCTAAGTTTTTTGAAGAGTGAATAAATTTTATTTGTAGTAGTTTGCTGTTGAATTTTATTAACTCAATCAAATATCAATGTGTAGTATCTTTAGTTGATAAACACGCTTTTTTATAAACATCGTACAACCCTTAGACAATAATTTATAATTTCGAATACCTAATATCTGCTACCTAAATGGTAGACGAGTATTGACCTACCTGCATATAGTGTGCTCTGGTCAGCTTTACAGTTAAGTGACTCTACAATTAATCACTTACAATTAGCATTTATCACCTTTTGAATTATGGGTCTTGAGTAAACAAAACGACTCATTGAATGAGCAGATATATTACCGGTTACATCCAGTGCTGCCAACATTTGACGAGTAATAATATCTAGTTCTGATGAAGCAAGGTACATTTTATTATTTTGTAAGCTGAAAAATAAATTATATTTCGCTGCTCAATTTTTAAACCTAACAATAAACCATTTTTGGCCAACTGTGAACCGAACATAATAATATTTAAAAATGTCTTTTTTCGTATATAACATTTTTTAAGAAGGAATTCTTCGATTTAAGTTAAGATCAAAATATTTTTGGGCAACTAATTCTTTTAAATTCCGGGTTGGAGCCGGGTGAATTCAAAATACGGATGCAGCCACGCTTATAATATTAACAGCAAAATAATAATATTAATAGTAATAAAACAGATTTCATTTTATTAAATAAATATATTTAATTAACAAGTATAACAAGAATAACTTAAATTTTATTGCTTTGCATATAAGCAGGAAAAGCCGAACACATTAAAAAAAGATATCATTCTTTTTCAATATTGCCCTTAATCATACTATTAAAATAACCAGATTTGTCGGAAAAAAACTTAATTGACAGCCCTGATATTATAATTCTGTCATCTTTCATTGTCTTAAAATTTAACAGTAAAGTTTTTCTTTGCATATATTAAAAAACTCAAAAACACTTTATCAAGAGTTGTATAAAAGAAAAATAATTCTTTATCAAAGTCGCTAGTTACTCCAATGAACTCATTTAAAAATGTTATTCTTAATATGTTGGGAATTGCCTCCATTATTCCATTTTGTCTGATTGTGAGAGTACAAGGAATTTTTCGTAAAAAGAAAGAAGAAGAAGAAACATAAATCTAGATCCATTTTTGGCTGAAAAGCTAAAATCCAGCGAAATTAATAAGGAATTTTCTGACGTACTGCTCGTCGAGGGACAAGCAGCATGACTTTGGGTAATACCTCTAAATGAGGTTAACCTTATTATTACTTTGGCTTTTATTATTTATATGTGATTCGCCTAGTCGATCTCGAGCTGAAAACAAATCAATTAGTTGTAATTAAAGTATTAAAGCATTAGTGTAATCTATAATTAAAGTATTAAAGCATTAGTGTAATCTATACTTTATTTAATGCACTGAAACTAGAAACTGGTACTTAAATTATGGATTTATATTTATATTATACACACATCAGTGTGTGTTAAGCATAGTGTACAATTATTCATTAATATTTTAACACTATTTCTTGTTTATAAGTTTGAAAACATTAAAAATTAAATATATACATTTAAATAAAGGTAAATACACATAAGGTCATAACTCAACAATAATTGGCATTATATATAAATTAAATTAAATTAAATATAATTACAGATAGCTAATGATGCACAGGGAGAAAAAAGATAAATGTTCATATGATTTTTTGCATTTTCAGGATGGATACATTTTAATTCAGCACAGCGCATAAACATATTCTCACCAAGGACACACCCACCTCCTATAAATTAATAAATTGAATATGACAGTTTTAGAGTCCCCAAACTCATAATTAAGAAGACTTTTTTCTTTAAATGTGAACAGAGTATTATGCAGCCAGTTGCAACGTTCTAAATAGTTATGCCCTATATTGTAAGTCTATAAAGGCATCAAAGTTACTTCATTTATTTTATTATTCAAGCTTTGATAGAATTAATACACTTCCATATATCGAGTATCATTTATGAGTTTAGCTTAGTAATACACAAAATAATATAAGCATGGTCCACTTATTACAAATTCCTAGACTAGTTTGTCTTAAAAAATATATGTTTTATTCACGGATAACTATCGAGTTAACTCAATTTATTCTCTGGGTGTATTTTAGATTAAAAAACCAAAACGATCCCATTAAAATAAATTGCTGCGTCTACTATATGGATGTCAATAAAACTTAGTGCTAGTAAATTAATCCATAGAACACTCATACCTGCACCAAATACGAGTATATACTATATAGAAGATGTGATTTAAACAAGTTATATTTGTTTACGGGGACAAATTAACTGGCGAAACACGAGATGCTTAAAGCACTTTACTTTATAACAAATTGTATATAGGTACATATTTTTGTTATTGTGCTACGACTTGGGTAATCTACTATAAAAGCCAAACAATACTTGAGAAGTAACTTAGTTGCTTCAACGAATTCATTTGAATAAGTTTTCCAGTTTTTTTATTGTGAAAAATGTCCCGAATTTTTATCGTCATCCTTTGCACAGTTCTTGCTGTGCAAGCCAAATTTCGTAAGAAAGAATTAATATTCTTCCAGGCGATCCCTAGTTAATTTCACTAAATTAATAGCCGATGATCCCAAGCCGTGTAAATATGGTGATTCCGAGTGCATTCTTAAGGTGATCAACTATTTGATCACCGAGAAGGCAACGCAGGGCGATCGCGAGCTAAATCTGGTCAAACTCGATCCTTTGCCAGTGGCCAAAATGCATATAAATCAGGGCGCCGACAGTCCGGTCAACATTGATCTGACTTTTAAGGATAACAACATATACGGCATTAGCACCATGAAGTTCAGCAAAATCAAGTAAGTTGAAGATGAATTCCAAGAGGGTACACCCGGAGAAAACGTCATAGCATTCGTATCGTTTTGGTCTTAAAATTTCAAGAACATAGTTTGCTTGAATGTTTTAAAATCAGGTTTGAAGAATTTTTAATATCCTAATCGGCCAGAAATATTGCTTTGAATAAATTATGTACAAAATACTCGTGAATATCATTTTCGTACGTGAACGAATCTTAAAACGTTTTTATTGAATGTTGCTGAGCTTTAGTACTGTATTTTAAAAAAATAAAAAAGATCTTGTAATGAGATATTCTTCTTGGCATAAAATAATGTAAATTCTCTTATTTTGAATACATACATCTTGTTAGACCTGCTCACAAAGTGAAAAGAGTTTATTGGCTTTGTGCACTGTCTGTCCGAATGAACCAAAGCTAGAGCTAGAGCCACCAAATTTTGCAAACATTTTTCTGATGACCTATAATGTGGAGTGTTCCGCTGCTTTAAGCTGTTATTTTACTGTAAGCGAGTATTGCGCAGTCGGTTACACCTGATTGCAATGTTGTAACTGAATTTTATCTCCGAGTGTAAATAGTTACTATTGGTCTGGTAATTCTATTGCAGGGGTTTCGATAAGAATATTGCCCAAAAACACGAGCTCCATCTTAATGCAGGTAAATTATCTCTGGTGGGACCCTACAACATCAAGGGAAAAGTCCTTATACTGCCCATTAGCGGCACTGGCAAAAGCAACATGACTTTGGGTGAGTTTCATAATAAATATAATAATGTGAACAGTAATAATATATTTTATAATATTAACATATAACACCCTTAGTCAACTGTGATATATTCATAAGCTTTACGGGCAAACCCATCGAAAAGAATGGCGAGACCTATATGGAGGCAACAAATCTGAAACTTAGGACCAAACCCGCTCGCTTGTATTACTACTTCAGTAACCTGTTCAATGGCGATAAGGCTTTGGGCGACAATATGAATGCGTTCCTCAACGACAATTGGGAAGCAATATTTTTGGAGGTGCAAAAATCAATGGAATCGGCGTTCAGTGAAATATTCCAAGCGATTATCACAAATGTATTCTCAAAGTATCCGTATGCCAAGTTCTTTGAAGAGTGAATGAGTTTTATTACGATAGAATATAAAATTTGCTGTATAATTTTATTAACTCAATAAAATATGGGTTTATAGGATTTTTAATTGATAAATACGATAAATATAATAATTATTATTCAACATGGATAAACGATCAATTGGAATAATAAATAAATAAATAAATAAATAAATCACATACCTAATATCTGATAACTAAATGATCGACGAGTATTGTTGACCTACCTGCATATGGTGTGTTATAGTCAGCTTTACAGTTAAGTGACTATAATTAATAATTTAAAATTACCATTTATCACCTTTTGAATTATGGTTCCTGACTCAACAAAACGATCTATTAAATAAGCTGCTATATTACCGGTTATATTCAGTGCTGCAAAACTTTTGACAAGCAATAATCCAATCAAAGTTTTGGATGGAAAAAAGCTAAGTTTTATTATTATTAAGCTGAAAAAATAAATGAGATATCGTTATTTTATTTTAATCATAAGCCTAAACCTAACCAATTGTAGGTCAACTGTGAACCGAAGCGCTCAATTCAAAGTTTCGCTTTTAGATTTGATTTATACACCTATTTCATATATGCTCACGATATTTTTAGCTAATTCCGTGTTGGAACCGGTTGGGTTCCTAGGCCTGCAGCCTTTCTTATAATGTTTGCACAAACATTTTAATACTAATAATAATACTAGGTTAAGAAAAAATTAAATAGCGCATATTCCAATTTAATAAATAAATATTTTTAAATAGATGATTCCAAATCATTTGGTTGTAATTTACTCAGAAAAATAAAGATAATTCTCTCAAGCAAATTAAGTCGCTTTGCATATTAGCTAAAAGAAGCCAAACATATTAAAAAAATTAGTATCCATTGTGACCACTAATTTTTAAAGTTTTTCTTAAGCACACTATGGAAAAAGCCAGATTTGGCGGGAAAAAAGCTGAATCGGCAACACTAATATCATTGGAATTATTGGAATTGAATAATAAAGTTAAACTATGCTTTTTTTGTAAAATGCTTGTAAGTATAAAAGAAAAACAATTCCTGATCAAAGTCGCTAGTTGCTCCAGTAATGTTTACTTGAAAAGGTTGTTTCTAATATGTCGGGAGTTGCCTACTTTATTGCATTGTGTCTGGTTGTGACCGTACAAGGAATTTTCCGTAGGCAGAAAGTGATAAATCAGCCCAATATCTAGTTTAATCCAGTGCATTCACAGCCGAAGATCCTAAGCCTTGTAAATATGGAGACTCTCAGTGCATCGTGAATATTATCAATTACTTTGTGAGCGAAAAAGCAGAGGAGGGTGATAACAACATAAATCTAGTCAAGCTGGATCCATTTTTGGTTGAAAAGCTGCACGTCAAGCGGGGAGGCGACGGTCCCCTTAACATTGATCTGACATTTGCGAACAATCAAATCTATGGCCTTAAGTCAGCTCGAGTTAAAACTGTCAGGCATGTTTTGACATGAGGATAAACTACGAATTTTGTTTGGTAAACAAGTGTCTGCTCTTTATAGAGGCTTCGGAAAAGACCTAACTAAAAAGCACGAACTACGAATTAATTTTGGTGTATTATCGCTGGTTGGGCCTTATACGATCAGTGGCAAATTATTAGTATTGCCTATCGAGGGGCAAGGAATCAGCAACATGACTTTGGGTAATACGTCCAAATTAGGTTTACCTTGCTATCATTTAAGTATTTACTATTTATATGTTATTCTTCCAGTCGATCCTGAGCTCATAATGAGCTTCACTGGGAAGCCCGTCTTAAGAGATGGCGAGACCTACATGGAACCTATCAATTTGAATATTGATGCCACGCCCAAGCGTGTATTATATCATTTTGGCAACCTTTTCAACGGCGATAAGGTTTTGAGTGAGAATCTGAATACACTCCTTAATGATAAATGGGACACCATTTTCCAGGAGGTGAAGCCCGCCCTGCATTTCGGAGTGGGTGAGGTATTGCGCGGCATTATCGCAAAGGTTTTCACAAAGTATCCCTATGCCAAGTTTTTTGAAGTAAATACTGAGTAATCGCAAATCTAATACTTATATTTTGTATTCTGTACTCGAATAAGGCACGCTTAAAAAAAGAATATATACAAGTAACAACATTGAAAAAAACCAGTTGCTTTTTATTTATTTTTTTCAAGATTTCAGTTAATACCGTAGGTAAACTTTGCTCTATGCATCTATAATTATAATTTAATAGCATTAAAAACCTGAGCTGTGCTTTTTTACTATTAAAACAAATACATAATAGTATATATAACTTATAGCAGTTTGTTGCTACAAAAAATACCTTTGCCTGATCAAGGGGGGTCAAGACATTGTATTGTGTTAAGCTATAATATATGTACGTTAAACAAAGTTTTTGTATGTGATCTTCTTTCTATGTATAGTACAAACTAAATAATGCATATATGGTATTTTATATAAAATATATTTAAAAAATGTATTATATAATATTGCAGATAATTATAAGAAAATCATGTTCACGGAATAGTGGGATTTATTGAGATATCGTAAAGAATATTTATTTATAAATCGCTTACAATCTATAAATAAAAAAGTATTGCATACTTTTCCCATCCAATATATATATTCTGAAGCACTTATTTTAAAAACTGATGCCTATTTCTGCGCTGACTGATTTAAATGTTATAAAATTACATGTTTCCTCAAAAGATGCTTAACATTTTTCAATTTAAGCAGTAACGGTTATAATAAATACAAATTCTTTTTAAATAGTGCGCTCATTGCAAGGAAAAATAGCCCGTTCCGATTTTGTTTTGGGAGACGGTATGTTAAATTTGCTATATATTAACCGATTCTTCAGTTTTAATGCTGATGGCAATGGTGGGTATACAGGCAGACAGATGTCAACACGGTGATGTATTCATTAGGAAAGAACTTTAAAAATGATAACACATGTCAGTAATTTGTTCCGGAATTCTGCATTATGCCAAGATGCGACAACGCTGAGTAAAACGAAATTCAGCGATGAAATTAGGGCAGTTTACAATTTACAAGCTCCATTCAACTAAGAGTAGGTAGGTCAAAGGTGGCGGGAATTTCAGAACAGTGAATTAACAGATTGCCGAAAAGTAGATACACTTCATTTTAATTATTTCACCTCTTGAAATAGCGTTAGCCTAATACAAATATTATTTATATTTTTATAAAAATAATAATAACATGTTATAGTCCAATACGATTAAAGTCTTTATATGAATCTTTCATATTTGTTTTCTAAAATCCCTTCTTAGCTGAGCTTACAATTAAAATATAAAACGTTTACAACTAATTAACACGAATTCACAGTATAATAACAGCTTTAAGCAGTTAAAAATGGTCTTAATTATTATTGTTATTTTGAAAAAATATGTATTTTTTAATTTGTGGGGGCGGGAGTAGGTGTGTCCGAAATATTTGGCTCTATCTTTAGAGATTTACCACGCCGTAATAGCCAATGAATTTAACACATTATCTGACACGATTACGCATTCCAAGTCTTTAGCTTCATAAGGGTAGACAGCATGGACAGCAATGTGGACATTGAACGTGAAAGAGTAGAAATAAATTCATTATAAATATAAATAAAATACTGTGATTCAGACTTAACATTATTTTAGTTCAAAAGCCAAATTATAGTAGCGTTGTCAAAAAATAATAAAACAAAGTTAAAAATATAAAAAAAGAGTATTTATTATATTTATTATTATATTTATATATTCGTTACTTTGTTACATGGACTGTATAATTGAAAAAAATAAGATAATAGCATAAGGTATGCTATTCATAATTTATAACATCCTTACAAAGGCCATTATACTTTTGTCACGAAATGTGTGCTGGGGAGGCATCTATATTTATATAGTAGTTAGTATACATATTCGTCTATATAGCTTTCTCAGTCTGTATGTTTGATCTCTATCCGTCGTATGTTCGATATATAAACACAGTAAAATACAGCGGATAAAACGATATAAGCGAAGTGCTCAAATCAACCAACAGTTGAATCTTATCCCAGAAATCCGCCCTATTCCTATAGGGTATATAGAAAAGTATGTATGTTCCTATAATTTGCCTAAGTGCCCCTGACTCAGGAGCACGAAAAGTCAATGCCAAAAACGAGACGAAAAGTAATTTGTAATAACCTGCAGTAGAATAAAAAGCACAGATACAATTTACATATAAGTATCTCAGTTAAGTCCTATAAAAGTGCACTCGTCTGGTGAGAAGTTCATCAGTCAGTGCTCGAAGTCGACTCAGCTAGTATATCAAAAATCAAGAACCAACATTCTAAAATGGGTGCATTAATTATTACGCTGTTGTTGCTAGGCTGTTTGTACATATCCTCGAATGGGGAGGCATTCGATCTGCGTACGTTGTAATTAAACAATTGAATTTACTCGTACAACAAATTTGATCAATGTTTTTTATCCCAGCCGCTGGCATACAAAAATGCGCTATTAGGGATGAGAAGTGCCTGCTGGATGCCACGAATTATGTGATCAGGAATCATGCCAAGACAGGCATCAAGGAGTTGGGTCTAGTTCAATTGGATCCGCTGTATATCAAAAAGTTTAGCCTTGGCAAAAACCCAAACAGTCCGGTTAGTATCGATCTCCGCTTTTCTAATGCAGAGCTTCTCGGACTCGGAGATGCGCAAATCAAGCGAGTATCGTAAGTGGAGTATATATACAGATATTTATAGAGATACATTCGCTAAGCGCTTGCTTTTCGTATCCTTAGCGTCTTCACATATGATTTTAGTCATCCCATTATCTTTGACATGGCTGTCCCAAAAATAACCCTTAAGGGACCGTATAGTGTTGAGGGCAAGGTCCTGATATTGCCTATTGTCGGCAAGGGCGATGCACAAATTGAACTGGGTATGCAAAAAATTATATCTCTATAATACCTAAGACTAATCTTTTGAGAATCCCAGATAATTGTCAGGTGCATGCTGTCGTGAAAATGGCACCCGTATCAAAGGGCCCGCGCCAGACCTATGCAAAGGTGATCGAAGTTAAGCTGAAATTGGAGCCATCGCGTGTGACCTACAGATTGGACGGCTTGTTCAGTGGCCAGAAGGAACTAAGCGACAACCTGCACCACCTGATCAACGAAAACTGGCTTGAGGTCTTCAATGAGCTTAAAACTGACATATCCGGGGCCATGGGTCTGATCATCAAGTCTGTGCTGAACAAAACCCTAGGCAAGCTGCCGCTGGAGCTGCTCTTCTCAGACAATTAAGTGTAGACAATAATGTGCATTTGTTTATTGCAATTAAGTTAGTTTATTTTAATAAAAACAAAGAAATGAACAAGTTCTATTCCCATAAAAACTGGATTGCATGACTTATAGTTGCTTTTAAGATGGTATTAAAGATTACAAAGATACAGATGAATGGAGCATATAAACAAATTACATTTTTTCTTCACAAAATCAGATTAGTATAAACATGTTCACACAACTTCTTATAATAATGACTATAAATGGGCATATCGAAGATGCAATAAAAATAAAAACATAATGTATAACAATTATACAGCTTCTGCTTAAAATAATTAATACATTCAACATAAAAGGTTAAATATGCTTTCTGTTGAAATTTACACAGTTCCTTCAGTTTAACATATTTTCTTCAATTAAATAATTCATGTACATTTCGTATGTTTCAAATTTGACAATAGGTTGTATTCAAATTCGAAAAGTGAATATAATATATGATGCAATTCATTAGGCTTATAATTTCAATTAACTTCTTCTGTTTTTTATATATACGTATATAACTTTCAGCCGTCTTTCTGTGATCCCTCAAATCTCTAAGCTCTGTTGCACTTGGGAATATGAGAGCGACGACCGCCGAGTCTTGGTGGCGATGAGGGCCCCACTTCCACAATATCGCCACCAAAGATTAAATTCTCAAAACTATCCACAGCCTCATCGGTCGAGCCTAGTGACATCGGCTTTAACTTGTTGGTATTATTCGGCGGTTTGGACAAGGCAATGATCTCTGGTGGAAAGTAATTCTCTGGCGACTGCAGCAAAGCTGTCAGAAAGTCCTCGTGTTCCTTGGCACAGCTGACAACGTTGCCCAGCTGATAGTGCTCAGCAATTAGCTGCTCCTCAAAGCAAAATCCACGTGGCTGAGCTGCTTGATATTCGGCGGCAGCCAGTGCCAAGGCTCGTTTGTTGGTCTCCTCGAGGCGGGCAGTCATGCCCGCCGAATAACGGTGCTCGAGATCCATTTCCCAGTTGAATATATAAACGTAAATGTGAGCAGATTTAATACGCTCTCGCAAATCAGTCAGCAGCATCTCCAGCCGCGCAGCATTCTCTGTAGACATAAGCAAATATAATCGAAAACCAAAATTCTATGACAGCAGCGAAACTCACCAATTGCGACCTGGCTCATAAATTGCAAAGAGCGCTGGCGCAGATCTGTGTTTGTGAACTGCTTCAGATCCCGTAATCCGAATGAGGCCTGATTGAGCAGTCCGTCGCATTGGGTGTATTTGGTGTAGTCAAAATGACGATTGGTCTCCAGAATGCGACGCTGGCGTAGAATGAAGCGCTCCAGCTTGGTGCACAGCACCTGCACATGATGACGCACATTATAGCCTTTGGGCATCGAGCGCTTTCGGGGCAGATCGAAGATATAATCCGATGGCACCGAGTTCAGCTGGTAACTGGGCAACTCTGCAGTAATGTGCTCGTGCAGCGACTTAAATAATTCCATCAAACGCAGCACAATATTGCGTTCGATGCTGAAAATATTGAAAACATTGATGACACGCGCTATCGGGCAAACACAGACTTTGCAGCGCTTACCAATCGCCGAACAGGTCAATGGAGCGCATTTGCTCCGGGGTGAAGCCGACAAACTCCTCCCGATTCCACATGTTCTCTTTCTGCAATTGTTTTTGTTTTTGGCGCGAAACCAAATTATTTTGACCGTTGGCGCCCGTATTCGATTTTTGCTTCTTTTTGGCGCCGCCGTTGTTCAAGCTGAGCAGACGCTTGGGCAAGTTCAACGTTTGAATGCACCCAAATCCGTGAAACTCAAATTGCGGCGCATTCGGGGTCAGTGTCATGTCGCGAACTTTCTGATTGAGTTCCTTCAAAACAGCGCTAGCGCCGCTTCTGTTGCCGCAGGAATACCGCACATATTGCGTGTCTTTGTCATCAACCAAAGAGCACAGCTCCGTATTTAATTGCTGTAAGTTGTTGTCTAGCTGCTGATCTTCAAAGTCTACTGCATTCGGATTCATTTTAAATAACTTAATTAATTTCAGCGCCAAAAATCACAACTGTTTTCACTTCTATGTCGAGAAAAGCCCGCTGGCGCCAAGCTGTCTGCTCTGCGAGTTTCACTTATATATATTAAAATCCGCGCGAAAGTTCCGCCTGCCGTCAAACTGTCTGGTCTGTAGACCTTAGCGATGATCAACTATCTATCGATATTTAACAATATGCCTTGGGAAACTTGCAACACTCTTTAGCCGCTTGCAGGCGACTTGGCAGCACTCACAATGCAAAAAGGGAAAGTGCAGTGTTGGACTGAATAAAAGTCCTCGAAGCTCTCTAATCGCTTGCAGAAATGAGTTTTTCAGCACTGTTTCTGTTGCAACTATATTTGAAGTTGAAACTGTTACTAAATTTTTTGGGGCTGTGGTGGTGTGGTTTTTGGGGCGTTCTAGTAATAGCGGTATTGTGCCTTTGGTATATTTATTGAATTTATTTTATATGTTTTACTTTTGTATGATATACATAAACAGTTACATGTTTTACATTGTACATTTTTCAATATGTATACTTAATATGTATTATTACTTGTAGTTATATTTGTATATGTGTACGTATTACTTATGCAAATGGTTAAGTTTACTATATGTTTAACAAAATTGAAAACAAATAAGAAACAAACCCTCTTTTTATTTTGGATTAGCACTACTAAATGTTTTGATATTTTCTTCTAATTGATTAATAATTATTATTGGTTTAATAATAAACAATAGACGATTATATATTAGTTAAAGCTACAACTTAGTGCGCATTCTTGTACTTCAATTCAAAGAGTCTACAACAGTGGCATAAACAATAACAAAATATTATGAAGGAGTATTAACAAAGTTTTATTGTAAAAATATGGTTCAAACAAATACAAAGCATTGGATTTTCGCTAATTCATTTTTTTATATCACAAGTTAAAATTTTGATTATTGTTTGGTCAATTTTTTGTTTTTTCTTTTTGTTTGATATTTAAGTATGTATATGAAATGTATGTAAAGTGTATGTATGCATTCCTCTAATACATATAGATATGTACATAAGAAAATATACTAATGCAGTAAGTTATTAATAAACATATTTTTTAAATATTTTATAGCAATTTCTTGTATGTTTTGTTACATATAGATATGATATAAATTGGTCTACACTCAAGTCATGATGTTACTTAAATTGGTTTATCGGTACTAACAATAAGAGAGATACATACATATTTAAAAAGTTTGAATATTTTTTGTTTTGGAAATTATTGTTTGTAAGAGATTACAGAGAAATTCGAGTTAGTTGCATGCAGTTAAATGTGAGGGTTAAATATAACTTGATTTATTAAATTTTTATTTTTTACGATCGTGTTCAGACGTAGACTATGTGATATACAAAGTTTTCCAACTTTTAGCATTGAATATAACCTCAAATTGAGCATTTCACAGAACAATTAACTATCTTATCTTTTAATAAACTTATGAATAAGATTATCAAAAGCTAATAGTTAAAAATTTACAATATAAAATATGACACCTCCTAAGTAGCTTATAGGATTCAACTAAGAAAACTAAATAGTTGGCTTTGGTTGCATATATCTGAAGCATCTGAACACGATATATATATATATATATATATATGGTAAGTGTATATATATATAGATTTGGTTATGTTCGAGTTTCCGCTAGAGTTGTTTACGTATCAATAGCTAGCCTAAGTTCAGACCAACGACTCTCTGACGTTGCCTTTTACCTGTAAAATAGTTGCAGATGTTGTTTAATTATGTTTTATAGGGTATTTAACTATTTATTTATTGGTTCGATAGTTGAGTAGATATACGGGCGAGCGATATGTCGTGTTCGTGTTCGAGTTCGTGCTCTTGGATAGGATCGGGTGACATTCGCTTCTAGGGCGAGAAGACGCGTAGACTGCGCAACAGCGTGGCCAGAACGTTGGCCAGGCACTCCGCCTGCAGCGCCAGCTGGCCGGCGCCAATGGGTCCGATCTGTACGCTCACCAGCTCCCGGAAGCTGCTCGCCACATCGTGCACCTTGAGCACAATGTTGCGGGTCTGCAGCGGCGCCGATGTGTGGCGCGTCATGTCCTGGGCCAGCTCCGTGATGCGCCGGATGGCCGTCAGGCAGGAGGTCAGGTGATCCGGCAGCGTGATCAGCGTCATGTCCGACATCGAGGCCACCAGAAATTTGCTGGCCGTGACCAGGGCCAGTGTCTGCTCGGTCAGCTCGTTGCGGGCGCGCTGGAATTTGTCCTCATCGATGCTGGTGCCACCGCCGGCTGACTGTGCGGCCGAGCATTGGGCGGCCACCTGATCCAGCTTGATGAGCAGCCCGGCCATGGCCACATCCGTTTTGGCCAGCAGCGCCTCGCCGTCGATGAGGTGGCCGTTCTTGATGAACAGCTTCTCGCCGTGCAGCTGCTGCGGCTTCTTCGGCAGCGCCGGCTGGCCGTTGGAATGCGCATTGGGTAGGCGGGCGGTGGCCGGTATAGGCGGACATGTTGTGCTGGCGGGGATGGGCATGCCATTGACGGGACGTGGGCGACTGGCAATGGGCGGCAGCGGGGGTTTCTTGGGCGCACTCACCGCTGATGTGGCTGCTAGGACAGATGGAATCGGCGTCTGCGGCGTGGCCGGCTCCGAGCTGGCTGTCGGACTGCTGCGCGGCGGCAGCTGTGGCGGGCACAGCTCACGCAATGGCACACTGACGGCTCCCATGATCCGTACCTGCTTCTTGGGCGAGTAGCGCTGCAGCAGCTCGGCGCTTTTGGGTGGACGCGCCGGCGGCGGCGTCAGTTGCTCCGTGGTGGGTGTGCGCGGCGGCGGCTGCAGCGGCTGCAGCGACTCCCGAGTGGCGCGGCATCCTCCTTTTTGGATGTGGGACAGCAGCTGAATTTACTCTTGCGCTCCACGGTGGGATACTCAATGACGTGCGATGTCAGATCCTTGCTGTGGCTGCTGTTGATGTTGTGGGTGCCGCTGTTGCCGCTGTTGTTGTTGTTGTTGCCATTGGCCACGGCCTGGAAAAACTCACGTTTGGCCTGCACCGAATTGCTGTACAGGCACTCCGTCTCCGGCTGCGTCTCCAGATTGGGTGGCGGCGGTATTATGAAGGACATAATCTCCTCGGGCGTCAGCTCCTTGGCGGGCGTGGCTTTCTGTGTGGGCGGCGCTACCAGCATTTGCTGCAGAAAGCTGTCCAGCTCCTCGGCCCTGCCCTCAAAGCCCTTCGGCGGCGCCGCATTGAGCAGCGACAGCGAGTCGAGCTCGTCGGGCGTCTGGGGCGGCGGTATGGCACGCAAATCAATCAAATCCGTGTCCGTCTCAATGAACGTATCCTCGCGCACCTCGAACCCGTAGATCTCCGATAGCTGGCGAGCGGCCACATCGGTGTCCGCGGCGGGCACATTGCTGATCTCCTTGAGCTGCTGCAGATACTCGCGCAAATTGTAGTCCTTCGTCTCGGCGCCAAAGTGACTGCCATCGGGACTGTGCAGCCCGAAGCTGCTGCGCTGCGCCAGCTGCTGCTTGACGCCCGCCTGGAGCAGCTGCTGCGGCCGCCGCGTTGTTGGCGACTGCGCCGGCGACGCCACCGACTCGGAGTCGCTCTCGCTCTGCGAGAAGTCGGTGCCCAGCGCCTGCAGATCGCTGAGCAGCTGACTGAAGCCGTTCAGCTTGCGTTGCGGCCGCGGACTGGAGGTGCTGCACAGGCTGGGCTTGCGCTTGGGCGTGGCGGGCGTGGGCGGCGCCGATGCAGAGACCGGCTCCGGTATGGCATTCAGGCCCTGCGTAATGCCGGTCAGCTCATGGCTAATGGTCTCCGCCAGCAGGGTCAGCGAGTCGCTGTGCTTCATCGCGGTCGGGCCAGCGGCCGGGCCGCCCGTGTGATTGGTGTTCGTCGTCTCCTCCGTGGAGGACACCTTGCTGCTGTTCAAGCTGTCGCAGTCGCTGTCGAACTCCAGCATGGCGACGCCGTGGCCCAGCTGCTGTTGCTGGTGCTGCTGCTGCATGTGGATTTGCTGCAGCTCCTGCTCCTGCTCGTTCAGATACTGCTCGGAGCACTGGACGAGCTGCTGCAGCTCCTGGACGCGCCGCAGCACCTGCTCGTTCTTGGCCTCGACGGCCAGCTGGCTGCGTCCCTCGCTGCAGTAGTTGCTCCCGCTGCTGTCGCTCAGACCGGAGTCCTTGGCGGCCTCCTCCAGCAGCTCCGTGGCCATCACGCTGTGCAGATCCAGGTCCGTGGCATAGGGCAGCGCCTGCGCCTGCGAGGGCAGCTGCTGTGCCGACTGCGGCTGCGACAGCACCGCCTTGTGCGGCATGGGATGATATGGCGGCGTCATCAGAAAGTTGACGCTGTGCGCGCGCGTGTGGAAGGGCAGCAAATAGCTCCAGCCGGCGGGCAGCACGGTGTGCTGTGACAAGAAGGCGGGCGCGTCGTCCTCCTCGTGCGGTTCTCGCTCGCGCAGCACATTTAGCATGTTCCCTAAAAGTAAATCAACATTTAGCGGCCATCAATTCGACGCTTAGCCCACCGCTTACCTGTGAGCAGTCGATAGTAGCCGCTGAGCACCAGGCTGAACTCGCAGGCGTCGCGATCCTCCATGATGAACTTGACGGCGCGATCGCCCAGCATGTAAATGGATACGCTGCAGGTGACGTCGTCCTCCCGATTGACCACCACATGCGTAAAGTCCTCTATGGCCGAAATGGGCTGTGGCTGTTGTCGAAATGAAGAGCAAACCTTAGATTGGGCCAAGTTGGAGTTGTGGCATCGACTCACCACCGAATTGCGCGCACTGGATATCTGACTTAGACCGAAGCGTGGACTCACGAGCAGAACGCGTTCCATGCCCTCTCTTTGGTTTGTGCTGAAACATTTGGCTCCGTAGCTTGGTAAACTAGCGATTATATCTAGATAATGGAGTTTGGCCTGCAAGGAAAGCAAAGTTGTGTGTTGAATTCTTGCAGACCTTCTTATCCTAGCCTGCTTGCAACATCAGCATATATATAGGGTAGGATATATATATATAGGATATGTACATGATATTTTATCAAAAATCCATAAAATTTTATTTTCAATAATGAATATATTTGAAATGCAGAATTAATCTAGAGGACAAACCATGAAAAAAATGGCATCAAACGTGAAAATCGGTTCAGTTTTGACAAAGTTATGGGCATTTGAAATATGGGAGCTATGGATCCTAGAGTGTTACATGTCAAAATTTTTGTCAATTTTTGCATGATTTTTGACAAAAAATTTGACCCTCTCAGAATCGATTTAAATGTTGTTTTTTATACTAATTGTGAATACCAAAATCGATTAAAAATATAAATTTGCATTTCTAAATTTTGAAAAAAAATTTTTTTCGAAAATGAGTAAGGGGGGAGTACATGCTTTTTTTTTGGAAAAAATCCAAAAATTTTTATTTTTAATAATGAATATATTTGAAATGCAGAATTAATCTAGAGGACAAACCATGAAAAAAATGGCATCAAACGTGAAAATCGGTTCAGTTTTGACAAAGTTATGGGCATTTGAAATATGGGAGCTATGGATCCTAGAGTGTTACATGTCAAAATTTTTGTCAATTTTTGCATGATTTTTGACAAAAAATTTGACCCTCTCAGAATCGATTTAAATGTTGTTTTTTATACTAATTGTGAATACCACAATCAATTAAAAATATAAATTTGCATTTCTAAATTTTGAAAAAAAAATTTTTCCAAAATGAATAAGGGGGAGTACATGCTTTTTTTTGACAAAAAAATGAAAAAATTTTATTTTCAATAATGAATATTTTTGAAATGCAGAATCAATCTAGAGGACAAATCATGAACAAAATGCCATCAAATATGAAAATCCGTTGAGTTTTGACAAAGTTATGGGCGTTTGAAATTCGCAAGTTTTCTAAATTTTGAAAAAACAAATTTTCCAAAAATGAGTAACTATTGTATACTGTGAACGAGTATTACGCAGTCGGCTAGTTCCGACTGCAACGTTCTGACTTGTTTATATAGAAGCTCTATTATTGTTGTTTTACATTAGACTATATAGATATTGTTTTCTGTCTTTTTCTTCAATGGTTTTTTCTTTGTTTTAATTTGCTGACTATCGATGTTCCTGCTCTATTCTGCTCGTTCTCTATTTTACGCGACCTTTAATTAATCTTGACTCCGCCATTATTACCGGCTTCCGCCCCATCAAAAACATTACTTGAACTTATGAAAATCGCATAGAAAGGCAATTTTTAGAAAGAAAGGGGACAAGTCAATAAAGAAGATAGCTCTGTTTGAATCCGGTCTCATTCTCGCTTCTGTGACGTATTTGTAAATATTTTAAGATATTAACGGTAATTTCATAATAATTAAATATTTCCCATCTTATTTCTATAGTGTGGCTTTTACTCAATCACTTTATTTGCTTTTATCTTCGCTCACCTGCAGCTGGGTTAGAACCTTGCTGGACGAGCCCGTCATCTCCGCATTGAGCTTCAAGAAGTGAGAAATGAGCCGGCGCAGCTCTTTGCGTTTCATGCCTTCAAACAGACTGACAGGCACAAAGCGCTCCAGGCCAAACTCACGTCTAGAACAGAGAGTGGAAAGCGGTTGCAATACAAAGTTGAAAGGAGCTGTCAGCGGGATACTCACTCGACCTGCTTGACGGTGAGCTTGGCGGGCGCAAAGTTGTTGGCCAGAGCATGCTGATGCATGTGCAGTGCGGCCAAACGCAGCGCCAGTTCCGGCTGCAGTTCCGGTGCGAAGCGCTCCTGGTTGACATCGTTGCAGCACTGCATGTACAGATAGTCCAGGGCATGCAGATCCCTCTGAGCCAGCTCGGCGGCCGAAATGGGCACGAAGGTGATGCGGAACAGGCAGCGCAGCTTGTGAGCGCCCGGACGAGCAGCAATCTGCAAGAGGCAACAACGGAGCAATAGCCGATATTGAATAGAGAAGAGAGATTGGCCTGATTGACCTACCCGTGCCAGCGACTCCTGCGGATCGAGCAGTGTGAGCTTGTTGCGCTTGAGGCTCTTGACGTGCTCCAGCACCAGACTGAAGAGTTCGCCGCAGCACAGGCAGAGCTTGTCCAGCAGCGAGCTAACCACGTCCTGCACAGTTGTGGTGGCATCGTACTTGAACGACTTCGTCTGGCCATTCTCCAGAAACACCTTGAGCACGTTCGCCATGGGCGGCACACAAATGTCGCCCAGCGAGAAAGCCGACGGCTGTGCTCAGCGGCAGAAAGAGGGCAAGTAATTAGATATTGTCCGTGGCCGTCTTCCGCTCGGCACACTTACCGGAAAGAGTGGCGCCCCATTGACGCAGACGCTCTCCGCGAATCGCACGCGACTGGGACGCGAGCGCAGCTTGGCCCGCTTGCCGGCCGAGAGCAGCGTCGACTTGCGGCCGGGCATCACACAGTGCGCCATGGGCTGGCAGACGAGCAGCGCGACCTGCGCCTCACAGGCGCGCACCAGCTGTATGACATGGTCGCGTGGCGCGTCCTTAACATCCTCGCCGTTGACCGCCAGTATCTGATCGCCCGGCTGCAGTTTGCCAATGCTGGGTCCACCCTCGGTAACAAAGCGCACAATCACTGGACGTTCACTGCCCGCCACAAAACCAAAGCCCAGGCTCGCGCTCCGCTGCAGCTGGACGAGCCGCGGCTCCGGCGGATGCTCGTCCCAGCGAATGCATTCCGGCACCTCATAAGTGGTCGTCTTGTTCAGATGGCTGTGATAGACAGTGTGTGAGTTGTGGATGGATTTTTGCTGGTGTATCTCCTCTCGCTCTCTTTGATCTACTCACTTGATATAGTAGGAACGACCCTTGGAATCTATGGCACGCTCCCAGCCATAGGAGAGCTCCTCATGCTTGCTCCAATCCTCGCAGGCGGGCAGCCAACCAGATGATTGCGTCAAATGGCTGCAAGAAGATGTCGATATAATATATATTATTATAATAACAATATTATTATAATTATTATTATTATTATTCTACATATTTTTAAAGCTGGTTGTGCAATTTTTATATCTAAATGTAAAATATATATTATTATTATATTAGTTGATAAACTAAACTAGTCTGTATTTCTCATTTTCTCATTTTTCATTTCCCATTACTTTTCTTACCCATTTCTCAAATTTTACCTATATATTAGTTGGACTTGCCGCAATTAGCAAAACTCGTCTTAAATAACATTTTAAAAATATTTTATTTTGATAATTTTTCGACTATATTTAAAAATGTGTGAAAGACTTAATTTTTTAGTTTTTATTTTGTAATATAAAGTTTTGAATATCTATTAAGGGACGATGAGATGAAAAAAGGAATTTCTCCAAAACCAGTATCAGCTAGCGTTTAGACAGGACAATAAATATATAATGGGTTCATTGATTCTTTTCGAAAAGTAGAATGCATAATATACTCTTTAGCAAAAGATACGATTTTAAAAGTCAACTTACGAATACTTGACCCTGAACTTGTTGCGAAGCCCCTACCTTCATATCGGTCCGTGGCCTATTTTGTGTACAGCCTGACAAAATGCATTTCAATTGAGATTAATCAACGCTAATTGGGTTATTTGCTCAGCTATGCAATAAAGTGCAGCTATAATCGGGCCAACCCAGGACAGGACAAGCCAATCCCCAATCCATGGCGAAGCCCAACCCGGGCCAACCCACCTTGGTGGCTTCCGCTGCTGTCTTTCTTCATTTCCTGGCTGCACACAATTGTGATAATTAGTTTTGCACTTGGCCCGAGAGTCGGGAGCTGAGAGCATATGGCGCAGTGTCCCCCAGTGTCAGTAGAACCGGAGCCAAGCCCAACCAATGCTCATTCACTCAGCGAGGCAGACAGCTGTCCCCCAGTTCACCCTTTCACCCCCACGCCCTGCAGCCCCACGCTTAGCCACGCCCTGAGCTCTTATGGCATTTTGTACGCTTTCAGTTTGCTGTGCAACAAAGTGTAAAATTATTTAATAGAATTTCGTGCATAATCAATTTATGTGCAGCAGCCAGGCATTCATAAAGGCAGTCAGTCCGTCCACAGAGTCCGCCTCGACCCGACCCTTTGGCAAAGGACACACTCGGCTGAAACAAAGGCCACAATCGAGTCTGTTTGACTTAATAATACTCTTCAAACAATAAGAGTGCACATTTGATGGTTCCCATACCCTGTTATATGAATATGTATATAATTTTAGACACAATTTATTATTTTATTTTTATTTTCTATTTTATTTTTTTAATTATTACTTATCATAATGTATCTAGTTGCCCTAAAAGGCATAAATGGATGGGATGGAATACGATTTTTTTATATTAAGCTCTAAATATGCTCAGCACGGCGAATATAAGATAAAAGTTATAAAAGGTCAGTTAGTAAAAAAGTTGATTCTTTCTCCCATTGATATACATAAATAAAATATTATACCAAAAAATATATATATGTATATATGCCCAAATCGTTTACAGAAAGTTGTGCTGCACTAGTCGTAGTCCGATCTGACTGGTTCAACAATGATATGCTTCCAAGTTTTTTAATGATATAATTAAATTTAAAATTTAAAAAAACTGCAATATATTACAATTTTTTATAAATAGTTGCAAAACCAAAATCAGCTACGTATCAAAATAGATGAACTGTCTTGGCTATGTTGTCGTTTTTAAATATTTCGTATGTATAGACAATAATACTACCATACTGTAGATGCCTAAATAACTAGTTCACTAGACAACAGAAAAGTTGACATATACCAAAAGAAAGCTTTCCAAGAAAATATATAACTTATTTGCGGAGAATTTTACTTTCATGCATTACACAGATGATGCCCTTGGTTGGCCTAAAGACGAAAAGTCCCCGTAATTAAGTTAAACAACAATGTGAGCCATAATTAACCTAAATATATACATATAGGCATACATTCATAAATATGCACTTAAGCAAAAAGCTGTAAACATAATTCTTGTTAAGGCATGCTGTAAACTTTTAAGTAAATTATGAGAAATATTTTGCGACTTAAGAAAATACGTAAACACGTCGATAGTAACTTTTGAGGTCATCCTACTGTACTAGCACAACAAAGGAAAGCCTTGTCAAATTTAATTATGTTCGAAGGAGCCCGCGACAAAAATGGCCAATAGACCTTATGGCAAGACCCATGATGGTGTAAATTGATATATGTGAATATGTATATGTGTCTACCCATAAATATATATTTACAAAGTATGCCTTATTTATATCAAATAATTTTTGTGTAACAAGCAGATAAATTTATATCTGTGTTTACATTCGTACAGACAAGAAAGTCAAACCGTTTGATAAGTCTCATATAAATGAACAAGTTTTGAAAGTTATTATGTCCTCAATACCTAATTTTAGTGATAGGATGGGTGTAATAAGTACACAGTTCTCATTACAAGCGTCCATTATACTTAAATATATATTTGTAGCTATTTATATACATTAAATATATACTCACTTGCAGTAATAGAGTCGGCCGTCACTGCCCCCATGCACTGTCCAGCCAGTTTTGAGTTTCTCCTGGACTGCCTCCAAATGTCGATCAATTTCACCCCAATTTCCGATGGCAAGGCTGCCCGCATGGCTCGGACCCAGAATTGGGCCGTAGAAGCCGCCAACCCCACTGCCAGAGTTGACGGCGTTCACAATTGTTGTTGTTGTTGCCGTTGTTGCTGTTGTTGTTGCTGTGGTTGCCGTCGTCGTCGTCGTCGTCGGTGACGTCGTTGCTGTCGCCTGTGTTCCGGTCTCCGACAGACTTCCGGCCGTTTCTTGCGCTACTGCTACTGCTGTGACGGAGTTGGCCACTGAGGAGGCGGTGCGGAGCGTTGCGTAGGCGTTGGCGCCGCCATTTAACGTTGGCAGCGTCGTCAACTGTGGCGATGATGTTCTTGTCAGTAACAGGGGCTTAGATCCGCCCACGCTGGACGCTGTTGTGCTGGCATTCTGCAACGGATAGACATCACTATTCGAACGCCCCGAAGGCAGTAACATCATTGAAACACATTCGCTGCAAAAGCACATAGACAGAAGAGAAATGGGAGTTAAGTTGAGTCGTTGTTAGGCCATATTCGCACATTGTACACCCGTAAGAGCTGCCCACAAATCACATTCCACGACGTCGACCCACTGTTGCAAACAGGCTCGTCTGGATATGCCGGGCCAGGCTGTGCCGTGCCGTGCCTGGCTTGGCCCATAAGTCAACATCTCGGCAGCATCTGCATTGGCATTGCCATTTGCGTCAATGCTGTTGCAGTTGCAAAACAGGTCTCTGCGCCACTCAAATCCCAGACTGAGATCACAAGCTGCCACTTGGTGGGATAGGTTCAGGTTCACCAAAGCCGTTCGGGCCAAGTTGGGCAGCTGGTTTGTAGTGTTATGACACAATTTCGGAGTTCGCCAGAGATTGCACAAGTCTGAGCAGGATGGCAGCGAAACTAGTTCAGCAAAAAGCCAAAGAAATTAATCAGAGTAGGTAGCATAGTAGATCAAACCGACTGATGTTTACAGTTAGTTTGCGGAAACCAGTTCGAAAGCCGATCGAATTGGCTTCAATACATTCGCGAACTGGTTCAGTAGATCAAGGACACCGAGCTGGATACCTTTCTTATCAGTTATGACATTTGTAAGCTAATAATTATTATCTCTAAGCATAGTGTGGAAATCGTGCAGCAAACCTGAACAAATTAAAGTTAAGTTTAAAATTTGGGTTAGTTGACTGCGGCCCACTTTGAAAAATGTATAAGTTAATCTTCAGTGTTCAAAAACGTTTAAAATACATTCGTTAACCATGTGCTCTTTGAAGACATTTAGCTAAATTTTTGTATGCTGCTTTTATACTGTCAACTTTAAAGAATCTCCAAACGAGTTTCAGTGTTGCAAAGCGCATTGACCAAAAGCTCTTTGAAGATGGTAGATAAAGCGTAATAAGCTTAGCTAAATTAAGATTTGCGTTTAACTCAAGTGCTGCCAACTTCGAAAATGTATAAGAAAAAGCATCAGTGCTGAAAAACGTTTTTGGGTTATTTCCATATTTAGCTATCTTCAGAATTAATCATTATATTAATTATCAACAAGGTTAAATTGTTTACGTTGTGAACGAATCGTATTTTATTTTTATTCTCATAGAATTTAAGAGCAAAATCTAATTGGCAGTGTTGCAAAGCTGCTTTAGACAGATTATTCTAAGCTTTTAAACGACAATCAGCCCTGAGCAACAATTTGTTAATCAGCTTGGACAAGTTGCCTCAGTTATGAAATCTAAGAGTCGTTTAACACTCTTAACACACATATTTAAGACCCGTAAGCATAGAAAATTAATTCAGTAAAACCCCCAAAGGTAACTAAGTGGCGAGGCAAAGCGGATTACGGATTAATCCAACTGAATCTTACCCGAATAAATGTTGTTTAGCTTTGGGTGCAGCAAAAATACTCTAACATTGTGTGGCAGCAACACAAGTCCTGAACTGTTTATCTTTGGCAACAATTTCAGTAATTTCTAATGGATTTTGCATTCTGTTTATATTTCCTAATCCTGTCTAGCCTGCGAATGGTCCAGAAAACTGCTGGCTGCATTTCTGTAACGAGTTTTGCATTTGTGGCTCGCACAGATACGAGACGAGATATGTTTGGCTATATGCGCCAAATTTGGACATGGCAACGCCCGATAGTGCGGATGCTGTGACTTGTGGATGAGTCCAAACAAAGAGCCAAAGAGCGACGACAACGAGCGAAAACAACAACAACTAGAACAAAATGAATGTGGCTGTTTGTCTGTTTGCTTGCGCAATTTCATTCTGGCTGGCGGAGTCCGAATCGGATCTGGAGCTGCAGCTGCAGCTGAGAGTGCAGGATGAAGAGTAAAGTGGCAAAGATGTGGCATCAATAAACGAGATACGACAGAGCGAGCCAAGCAGAGCGCAAACAGGGAGATGCCCATTAGGCGAGCGACGGCGATGGAAAGGAGCAGTAGCTGGCGATGTTGACGACGATGATGATGATGATGATGACGATGACGTTGACGAGGCAGGAGGCGCCGCTAAGTAACGGCTTGGCAAACAACGGCAACTGCCAACTGGCATCGACATGGTCAAGTTCCCTCATCTACTTTTTTCTTCATTTGCGGTGTAAAAGTTTAATAAACAACTTAACACACATGCACTTACAGCTAACATACACACACGCACACACACACACACACATGGCAAACTGGAGCACTTGAAAAATGTTTTGAATTACATTTTGCTCAGTGCTTTTGAATTTGTCTTTGTTTGGAGTGGGACGAGGCAAGTGCGAAAATGTTGATAAAGTTTTGTAAGTTATGTTGCTCGAGCATATTTGAAATGTTTGAAACATAATTTGGGTTGAGTTGCGCCTTATCCCTTTTATTGGAATGCTATTTGGGAATTTACAGAATGTATTTTTCAAGTTTACAAATTTATGATAAAGAAACAGATTAGGACTTTTGCTTTTATTTCATTTTTGTAAAATATGCCGTTAGTTTTGAAGAATTTGTGTAATATCAGATATTGCAAATAAATTTTCTTTTTGGTTTTTCAATTAAACAAATGGTGAATCTGCTACTCATTAACTTTAAATAACATTTGAATACAATTGAAGAGTACACAACAAATTTTAAATGACTATTTAAAATTAAGAATAACATGAAGAATGAGAAACACAGAAGAAAAATACATATTATATATGCATGTATATTTGTAACAGGAAAGGCTTTAAAAGTGAGAAAGAACGTGTTAGTTCTAAATTGGAATACATTATTTTTATTTCCATAAAAACATTCGGTCTTTTCGAAAGATTAAATTTAAAAAATGCTAAAGCAGAAGAAAATAAAAAATACAAATCTTAAGTTTTATCAATTTCTATTTCCACAAAATATTATGATTTAGGAAAAGGCAAATTGTATCTTGACACCTATTGTGCACCATACTAACCACACTCTAATACAGCGTTTATATAGATTCAGCTGCTAAATATAAATATATCACTGTCAGAAAACACTCAAACTTGATAACGACTAGTTCCGATATCTGTAACAGTTGATGGTCAACACAGTTTGAGAGGTTCGAATTTGGCAAGGCATTGTAACCAGACTCGAATGTATACCAACATTTTGGCATTTGGCTGTAGTAAATGCCTTTGTGCTGGGCCTCGGCGTAAACGATACGAGAACAAGATACATTTGGTCACGGAGCTCAGCACGAAAGAGATGAGGAGCAAGAGGTGGAGGGGTAGGGGAAGCACTTCCAGCGAATGATTTGTGTCAACAGCACAGCCAGCTGAAAAATGTGTGACTGTGCACAGAGATAGACAGCTAGAATGAGAGAGAGAGAGATGTGGACCAGTAACTGACCAAGAATCAAGCAGCGTCATATAAACCCCAGCTGTGGCCTGGCCCAGTGGCATGGACAATTGTAAAATGGCGTTGCGGAAATTGTGCGAGCAATGAAAAGATATGAAAAGATGTCGTCGACACCTCATGATGAGGCGATAAAAAGAGCAAAAGCACCAGCAAAAAAACAAGAATAACTTCAAGCGCCCGCCGGTTGGCAAATATATTGAAAAGCACAAATTGTCCCAGTTCCAGCAGCAGCGCACAAAAGGCAACCTGTAAGTGGTCCACGCCCCCCCCCCCCCCTCCCCATACTATTGTCCAGCAAAATCTTTGGAGCCAAAGAAATTAAACACAATTTCTGTCTCTGGCACTTTTTTATTATTATTATTTGTACTTATTAAATACAGACAGCAATTTGCCAAGCTGCCATTTCCCATTACCAGTCCGCACAGTAATACTATGGATATGGCGGCATTATGGAACCTCGAGCTCAGCTTGGCTCTTTACTTTTGCTTTTACCAATTTCATTTTGTTCGTATTGTTAATTGAAAAGAAATTACAATGCCAGTAATCACAAAATGATAAAATAATATACAGAAATGAAAGTTGCGTAGCTGTTTTATAGCGAATTCTGTATACACTAGCTGTAATATAAATCAAACACGTACAACATTGTTTGATGTCTAATTTATATGTATATTTTAAATATTCAACATATTCTTTGCCGTTTTACTCGAAACCGAAGAAGTTTAGGCTTGAAATTCTATAAATTATTTCTAATAATATTTAGTGCCAAAAATGAAGAAATATTTTACAACATAATAAGCACATAATAATTAAAAATAATGGCAAAACTATAAGAAAAATATCACTATTTTAGATCTTCTTTGATATACTTTCCATAAACCAATTTAAGACATCTTTTAATTTGTGACTTCAAAATCGCTCCATTATCTAGGTCATTTTTGTTATTTGTGAAAACAAGAGAAAATGAGTTCTGTAATTTGTTTTTGGAATTATAGAGGCATATTATGTACAAATTACATTCTCAATTGTGACTTCAATGTGCGAATTATTATATCAGATGGTTTTTATTGCCGGCAGCAGACATTATTATCAAGTTATAATACTCTTGTTAAGGGTATTAAAATGTGCATTCAAATTGCTCACCGTCAATTATTTTGTTGCCATTGTCATTGTTGTCTCTGACGCTCATTTTGATTACATTTTGCGTTAAGTAAAAGTGGAAAATGTTGCCGTGCATTTCTACTTAGCCCGGCCGGTCGGCCCTCGCCCATATCGCTGGCCAAAATGAAAGCCAAATATTTCAGAGACATTCCGTTTGGAATCTCCAAGTTGACATCCAATGGTAATAGCCGTGTGCACGCCATTTTAGCCAGATCGTTATAAATACTCGCACATACCTACACACCCATTCATTCATATAGCCGCCCGTAACTCCATTATAGTCATCGATATATCGTGGGGCTGGCTTGCTCGTCTTGCGGTTGAACGTGATTTTAAAAATGTCACGCACACGGCGACAGCAAAGCTGCCAGCGACAACAAAAATAAATAAATAAATTTTTAACCGCTTGGCGAACAAGCGGAGAACCAGGAAAATTCATAATGAAATGCGCTTCGCTTGAAGCGCTGATAACAAACTCATTCAGCAAACTTGACTTTCTCGGTAATACGCAAAAGCCAACGATAAAAAGTTTAGATGACAACGCGGCAACATGGTGATTATATTTAATATGGAATTTACCCCTATTAAATTATGTAAAGCAGCAAGGAAAAATCTGAGAACCAGAATGATTTTTTATACACTTGCAGAAGCCAAATTTTTAAATTAAATTAGCTAAAGCTTGCAGTGTTCTTGTGCAAGCAATCAAGTAAGCTTCAAGAATAAAGTATTTTCTTTTAAGTTGAAATTGTGAGAAAAGAAATTCAAAATATTTAACACACATTAAGGAAAATTAAGTCGGTTACCCACAATAGACAATAAGTTAATGTTAATGGTTAATGTTTCAAATAGAAAATGTTTATCGTATCAATAAGATATCTGTGGCCAAATATTAAATTTATATTAATCCTTTAGGGCTTTTTTGTTAAATAGCATGTGTTCCTAACCATATACAATTCAATTTATTTATTAATCTTCAGGAAAATCTAGATTATCTAGCGTACATTACTCATCATACTCATTTAATTTAGACCACAAGTTGCCGTTAATTGGCGTATCACTATATTCGACTACTATATCAAAGATTGCACTATGTAGTCCACATAGCAAAAAAAGAATTCCCATGATGATGATACAAATGTCTTTGAGGAGCATCAATTTTGGCTTGCCGTTGGCTTCATTATACAGACACAATTCCATACAGGCTGGAATTATTAGATTCACAAAAGATATGGTTAAGGCACCGAATAACTTCACAAAGGGCAGCATTACGGGAAGAGCCGCGGCATTGATTGTGCTGATTAAAACGAAGACAATGCGCACAATAATATCCATTTTCTTTGGATCCAATTGTTCGCGATCCTTTAGAACATAACTATTCAGTATGATGTCAATGGGGACGTAGCCGTTTAGAGGAATGGTCAAATAGATGGACAAAGCCATAGAAATCTTGATAACCTGCGCCTGGCTATTGTCCACACATTAGAAATAAGGAGGTCAAAGAGCATATGGGCATACTTACGTTGTCATGGACGCTACATTATCAAGCAAGCGGACGAGCATTTCGTCGCCGAGACAGAAATAACCTATTAAACCCACTAAAATATTTATAAAGGCTATTGGAACAGCGCTACAACTCAAAACACCATTCCAACCCAAAAACTTTTCAGGTTTGGCCACCTTTGACCCAACTGACACCATCTACGAGAATAGGAGGAGTTTTAAAATGTGTTACAGATATGAATACATCACGTTCTTCTTATGCTAACTTACCACGCCCACCGACGTAAAACTAAACATAATAAACCCAATAAACATGGGCATAAACAAGATGTCCAGACGAAAAAGGTAAGCGGTAGATCCCCGACCAAAACGCGAACCAATTTCTGGAATTATGCACAAGAAGGACATAAGTATAAGAATATTTGCGATGAGGCTAATTGCCAACAGCTGCTGAAAATTGCGTAAAAAGATAATGGGCAAGGTAGTTATCCCCACGAATAGAACACTAATCCTCAAACCGAATGCACCCCAGAAAAACCGTGCAATTGGGATACAGTTTTCAGTTATAAAAATAATATACACCACATTCAGACCATAGTGGGTGAGAACTAGCAGTACTTCCACCAGAACTCCAACTATTTTCGAGAAGGGAACAAGCCAGCTTGGGCCCTCTTTGAAGGCAAAGGTGATCGCTTCAGGCATATTCATGTTGTCCGCTTTGCTGCGACTACTCGCCTCAGCCACGCATTTAATCTGCAAGGAACTGGGTTAAATTTGGGAGTGTGGAATATTATATACAGCTCACCAGGAGGTGTACGCCATGGACAAGTACTATGGCGCAAAGAATCGAGAAGAAAAAACCGAAACATAAGCCAACGCAGATAAAGGCTAGTGGCATGGTTAAGGTTCCAAATCCGAGTACACATTTCATTACCAAGATATAGGCCTCAAAAGAGCTAAGGGTCTTCAAGTCAGTGAGCTTGGGCGGATAAGCATGATCAATGGACTTACGATAAGGGCTCCTCGTCTTTATCTGTACTGTAGAAATGTTAAAAACTAAAGCAATTTTGCTAATATATGATCGAAGCTGATTCAATATCGTGCGCTAACTAATTGGTTAATATATAATATCACTTACCCATCACCCATTGTAATTTTTATTAATGTATCTTCTTTTAAAAAAAACTAAATTGAAAAGAAATTTATTTAACATTTAAAGCAAAGAATTTTGAGGTAATACTTTTATGCTTTAATACTCGGTTCCGAAAGCAATATATTGGGTTCATGGAATATCCGTATATATATTCCTAATAACTCAATATTCGAAACTCTGTTTAAGTTATCCTTTAAATCTAGAATAACCAATTTAGTGAATAATGGCATTAGGCAATCATTCCAGCAAATAGTTTAAGAGGCAATAGAACTAGTAGGGAACATATTAAAACCACAGAAAAACTTGAAAGTAAAGCAGTTAAAGTGAGTTCTATTTCAACGGAAGCACTTGACATCATAAAGGAAACTAAAAAGAACAAACCACATTTAACAGAGAAAAGCCAAGTGTATTAAACAGATACATGCTGCTTTCCGTCTTGCCCCAAGTCTTTTTACAAAAAGTGAAAAAGAAAAAAATCTGTGCAACAACAACGAAAAATACAAAATACACAATAAGCAACTCAAAGAACAATTCAATGTTACAACTTCCTCTGGCCAGAGTTTTAGTCTGGCCCATTAGCAGACACATTTAATACGCCCCGTAGCCCGCCACATACTACAAAACACAATACAACTTGTTTTGGGGTTGGCAGACGCTGTAACGCTCCACTCATCTGGCTGGGCAAAACTTTTAATTGACAAACGTGCACAACAATGACCAAGACACAAACACACACAGCCACTCACAAGCCTAGGAGCAGATGACATCAAAATTCAAGCTCAACTTGACCTAGTAATGACTTTTTAACAAGTTTGCAACGAACCTAATCACATATCGACTCAAGACAGCCGCCAATTTTCCTTCACGATATCGATGATTGACTACTGAGAGCGAGTGAAAGAGTGACTGAGTGGGTAAGTGACACACGATGTCATGCCGTATTGACAAAACTTTTTAATAAACATAACACAACTGTCACATGCAACAGCCCCAGAGAGTTTCAGCGATGACGAAGCCGCCGCCGCCGCCGCTGCCGCGCCACCGCTGACGTGACGTGACGTGACGTGACATGACGTTCCGCAATGCTTAACTCTCATTCCGGTTTTGGACGAGCCGCCGCCACCCGCACCTGAGCAATGAAATGCAATTTTCACGTACACAAGTCACAACTCATGGGCCCGGCGCGGAGGTTGGCTTTTCGACTACCCTGATTGATTTCAGCGTATTTATCAACGGGCAACGCGCAACCCCCGCCCAAAACTCAAAACCCAAAACCCATTCACAATCCCAGTCCCATATATGAGCCTCATGTTTTGGCTCTGGCTTTCTTCGATGCACGTGCAGATCCAAATGTATGGAAGCGTTTTTCTGGTGTCACGAACCGAGTTACCCACAAAGCCTAAGAGGCTTATTGAGTCGACCTCTCTTAGACTTAAGGCGGCTTCTTTTCGGGGGTCTGTGACTTTGGTGGCAAGTAAAGTGTTAACAGCCAGCTCGTCAATTGGCCTCATCCCAGGCCATGTTTATGATGTCTTTAATCCGGATTTAAAAGCTTTTAGTATGCGATAGTATAATTTTGATAGCACATTTAAATTTGTAATGGATTATTATGGGCAAATCTAGTCTATTATATCAGATTATCTTAGTTTAAACTAAGTTAGAGCAATTTTTTATTGCATGTGCAAATATATTTATTTTTTATATGTTAAAGCGTATTTATTATACGTAATTTTATAATGTCTTTACAATTTATAATGTGGATGACACAGCTTTTGTAGCCCGCAATGGCAACAAACTCACGCAAGGGTTTCTAAACGCTTCTCCTCCTCCTAGGACAAGCAGCTTTTACATTGTTGTTAATGGTACGTAACATGTTGACGAGAAGGAAGTTTCGCTATTTCAGAGTCCAAGTCATACCGGTCGGACAAACAAACTGAATTACCTGGCGGAAAGCAACAAAGCCGGATTGGCTTCTCAACCACAGAGCCATAACAGTGTAAGCCTGACTATGCTGGTTTGTGGCCTGCTTTGGTGCACGGAATTGCAATGTGGAGATTTACTGGCAGCTACTCTATGCAGGACATGTCATCGCCACAAAGCTGAATGTTTAGGTTTGGATTTGCCAGCACATATATTGGTCTGCGACTATATATTCCCGTTATTGGCCTTCATATGGATAGAAGCTGTGGCTTAACACCAACCCAAATATATATATATATAAATTTATATACACTCTTATTGTCTATCATGTTACCTTATCAACCAATTCAGCTATCAAGTTTTCCTTTAAGACGCTTACTATAATAATGTTCACTCAAGTGATAAACATATTTCACAAAATTAATATCAGGTTAAGTTTGGCACAAGAAATATAAATACATTTTTTAAAGAATGCTTTATCAGTTCACGTAAAAAATTTTGTGCTTGAGATTATGTTTATGAAAATATACTATATATAAGAAAATTGCAATTGTAAAAATATTTAAAATAGAAAAAACAACTGGGAACGCCTAGTGAAACTAAGCTTGGACATATACCCCTACATATTCTCATAAAAGTAATGTTATTTTTGATTCGATGCAACAAACACAGCAATAATAAAAAGGAGAAACAACAACAGTGTAGCTGGTTTTACTTAAAATATGCTAGACTTTTTAAAGTTCGACATTATATATGTACATTGCATTTAATGTTGGCACAACGTGACGTATGCGTAACGCATGTTAAATGCTTTCACAGCATGTGATAAATCGAGCATTTTGCCATTTTGTTTGTCGATATGTTAATTAGACGCTAAAAGCAAAACCGTTTTGCAAGTCAATGCAATGTTCACATGTCTATACCAATATTTACCGAACTGGCCCAATTACATGAACAACAGCACTTGCAGTTTGTCAAATTGGGGCTTAAACAACAAGGACTGTTTGCACTAAATGTCGCTTTTATGTTTTAAACAAATCCCCCCAAACGCATTTAACAGTTGGCAATTTGCTTTTAAAGTGCGACATTTGCCTAAAATGGCCCACTAGCACTTCAAGCAACAAAATGGCTCTCGAAATGGCAGCGACAAACAGCCAAGAAGAACACGAACAGAGTACAGAGTACAAGGCCAAAGTAAGACCTGAGCATAAAAGACGCTGCTGTATCATTAACAGCTGTTCACATGACACATGCGACTTGCGGCAACGATGAGACGCAAGTCTTAGTTTAGGCACTGTGGAAAAAATAGACACATTTCTTAGTCAATTTTTATTAATGTATGTTATCTGTTAGCTGTTAAATAGAGCTCGTCAAAACAAAAATCGCTTTTAGTGAAAAAAACTTCTCTCATAGAAAAATTCTATGCAAAAACAAATTTGTTTAAATAAATAGTAGACCGATATAACTTTTGGCTTTTGACTTTGAGTCATACTTTTTGATTTAAGAAATATATATAACATCTATATAAATAATTCTTAGGCCTTTTAGCTGATATTACAGCAATGTTTCAAAGAAAGAGTTTATCTTTAAACTATGTTTTGACTAGAGACAACAAGCTAGCTAGTTTGTTCCATAGTGCAATGAAATCACACTTACACAATCACACATTAGGACAATTTTACGCACTGGTGTCGCTAATGTCTATGAATGAACTCCTTGACACAATTAGGAATACACACACACAAAGATACAATGAGCGAGAGGGAAGGAAGCTCAAAAGCAACTTGTGAAACATTTCAATGCCAAAGCAGGTGACAACAATTTTGTACATGCCTACCCCACACCCGCGCCTACGGCCTCTCGACGAAGACTGACTTGAAGCCAGCTCAAAATAATGGACACAAATTGCAAAGTTGTTTAATGTGCGGACCGAGACCTCACAGCAATTTGTCGTCCTTTATTTTCGGGGGCTGTTGGGCGGCCACACAAGGCAACTGGCAAGTGGCATGCGGCATGCGGCATGCGGCAACTTACCAATGCTATCGGCGACTTGCGGCAGCAATTGGCTGTCTGCTGCCAAACGGCTGTAACTTAGCCAAACGGAGGCCAAGTTATTGATTTTGTGAATTTAACGGTTTTATGGTTTATTGGCCAAGTCAATTGTGCGCCATTTGTTTTGCCTTTGGCAACGGCCTTTTCACTTAACCATAATGTCATTTCGATTTGGTCCCCTAACAAATCGCCCTTCGACAAATCGTTCGCTACCCGCCCTCAAATTTTCTGTTACAGTCCCGTTGCTAAATGCGGAAATGGGTATATTACGTATACGTAAGGGTCAAATACATTGCAGGAGCATCATTCTCATCATTCTCCATTTACAATTTACATTTGTTGTTCAACTTTATTTCGTAATTGTTGTGGATCCTATTTAAAAATGCTTTTAAAAGTTTAACCAAAGTTTGTTTCAACAAAAAGCAACTTTAAGATAATATATTTAAGATTAGTTGAAGGGCATTATTTATTAGAGCAAATTTATTTTAAGAGGCACTGAGTTTATAGTTTAAAAAGTTGTTTAAGAAAGAACTTTTCTATTGAAGAAAAGGCTTTAAATTTCAACAAATTTGTAACAAATGTATTTAACGGCTGTTTACAGAATATTAGGAAAAGTATTTTCTAATAAAAATGTTTGAATTTATGTATCGACACACATTCAAAAACGTCTCGTCTGTATATTTAACTAATGTTTACAGGGTATTAGCAAGCCAAGCAGTCTGCTAGCATTTTTTTGTTTGCTACTATATTTGGTAAATTAGCCGCTTATGTTACACAACAAGACGAACCAGAGCTTCAAGGTGTGCTTACTTTTGTATGTGTGTGGGTGTAAGCTGAAAGCAAGCAAGCAATTTACTGCATACATTGAGGGGCGTTTCAGAGCCGATTTCGCTCTGCGGTCACGGGGCTAAGCCGGTCACAGTTGTGGGGGCGTTTCCAGTCAGGCGGCACTAACAATAAGACGCAGCAAGTGGACGGCTTAGGCTATCAATGAGGAACCATTTGACCTTAACCCCGTCCGCCTGTTATCAGAGCAACAACGTTGACGTTGCCAATGCCAATACCCTCACCAACACCATGTCGCCCTTCCTCCGCCCGTTTCTGTGTCTCGTCCTGGCGCCCAGCTTAGAGCAGAGCTCTGTAAAAAAAATTCTGAATACAACTCGCATAATCGCATCGTGGAGTCAACTTAGTGGCATAACTGTGAACTTATTGCACAGCGCTCAGAGATTCCAATGCAGACAACTTGACAAATATTTTGCGAAAGTTGCGCAGGGCAAAGGACGAGAAAAAGAAATTCAAGTTATCGGTATGAAGAAAGTTGATATCGGTATAAAGGAGCCGAAAGCGCTTCTGCGACTCCACAAGCAATAACCTTTTGGCGAATTGAGCCAAGAAGGCAAGTCTGCAAGTCAATTCGAGAACAATTTCTAAGGGATAATAGCAAAAGTATTTTCAATCAAAAACTGAATAAATGAATTTTAGTAAAAACGTTAGAGACTTAAGAGTTTGTTTTAATTATTTAATTAAGTCTGCCAAGCGGTTTTTAAACACACGGAGTAAACAGAAGTTTCTAACCCAAAACTGAAATTTTGTATTATATTTATAATTTTTTAAAAATGTATTTAAACCCAAGCAGGCAATTTGCATACACAAGCATTATAAACCCTAGTAGTGTTAGAGATTTCAATCTTGAATATAACATCAACATAAAGAAATAAACACACTAAGTGCAATCAACTGCAAGGAATACTTAATATGATTAAACTGCACGGAACGTCGTGGGGCGACTTTCTTACCCAATGCACAATCACGTGCGAATGAGAGATTATATAGCTGAATTTATTAGCACAACACGGGCGGAGAGTTGGAGTAATGTGACCATGGAGGGCAATAAGGACGATTTACTTGAGCTGAACCAATGCGAAGGCAAATAAAATAAGCTTTGAGAGAAGATATAAATACATATATATTGTTTATATTTATTAAGAATGATAGCTATAGTAGTGAATTGAGTTCACAAAAGAGGGTAATAAAAGCAGTATAAATATTGGGTGTTAAGACAAATTAAAAAAAAAATGAAAAACTTTGATGACAGACGAAAGCTAAATCGCAACGCATCTAAGTAAAGTTGTTAATTGTTTCAAAAGTTATTTGCAGCCGTAATGAAGTTTTCAAGTTTTCAATTTATGAAACAAACAAATAGTTAATGTGGAAATTGTTCAGTAGTCTTACGTAAACAGCAATTAAATTGGGGCTAATAGTAGCCGAAATATGTAGGAAAACTTTCAGTGAAAACCCTTATATTACACGGCATTTAATAATGACCAAAGCGAAATTTAAACGAAGTGTAATTAAAATAGAAGAGCGCTCGAAGTTTTTTAATTTTATGATAAAATAACATTTGTATAAGAAAGTAAAAATGTTACTGGACTTTGTATTTTATCTATAGGTTTTAAAAGCTTTTTGTAAAATTATAAACGATTTTTGCAATGTAATACAAACAATACAAAGGAAATTTTTTAAAGTGTGGGAAACGTGCAGGTGTTCTTGGTGTTGTAATACGAGGCACACACAACTGCACACCCACACAGCTCTCATTTTTATCACGCTGCAGCGTAGGTGTGCTATCCTTAGGCAGTCAAGTTTGCCCTATTGATTCATTATCAGTGCACACGTTGTTCAGGTACCGTCAGTGCCACTCGTTTGCCTGACAAAGCGCTGCCATGGCTATTAATACAAGCACATATACACACACAGAAGCCCTCACATATACAGCGGGGACTCGCAGGACTTGGCAGCAGTAAACGCCCCCGAGGCTCACATTAATTACAACTTCCGGTTTGCTGGCAGCTCCTCGTCAGATAACATACAAAGCAAGAGGAAAAACAACAAAAAACAGGCAACTGATTGACTGATGGTACGAATGATTGAACGAATGAATGAATGAGCGAGTGAGTGAGTGAATGACGTACGTTGAGTTTGACTTAAAAGTCACGTTCAGTCCGTCGCAAAAACAAAAGTGCGCAACTGCCAACTGTGAAAGCAGACAGACAACAAACACACTTAGAGGTGGGAATGGGCAGGCGGCGCAATGCAATCAATAAGTAGGTGCTGCAGGACATGGACAAAGCAAAAAACTGAAAGAGCGGGTGGGGGGAGTGTATTGTGCACCTATTTGTTGGGTGTTTATGCCACGCATTCGATATGCTGTCTGAAGTAATTTTTGTTTACACGAAACGATTTGTTAACAAGTGCGCGAAGAGAAAAAACCACTCGGTTAAATTGGGAAATTAGTGCGATATATGCATGTATGTATAGTATATATATACATATACATATATATATATTTGTGCGCGTGTGTCGGCGTGTATTTCGAAATACCACAAACAATGACCACAACACTCCGCAGTGGATTGCTTGGTTCAATGGGTGGGCGGTTCGGTGGCACCAAAGGGATTATTGACTCGGCGCAAGTTTATTTTACGCCAAATGAGCTCAGCCACAAAATCGATCGATTTAAATCAAAATGCTCCAGCGATTCGCTGCCAAGTGGATTTCTGCCATGTGGCACGTGGAGTTGGGTCATTGGTGTCTCTGAGGCAGGTCGCGGCGCTGCATGAATGGGAAAGCGCGCACATGGCCAACAGCCACGGCGACAGCCAATGGGATTGGGTTGGGAAAACTGGGAACCCGTTGACGTTGACGTTGATGTTGACGCTGTTGCTTCTCTGCTGGCTCGTGTCTGTGTGTGTGTGTTTTGTGTGTGTGTTTGTGTGTGCGTGGCTGTGTGGCTGCGTGTGTGCGCTGTATTTTTAGACCCTTCGACGTCTCAGCTATAAATATTATTTCTATTTTATTACACATTTTTCAATGTGATTTTCTACAACATTCTTTTTACGCACTCGGACAGCAGCCGTCCATAAATTTTGCAGTCAACAGCCAAAATGTATAATTTTTTCAATAAATTCGTACATAAAAATATATATATCCTAATATACGTATGGTTAAAATGCACATATATATCTAGCATTGGGCAACATCTGCCGTACAGCACGTGCCAATCTTGTTCGTCCATTTATGGTTTAAACCATTGTCTGGACAGTAGACCAACGCGTAGATAGCAGAAAAATCGATGCTGGCATTAAAATCACAATGTTCGTTATAATAAAGAATAACACGCATTTGAGAGCAATCATCAAAATATCAACGGCAGCAAATTGAAAGGGCATAAAAAAACATAAATGTTGCTACGGCTTTATGATTATGGCTACAATACTCGTAAAACGGGCAAGCAAAAATAACGTCCAAAGATTGCCTTTTTGATTTTTTTCTCGCTCTGTTTTAAGGGTATTGCGAGAAAAACATCTAAAAGAAAAAGCTACCAGTGAAGCTTACTTAACGAAAATTGAAGTTTCCTTTTATAAATATACATACAAATATATTGTAGTCCATTGTTTTCGGTAAAGGCTCGCTAATTACTGTTTAAGGACTGCCCAGAGCGGTGGAGTATTGGGCGATTGTGGTGCCTGTGAGGTCAGTGGGCGGTGTGGGGCAGGTGAAAAAGATGCCATGGCAAGTATTCAATTTAGACGTTATGCGCCCTTGCAACCCTCTCGTGGTGTCGAAGAGGAAGCGGAATTTTGCAGGACTGACAAGGTCTTAAAGAATTGTTTTTCCAAGGAAAGAGTGCCTGTTTGTTAGAGCCTACGTTACACGAAAAAAAATATTTAATCGTCCTAACAAACGCACCAAACTGTATTATACATTTTATAAATTTTCAGAAATACAAGCGTTAACGATTTGAATACATATTAGAACATTTTTTCTAGTGTTGGAAAATTTGTCACAGTTAATGTTCGTATTAATTTACAGTGTTTTATTTATTGATTGCAGATAGGTGCCTAAATTATAAGAATTACTATTTTATAGATTGTATATATAGATATATCTTATTTTTTTTTAGAAAGTCTATCATTAAATATGTTTTCCTTACTTAATAAGTTTTGAAATGTTTTTCTTCTTTTAATTTTTCCACACTTAAAACATCTCCACCATCACAGCAGGCCAGAGCCCTGAACAACACCTCAGTGTGCTCCACTCACGCCCTGACTTCATCTCATTTACTTAACATTCCCTGTGGACAACAAGAGCATTATCATCATCATTTAGCCATCTTGTAATGACCTAACACAATAGATTGTGTCTTTATTGCGCCTGCACAAATATTGATAAGAGACGAGACAAAAATTCTAATAAACGCCTTTGGACCAGTGCCAGGGCAGAGAAAGGTCCAGGTCTTGAACATTGAATATTACGAGTTTTTTTTTATACCTTATTTCAAACAACAGTTAAATTTGTCTTTACATTCGGATTGGACTTGTTTTCTGTTTGTGTGGTTTTTTGTGTCTTATTTGCTTTGCCCGCAGCGCTCGTTGGGTGCACTAAACGGAATTCTCATGAAATCGGCTTGATCTTGATAGCACGCTTTGGTATTTTCTTCTTTTTATTTGTGTTTGGTTGTGCCCCGATCTCTTTTCCGTTCGTTGGCCGTTTCTTCTTGGGATCGTCAAATGAACTAAGAGTTATGTTATGTACTATATGTTATATCTTGACGACGAGACGCTGTCACTACAGAGCCACTCATATTCCGGACATCGCAGTGGCAACGCCTTCGTCTTTATCTTTGGCTAGTATTAGTGGGCGTGTAGGGTCTTAAGGGGTCTTCAAGATGTTGGCATTGTGTTCACATCGCGGTTTTTTCTTTTTGGCTCTTTCAGTTGTGGCCCATAGCGACAAGTGATCTTGTTGTGCCTATGTGTGTTCAATGTTATTTTTTCGATAGGATTTCATATTAGATGTTTTTTTGTTTTTGGCTTACGAAAACATTGCGCAAGGCCTTGAGATTGAACAGAACTTAAATAAATAAATATAGAAAATGTAGCTAAAAGGTTATTTACTTTCAAATAACGTGAAATACGCAAGACAACTAAAAACCTCATCCAATTGATAGAATGATTCATTGAAGCATATGAAATAAACGAGTTTCCTGGTTCAAATCAATACTGTGTTGAATTAGCCAAATGTCATAAATAACATACTAAGTTATTTGAGAGTTATTAGATGAGTTGTCTAAAAAATAGTATGTAAATCTTTTCTTAACTTAATTTCTTTATAAACTTTCTCTATAAGTATTTACATTTTTTAAACTGTTGCACTTAAGTTTCTAAGTTCACAAATATAGTTTTTATATTTGATTACTTTATCTAATGGCTGTTAGTTGTTAACAATTTCATAGTGCCTTATCACAAGTGTTTAATCTGTCTGTTTTGGGCTCACACCTCTCACAGCTTCTATGCATACCCATGGGTATTCAAGTTCCATTTAATGAGTCTCTGAAATTATTCTTACCCTTGGCCCCCCGTAATTCTATTGTTGCAATGCTATAAAACTTGACCAAGTCAAAGAAATAAAAATAAAATGAAGAGCGTTACATATAAATGAACTAATTTATTTTTCTCAGCGGCTTTTATGGGCCGCAGTGCCGGCCAGCAATGAAACACCATGCAGAATGTAATGGGCCGTTTGCTGGGAATTTCTCACAGTGTAGATGAGCGTAAGGCGCATTGTAGTGAAGCATAAATTCACTTTATTAAATAAAACTACAGCACTAGCAATAATTCTTTGGCGCATTTGTAAGTGGTCTTCAGTTCCGCTCTTCAACGTCTGGTGGGCGTCTTGGCGTCACGGTGGGCGTCCGAAATGGTTGCTATTTTGGCTATAGTTGCTTTATATATCTATTGTGACGACCACGCGGCAGTCAGTCAGTCTGTCGGGCTTACTTAACAGAAATAATTATGTGGGATACACACAGCACACACAACGCGCAACTAAATTAAGCATATTTTAGCTATTTTTATATAGAAAAAATAATAATGCCATCGCCGACGTCTGCTGGTGCGGCTGTTGCTGCTGCTGCTGCTGCTGCTTCTTGCTGTTTGTTAATGGCTTTGAAATGAGCAGGGGCCAGCGAGGAGCAGACCCCAGACATGACGAGGCCACAGTCAAAGATGAAACTCTTTCGCAAGACATACGCCAACGACAGCGACAACTTCCACCTGCATAAAAAAACGCACGACGAGGCGTTTTTTCATCATCCCAATAACGAACAGCGATCCGCACTCCCTTTTTTTATCCACAAAATACATCTACTATAAGCATATATACCCTATATTGAGAGAATGAATTTCACTCTAAGTGAAATATATATGATAATATCATCACCATGGATAGTATTTAAGGCAGAGAAAACGTTTTAAAATAAATTCCTAAGCTACATGAAAACAGGGTGTGCAAGTGTCATTAAAATTGTGTTAAAAATTTAATTATATTATATTTGTTTATAAGTATATTAGCATTGATAATACTTTGTAAGAGAAACTGTTCTCCGGCAAATTAAGAATGGCGTATTTAAAAATGCTTAAGTTAAACTTAATTAAGGAATAAGAAAATATTTAGACTACAATAAATTGTGTTATATTATTGCAAAAGTATTGGGTATTTTTAAGTCATAGAATAGTGTAATAGTGGGCTCTCTCGAATGCATACCACCTAAAAACTTAGTTATGTAAATAGATATTGAATACAAATCATTCGCTAAATGAATTTTGTTCAGTATCGGCATATATATTATAAGTATGCGTATAATTGCCTAAATCTTTAAAACTAATTATGTATGTTAAATACAGTGTATTTTTAGTAAAGTACCATTTTGTAAAGTAATTATAATTATAATTATAATTTAATATAGGGTAACTACTAGCTAAGTATTGTCCAGTATAGAAACATTCTCTTTTTTATTTTCTCTAATTTATTTTTAAAATCATCCCCACAACCGACTTGCAAGTTACAAAGACGCATCATGCCAAAAACAACAACGACAACAGCAACAAGAAAAAAGAAAACTGAAAGCAACGATGGAAAAATAAAAATTGACACCGGAAGTGGCTGCCTCATCTGCGTTGGATGTGTCTCTGGCGCTCTGGCGGACGAGACAAATTACTTGATTTGCATATATTCTCTCGCTCTCAGGCAGAGCCAAACCCGAAACACCAAATAAAGGAAAAACATCTCAGCATTGTCATTTTTATGCTTGCTTTTTCGTATGGAAATTTATCAACAAAATTGTGTTGCGCGCGCGCAAATTTAACGCGCAGCGAAGCGCAACAACATAAACAGCAGCAACGACGATGGCTAGAGGGGGTGAGGGGGCGAGGGGAGGGGACGGAAGGGGACAGAAGCGCCCACAGCTTCTGGGCAACTGTCAGTTAAGACAGCAGGCAGTGCGGCTTAGTCCAAAGCTGCGTTCGCCCCATTCGTTTATTCATTAAGACCAAGCGCCAATTGATGTTTTTTTATTACGCGATTCGCTTTTATTTCTCTAGATTGCAGCCAACAACGTAATCCCAATAAGATGGTAGCAACTGTGTCCGCTGCGTTGCCAAGGCAGCGATTACCGCATGAACAACAAAAACAAAACCAACAACAACAACTACGACAATGACAACTACAAGAAAAGCCAAACAGCCGCTGCACAGTGACACAAACTAGCTCAGAAAATGATCTGTCGACATACTTATCAATAGCTTAATCCTATTTCAGTTATTTATGGCACATCGAATGCAGTTCATAACTCACAGCTGGAACACATTTACTAAAAATATAGATTGATCAATTTTAACTATTTTATTGGCAATTGCGTAATGAACAACTATTCAAGGAGAAGTCTCAAATACGCATAAGAAATATGGTACGCAGCGAAACATAAAAGATTAATACAATTTCATGTTGCCTCTTCAGCTTTCAAATATTAATTTAATATGGATTTACACAGAATGTATGGTGTAATTATTTGGAGATTATGTCTCGCCAGAGATGGGCACCTGTCGGACTTTTCAACATGACACAAAAACGAAATAAGCTACCAACTACATTTATTTTCCAATAGCACTGGCTACTAGGCTAAGACAAACTCTACATACACAGTTTTTGAGCATGAAACATGAAAATCGGTTTAGTTTTGACAAAGTTACAAGCGTTTGAAATATGGGAGTTATGGATCCGAGAGTTTTACATGTCCAAATTTTTGTTTATTTTGGCATGATTTTTGACAAAAATTTAACACCCTTAGAATCGGTTTTAATATTGTTTTTTACACTAATTGTGACTACCCCAAACGATAAAAAATGTAAATTTGCATCTCTATATTTTGAATAAAATTTTTTTTTTTAGAAAATGAGTAACTACTGTATACTGTTAACGAGTATTACCCAGTCGGCTATGTCCGACTGAAACGTTCTCATTTGTTTTACTTAATATTTTTAAAAAATTTCTGTGTTGTGTTCGTGTTGTCGTATTAAAATGCCCAAAGTAAACACGCACGAAATTGTAAAAAAATAAATTTTTAACACGTAAACATTATATTGCGTTAGTTTGATTTTTGGGTAATATTATGGTAGCACTTCTTGTAGAGGAAAAGCTGGAAGCTGTCGGAGGTATATTAGTACAGTGGGCGCTCGCAAATAAGAAAACTTCAGTTTTAGCGGTAGTTCATATTTTCGATAACTACTAGTTACTGAATTTATGTATTAGCTTGTATACAATTAAAAATGAATTGATAATTTTCATAACCCAATCTAAAGTGAAATAAAATTTATTACGCAATAAATTTAGTGCAGGACTAAAAAATAATTTAATTTGATGAACAATTTGCGTGATATTTTTTCATAGCAGATGTTTTTAACAAATCGTTAATATATATTTTTGTCATTTAGTTAATCTTATTGTTTTATTCATTAGCAGATTAGTAAATTGTTAAATAAAGATTGTGCTATAAATAAGTATAAAAGTAAAATCTGATAAGTTGTGCATGTAATGCTATAGTATGCATTACATGAACAACAGATGCACTTGTGTTTCCTTAGGTACGACTGGACTGGTGCCGAGGTTGATTATACAATGGCATCAATCCTGTTAGCAAGGGCCCTAAAGGGTATTTTAAGCTATTGGCTAGAAGTTTATAATGAGCTAAGAGCTAATCTTCTTTTTTAATCAAAATAAAATAAGGGCTAATATTATTGATATCACAAGAAAGACTTAACAAGCCCATGTGACATTAGCAAATGTCAGTTGGGTTTATACAAGCTTATAGAACATAATACGTATATATACCTAGTATAGTTATATCATCAAAGCAATCAGCTCTATCAGCTTATCAGCACGATTGAATTGCACCTGTCTGGGCTTGCGACCGATTGGCATGTTCAGGTCACAATCATTTTAATAGTATGCTTCCCAAAGATTCACATACTCACACACACACACACACACACACACATGAACTACACACATGTCAAAGAAATTGTCAACATCAAAGAAATGGAAACAACAAAACGGACACGCCATGAAAATGAAAAACCAATCAACTCAAGCTGGCAGAAATACACAAGCAGATACAGATACCGATGCAGACAGAGATAGAGAGATCCAGATACAGATTCACATGCCCCCCTTGGGTTGGAGAAATAGCTTACAAAGCATCTGGGGGAAAAATGTAGGGAATTAAGTCAGTCAGTGACTGTGTGTAACAGTTAACTGAATTTGTCTACCGTTTGTTGCACAATCGTCGGGCCCAGTAGAGAGCGAGTGGCCTAAAGCCAGATGGAAAGTCTTACTCAATATACCGACTCAATCTGCAGGCAGCACGTTAAACGTAAAATTCAGCTCGAATGCAACTGCAACTAATTAGTTTTCCGGCTGCTGCTGCTGCTACTGCTGCTGTTGGTGCTGTAATCGCAGCCGCAACAAACGACAATTTTCCCACTGCATTTTCACTTTTTTCACTCTCCTTTGTTTTTATGCTGCGGCTGCCGTTGCTGGCCGCACACAGAAAATTAAAGCAAAACAAGAGCGTTGCGAGCAAACAAAAGAATTTATGAGTTCGAAAACTTTTCAATAGTCAAAAGGCGGGTGGTGAAGGGGGAGGGGGGCTGCTGTGGGGTGGCCTGCACACACATTATTTGCCGTATCGTTCTAAACCCAGCCGCGTATCTTTTATGTGTCCCATTGGCATCGTTTATGCCACAGCCAGTCTCTAAATATTTAAAAGTCCATAATGAGCATAGTTGAGAGTCGTTATTTCGAATATTTAAATCAGCTGATAAACCAGTTGCTGCTGCTGCTGCCGCTGCCTGTTTATGTGATTCTAGGCAGTACGCTCTATGGCCCATGCAAGGTCTCAATTAATTGGCTTTCAGGCAAAGCCAAGCAACTAAAACTTGAAAGAATAGTTAAGAACTTTAAATACCCTGCCAATCACATAGAAATATATATATGTATATACAAACAAATAAACTGATTTTCAGATATAGTTCAATGAAAGCATGGTTGCTAACACAAAATACAATTTTTTCGCTTGTCAGCATCAATCAAACACGGTTTTAATTCCAAGTTTTGTTTCTTTTTTATTTTCAACTTATATACTTTTATGGAAAATTTTTGTTTATAGGGTAATATTTAGTTTTCTTCTTTTTTTATCGTTCATTTTTAATTAAGAAATAGAATATCTTCTCACAAATCTTTATTATTGCAGCCGCTGAGAGGAGATTCTGTTGAAGTTAAATCAAACCATTTTAGGAGAGAAAGTAATACTTATATACATATATAATTCAAGAATTTTATATGTACATATATCGTAACAAAATTAGAATACTCTTTGTAAGCGTATAAAAACAAGATATGAAAGTTTTATTACACTAGCAGAACCATTTTAATAAAACATTCTCAGTACACATATGTGAGCTGTATATTTAATGAATTTAATTTTTTTAAGCATTTCTAAAGAACATTTTATAAAGAATATTCTATACCAAGTTAAAAATGTAGTAAGTTTTAATGCAATTAATTTGTCAATAACAAAGTTTAAGCTTAACAAAACTTTTAATGAACTCGTGACTATTTTTAAGTTTGATAAGCTAACTTTAAAATCTTTTCGAAATGAATTTTCTTGCCAATTATTAACAAAATATAAAACGTTGTTTGAATCTCAATTAAGAGAAATGTCAAAACTATAAAATATGTACATATATTTTAAATAAAGAAATAAGAAAACGAAAAATCGAAAATCTTGACAAAAGTATTTTCTTGTTCTGTAGAATAGCGCGTTGGGACTCTAAACAAATTTACAAAGATCTATTTAATTATTAAAAAAAAGTGTTTTAACGATTCAGGAAATTACTGCGATGATAAATATAATTCCATCTTAGGACAGATCCACCTGCTTAGCCGAAACAAATCAATCCGTAGTATTCAAATCAAATAGAAACACAAAATTTGGACTACTTAATTGTATTAGCAATACCATCTTTGTATCTCATACGCAACAGAGCCTCAGTCTCCATTATATTAATATCAAGCATAATGGAAATGCTGTTAGTTGTCGTATAAGGGTATCGGAATAGGTGCCAAGTACCTTTTACGAGTATTTTGTTTTGGTGCTGCTGCTACTTAAATTCAAATTCAAATTCAAACTCGAATTCAAATACGAAATCAAATTCAAAATCATGGCCATGGCTCACATGCGATTTCACGATTACGGCTTTCGGCCACACAACAAATACACATGCCAATAACAACAAAAATAAAATAAATAAGCTTGGCTGAATAAATGAATATTAAATGGCCAAACGACGACGAAAAAACCGTAGAAGAAGAAGAAAACAAGTAAAGAACGCTGCAGTCGAAATGACCCCGGCGGACGATACTCTGTATCTAGTTTAATAAATGGAACTGTTGTGTTATTGAGGAAGTTGACGTATTTGAAGGAGCACTTGCTAACCTAGCCCTAAAACTGCCTAAAGGTTTGTTAAAGGACAGCTTTGGCCGGACATATACGTAAAACTGATATGTACATACTTTTTTTTATATATAAAATGTATCTTTATGGTACAATAACTATTGCTAAAACACACAAAGATAGTATAACAAAAATAAAACGAAAATAAAAATCGAAAATTGAACTAAGAAATAAAATGGTAACAAGCCAATTTAAAACAAATTGACAAATCGTGAATGTTTCAACTTCAACCACATTTTTCAAATAATCGATTTATTTTTATCACAAACACATAAATATAATAATATACAATAAACTATAGGTTGACATAGGAATACATTTTATCTAATGCGAGTATGTATGAGCATATATCTGTTATCTAGTTACAATCGCAATGAACGACAGTTCTATGAACCTAATATAGCTTTAATAACTTTCAAGAGCAGTGTATAAAAATATAAATAAACGTACGGCAAATCCAAGCGATATTCGATACGTAAATACCACAAAATGTTTGCATGTTTGTTTGTTTGTTTGCGCTATCAATTTGCATTGTGAATGTGCGAATAAGAGTGTGAGTGCTAGTTTGAGTTCCAGCTGGCGCAGGCGGGGGCGGTGGCAACGTTTGGGTGCGAGTGCGGTGTACGCAAAAAGCCGCACGCAAAACGCAAACCGAGAGCCACAGCACAGCCAAAGCCAAAACCAAAAACCAAAGCCACATGCAGCGAAATGCGACGCGACGAACGGCGCTGAAAGCGCACAATTTGATTGACGGCGACGCTGACGACGCTGACGACGCTTACGACGCTGATGACGACGTCATCGTCAAAGCATTTCGAGCTTCAAACTTGGCCTAAGGTTTCTGTTGCCGCCCACGTACAACCAAACAGCAACAACTACAACAAAAACAAAACAAAAAGATACTTTTACACTCTGGCCGCGGGAGCGGAAGCAACAGCTTTCAAAGCCGAGAGTGAGAGAGCGGCGAGCGGTGAGCGGAGACCGAAGAGCGAAGAGCCGCGAAGCCATGGGCAGCGAGATTGGCGTGAGAGCGAGCAGCGGGTTGTCAAGCTTTTGCGGTTTTTAGTTACAGGCCGCCAACTTGTTTAGGCACAGTGGATCGCAGTTCCAATTTATAATATTCTTGGCAAAGTTCTAGACAGCTATTAGGATAAATATACCAAGTAGTTAAATTTTAATTTAACCTATTTATCTTCATTGTACAAATATTGTGTGTGGTAACAAAGACGAGCTGTGTGCTAGATTGGATAGATTTAAATTCAATATATATTTATGTAGAAAATCATACTATATATTACATATATATTACATATATGTGTAAATAAGTGCCTTAGTTAGTTGACAAGAGTACTTCTATTTCTTACTCCTCTTTGCAAATCGTATAAAATAACTAAGCAAGGTGTGTTGGCACTATTAAGTATATGTAGATTGAGCTGCCAAAGACAAGTGCTTGTAAAGCCATAATACTTTTATGAAAATTAATTTTATTATTTAAATTTTCTTATTGTTAGTGTTATTAATTTGTTCTTCCCAGGCGCATAGCTTTCTACATACATACACACGAAATAAATACATAATTTTCTTAATAATTTTTTTTTTTATCACATTGGTTTTTTAAATCAATGCTTAAAAAAATTTTAATGTAAAGGCCTTAACTATTTCAACTCTTTAGATGACAATATTTAAAATAGAGCTAAAATGTTTTACAATGGAGAATAATAACACTCGCACCACTGTGCAGCATGCTATTGTCATTTACATTGTGGCAAGCAATTACATGCGACAAGCCAAGAGACTGTTGGTTTCTTATGGTTTTTTTGTAGGCGTGGCCCAGTTTTTGCGTTGTTGTAGTTTGCCACATTTGGCAGACACAATTTATGTCAAGCCGACATCTTTGGCGCTGTGCGAAAACATGCGTAAAAGTAGCTACCAACGGAACCCCTCTCCCCGCTGCCTGACCCCCTTTCTCACAGCTCCAAAGCCAGCTAAAGTCGTTGCAAGGCGAATGTGTGTGTATTTGTGTGTGTTGCTAATAGACGCAGAAATTAAAACGCCAGCAAACACAAACAAAACTTTGCGGCTAAAATAAAAGGGTGAATGAGTGAGCGAGATAGCCAGCTGGGTGTGTGGCGGGTGGGGGGTGTGTGTTTGGGGGGTGGGGGTGCAGCAGCGTTGACAGCCGCGACGACGCCGCCGACGCTGGCATCTGTCAAACATGTCATACGCAAAATAGCTTAACTGTCATAAAAACAACAAGCGGCGGCGGCAGTCAGGAGGGCCGTAAAACGCTTTATTACAGTCCTAACAACAACAGCGAGAACAACAACAATAACGGGGCACATATGGCAAACGTGCGGCCGCGTTTATGTTTGACAAGTGCAGGGCTTCAGTTAGACGGGGGCGGGACGAGGGGCGGGGCGCAGCTTCATTCAAATTCTTATTGACAAATTCTTCCGCCTTGTTGTTGCTGTTGTTGCCTCGATTTACATTTTTATGTTTTTATTTGATTTATTTATTAACTTCGCTCGTCGCAATTGCGGCTGCCCCTTTTAGCCCAGGCACTCATTCTCTCTCCCACTCCCACTCTCACTCTCTCTCCCTCTCTTGCTGTTGCTGTTGCTGCCTAGTGCTTCTTCTAGCCAAAACGCCAACGCCTCGTAGGCACACACACACGGAGAATAGTTTTTCTTTTTGCTCTGTCTGTGTTTCTTTGTGTGTGCGTTTGGCATTTTAATAATAGCACACATATACAATATAAAAGCTCCCGCTGGAGCAACAAAAAAAAAAAAGAAATAGGCAAAACATAGAAAAATGTTGCACTAAAAACTTCAACGCCCGCATTCTGGCAAATACCAACACAGCAGAAAGCACAAAACTTCTATGTGGCTCCACTTCACCAACACACACGCACGCACACACATACAGCCACCCACCCACCCACCCACTCACTAAAAGGGCCCTTTAGTGGTTGGGGTGTTTAGGGGGAAGGGTGGGGTGCTTAGTTAGGCTGCCGCAATAAAGCTCATGTTGTCTGCGGCAACGGCAACAGTTATACATGTATGCACACATACACACACACACACACACACAAATATATACATAGAAACGTGACAAGCTGATTGGTTGAGCGTTGGCAGGGGGATAGCGGTGCTTGGCTAGATACAGCAACCCTTTCCCCCGAAAACAGGAAGTTTGTAGTTTTTTTCAATTAACACTCGCGGCATGTGTGCGAGCGAGATGACTGAGCGACAGAGCGAGAGGGCAAGTCGAGAACTTATTTGCTGCATTTGTGCTCATCATAATGTGCATATGTATGCATACAGGCAAATAGATATTTAGTTGTATATTTGCGCAATTGCTATTTATATTTGTGTTGTTGTTGTTGTTGAGATGGCATAAACAATGCTTATACAACAGGCGGGAACTTGGATTCGTTTATTAAATATTATTGCATTTGTGCTAGTTGTTGCTGCTGTTGTCGCTGTCACTTTAGTTGTTTTTATGATTGCCGTGGCAAACACGCTAATAGCACATACGACACGGGGCCACAACAAAACTGCAAATCACACACACACACACTCGCACACATAAGTAAACAGAGATCTACCTTTTGGTGCTGGCAGCTCCGAGGGACGCGCGCGACGCCTCCACTTACTCCAGCGATGAAAACAACAACGACGAAAAACGCCGACAACAAGCGACGGCCGAACAGCGACGTTGAGAGCGGCAACAAAAGTGCAACTGCGGCGACTGATGGCAGCTGTAACGGCGACTGCGGCTTGTGTTTTGAACTTTTGCTGTTTGCTGTTTGCTGTTTGCCGCCGCCCCCCGACGAGACAGCAGACGAGCACAACGAACGTTACTTTATTTTTCTTATTTATTTTTTCTTTCTTTTTTTGGATTTTTTTTCTGTATTTGCACACACACACTTTACTTGATTCGCAAACGAAATTTGTGTGTTTTTAACACTTTGTACACAAAAAGGGCGCGCGCGCGAGTCAAACAAACGCAAGTGGATGCCTGCTCTCTCGTGTAACGACTGAAAACGAAATGAGCAAAAGCACCGTTGAAACGGGCGGCCGAGCGTCAGCTGATTTACTGAACAGTGCTGCCAAGCATGTGGATTTTAGTGCGAAGAGTGTAGACCAGCAGTTGAGCTGCTGTCATATTTAGGTCGTTATTCAACATTTGAACGGAAAACGCGTTTTCGGCCTGGTGGCAACTGCAAACAAAACAGCTGCAGCAAACAGTTAGGCGCGTAAATTTGAAATTGAAACAATGATAACATGATTTTATACATATAAAAATATATGTTTTTATTTATATAAAGCTATTTATATAAAGCTAGCCTAAAATTAAAATCTAAAAGCTTTTTGTTGTGTAGGCAAGCTATGGCTGGCAAGGCCTTAAGCTCGTATATATGTATACACACGTGTGTGTCTGTCATATTGAAAAGCAAAACTGATAAAGAAACTTGTTTTATTTTATAAAGCAGAATACGATTATTTTACAGAATAAGCTGTTTAAGTAAACTACTACTGCATGGCTCAGATTCCGATATATATTTAATTTATATATACGACAGCGGCAGTGATAACATTAATCGCACCATTTCCAGATGCAGCCATCGCTGCGTGTGCACCCAAATCCGCCAGGATATAGAGTACAAAAATCTTCAGAGTTTTTGTACTCACAGCTATTGCCGGGACAGAAGTAATTGTAGCAGGTGGCGGAGCAGGTCTCTCGTTGACCCTGTGCACAGCCCGAGCAATTGAGCATCTCTGGAAGTGATTATTTGAACAGTCAACATGGGCACGCACCTTAGCTGATGGACTTTGATGACGGGCAGAACTCACCGCTTTCTTGGCAATCGGAATGCTTGCAAGCCGACAATGGTGGATTGGGCGGCATCACAAGTGTGGGCGGATCATTGAGTTGGACCACTTGTGGCGGCTTTAGGTAGACCACCGGGCTGGTACAAATCCTCGGATCGCACAGCTTCTGGCTGCGATTGAAGCATACCCATGTGGGTGCATAGGGCCGACAAATACGCGGACTCTTGACCGTGCAACAGCCCGTAGATTGCTGCTGTGGCGCACTGGGTCGCGGCGGAGCTGAGGCAACTATTTGCACTGGTGGCTTCCGTATGGTATAGCTGCCATCCACAGTTGGATTGTAGGCTTTGTCAGTCTCATACTGCACATTTTTAACATTTTCAGTGACTGCTCGATACTCATACTTATTCTTGACCACATTGTCTATTTCCAGTATGGTTGTAACATAGGCTGGCTTCTGGCAGCGTTTCTCCCGCCAAACGGTGCCCATGGGACAGGCGGGCGAGAGGCAACGGCCTGCATAGTATTCGCCCTTGGAGCAGATGATCTTGCGGCATTGTTCCCCGAAGAATACCGAGCCGGGTGGACAGCGCACTTGTTCATCCAATGGAGGTGTGGTGTCCGGCGGATAGGTGTATTCTTCGGCGGAAATTGCGGGTTCCTCGGTTTGCTCCTCGGTTGTTGTCTCGGGTGCTACGGTGGTCGGCACCTGCACGATGGGATTGTAAGGAACTATAGGAACAGTAGGAAGGGTAGTGACGCCACAGGTTCCGGCTGTGTAGGGGCAGCGTTCCTGTCTTAAATAGCACAAGCCGTCATTGTGCAGAGTGAAACCTGAGCCAAACTGAAGTTAAACCAAACTAAAGCTTATCGATCGAATGCAGCTGTAACTCACCATCCTGGCACAGGTTGTTGCGGTAGCACAGGTTATTGATGAGCACATAACCTTGCGGGCATTCCGTCCACTGTAAAGACTAGGTTCAATACTTATTCGCTGGTTTAATTTGATTGTGATTACCTTGCCATACAAATCGTGATAACCTTCCGCAACGCGTGCGCTTATTGCGCATAGTATCGCCGCAATCGCCCAGTACGAAGTCGACATTCTGTGCGTAGCTCTGGGCTCCAGATCCGTTATGATCTGAAGTGATGTTTTAACAACTAAGCTCGAACGCCAACTAACCGGGAACGGCGCCTGGAAATCACTGCAGCCCGGAGAAAACATAATTGCCCCGCTCTGATAACCTTTGTCGAAATGCTGCACGTGAAGATCATGATCTTCTAGAAGGAACAGCGCTATTTTCGACGTCCGCCTATGCCATCTAAAGCATATACAAATCATTTCTAATCGGCATGTTCGCCTATCAAGTGCTACTTCTACCTTGCCTTCTGGTGGCTCTCCAACTGGCCGCAGCCCAATCGCCCAAGTTCGATACGTTCTCCTGCAGTGCGCCCTATGTGTTCCACAATGGGTATTGTGTGCTGCCTCAATCTGCGACGGCTGTGAACGGTGAGTGAACATTGACTGTTATCGCACACTGTACGAGCTATTTTCTTTTTTGCCGCCATTAGGAAACTCACCTTGCCAGACTCTACCCTGTTCACCCACTGCTGTTCAAGTCCAACCTGCTCCTTGTCCTGTTCAAGCCCAACCTGCTCCTTGTCCTGTTCAAGCCCAACCTGCTCCTTGTCCTGTTCAAGCCCAACCTGCTCCTTGTCCTGTTCAAGTCCAACCTGCTCCTTGTCCTGTTCAAGCCCAACCTGCTCCTTGTCCTATTCAAGCCCAACCTGCTCCTTGTCCTGTTCAACCCCAACCTGCTCCTTGTCCTGTTCAAGCCCAACCTGCTCCTTGTCCTGTTCAAGCCCAACCTGCTCCTTGTCCTGTTCAAGCCCAACCTGCTCCTTGTCCTGTTCAAGCCCAACCTGCTCCTTGTCCTATTCAAGTCCAACCGGCTCCTTGTCCTGTCCAAGTCCAACCTGCTCCTTGTACAGCAGTTCAACCCCAGCCTGCTCCACTAGTTCAACCCCAACCTGCTCCTTGTCCATTAGTCCAACCCCAGCCTGCTCCGTGTCCACTGGTTCAACCCCAACCTGCTCCTTGTCCTGTTCAAGCCCAACCTGCTCCTTGTCCTGTTCAAGCCCAACCTGCTCCTTGTCCTGTTCAACCCCAACCTGCTCCTTGTCCTGTTCAAGCCCAACCTGCTCCTTGTCCTGTTCAAGCCCAACCTGCTCCTTGTCCTATTCAAGTCCAACCGGCTCCTTGTCCTGTCCAAGTCCAACCTGCTCCTTGTACAGCAGTTCAACCCCAGCCTGCTCCACTAGTTCAACCCCAGCCCGCGCCTTGTCCACAAGTTCAACCTCAGCCTGCTCCTACTCCTGCTCCACTAGTTCAGCCTCAGCCCGCGCCTTGTCCACAAGTTCAACCCCAGCCTGCTCCTTGTCCAGTTCAACCCCAGCCCGCGCCTTGTGCAGTTCAACCGCAGCCTCCTCCTTACGTGATCCAAGTTGCAACTCCGTTTCCACCAGTTCAACCTGAGTACACACCTAGCCCCTACCAACCGCCTGCCACGACTCGCGCGCCAAAGCAAACGACGACCAGAGGCAGGGTTGTTGCCAACAACAACAACGCCGGCGCCTGAACGGATCATAACATGTCCCCATGGCACCGTGCTGATCAATAACAACTGTCATCTGGTATATTGCGGCTCGGGAGTCTTCCAGGACGGCCGTTGCGTGGAGCCGCGATGCCCGCCGGGCACTTACTGGACGGGTCACAGGTGCGCTCGTCCCGAGCCCGTTGAGATGGCTCCGATCCACATCGAGCGTACGATCATCAACGGGAAACCGAACAATATGCCGGACTTGGTGCTGAATGGTGTGCAGAACATTGTGGTAAACGCCTCGCTGACGCTGCCCACCGATTACAGGGACTACGAAGAGGAGGAGGACGAGGAAGTCGAGGTGCAAGAGGTGGCCACGCCCATGCCCGTCCAAGCGCCCAAGTGCTGCACTGTGGTTGCCCCACGCACCTGCCGCTCTACGGCGGAAAGCACTCGCTGGCAATGCTATAACCCGAAGCAGCAGCTGTGCGGCGATTTCTGTAGCGCCCCCAAGGTGGTGCTCCGGGCACCAAACATAAGCACCTGGCACGACAACAATGCCCAAATGCTCACCATGCCACCCAACTGGAACTCGCCGTGCCAACGGCAGGGCGGCTGCCCCCAAACAGCAGGTGACTGGACCTGACTTTGCGATCCGCGGCGCCACAGACCGGTGCATAATGCTGACTGATTTGTATTTTGCAGAGAGACATGACTGCAGCGGCTGTGCCTCGGGCGAGATGTCCGCCTGCTCCAGGTACTGCTACAACTATTCCTGCAACAGCCCCAGATGTGCCTACTACGATCAGCAACAATTTTGCGATTCGCCCCAATCCGCCGGCTATATGGGCTGTCGCTCGCAGGACGGCTGGCGACGCTAGGATCTGTCCACACCCCTCCGTCTGTCACCAGGCAATCCGACCGAGCCTGTCGAGCCAGTCGATGGTGACGCTGTCAACAGCGCTGTCAACTATTTTGTCTTAAGTCGAGAAATAAACGATAATCAACGTATTTACTACTCGTGATAGGAAATACTTTATTGAAAACCGTTTCTTATCTCAATTGTAAAACGAGCAACTATTTTAAAAAATAATAAAATTAACTAACTTTTTAAGAATTTCCTCTATAAAATCTTCAATAATTTCCAGCTCACTTCCCGTACTATATTAAACACCATATACCGTTGAGATGGCCTGACATATCAACTCCAGTTTAAGCTTAACATGACATATTACATACAGCTTATTATGTGCAGAATCTTATCAAAATTTGCAAAATACTTAATCTTTTTTTTAATAAAAAAAAGCAAACATGATTCCATGTAAAAATGTTCGCATTAAACGAAAACTGAGTAACTTATGCCTGTATATATTGAAGTAGTTGAAATGTATATAATAACCAAAATGAGCCAAGCCTGAGTCCCTAAAGTATATACCTTATTAATCACCATATACAGTCGAGATGGCCTGACATTTCGCCTCGAGTATATGCTTAACGATCAATTTCCGGCACACGACATATTTACGGCTTATTATGTGCAGAATCTTATCAAAATTTGCAAAATACTTAATCTTTTTTTTAATAAAAAAAAGCAAACATGATTCCATGTAAAAATGTTCGCATTAAACGAAAACTGAGTAACTTATGCCTGTATATATTGAAGTAGTTGAAATGTATATAATAACCAAAATGAGCCAAGCCTGAGTCCCTAAAGTATATACCTTATTAATCACCATATACAGTCGAGATGGCCTGACATTTCGCCTCGAGTATATGCTTAACGATCAATTTCCGGCACACGACATATTTACGGCTTATTATGTACAGATTCTTATAAAAATTTGCGAAACAAACAAGATTCCATGCAAAAATGTTTGCATTAAGTCTTCCTTTTACCTCTCTCCTCTATTTCTCTCTTTTTCTTAATCGTCTATCGATCATCAGAAGACGTTAAGAGTTAAGGTTAAGGTTTTTTATTAATTTTTTCAACAATCAGGGTGTAGATTAACCGACTTTATACTATATATAATGACGTATTAATTTATCAAAATTTCTTACTCTAGTTGTTCTTAAAGTAACGAACGTTCAAGTTCGTTGTACACTTGGAAAGGTAACAATCCCCTGACGAAAGCATGTTCAAGACCCAGAAGGATATTAAATTTAATAGATCAAACACTTTCTGCCAAATTTGGCGACTATAGCCCTTAAACTTTGAGAGATATACATTTTCGCGATTTGCAGGGGTGGGAGTGCGAGTGGGCGTGGCCAGCACATTTACGCTTATTTAAAAGCAGTGACCACAAATCTACTTTCAAAATTGGGTGCCTTTAGCTCTAAAAGCGTGGAAGATATAAGCTCGTGGTGTTGGGGTGGCTGGGGGGCGTTATAGTGGGCGTGCCCGGTATATCTAGGTCGTAAGTTTGGTATCTCTAGCTTTAAAATTGTGTGAATTATGCACATGTTATCGATTTGAACTTTCCTGAGAAATTTTTCTGTGATGTTTGGGTCAGCTTTCCAGTAATATAAGATTAAAATATGTGGAAGATGTTTTAAGGCAGGAGTGCTGGGGGGCGTGCTAATGGACGTGGCTGCGATATCATTTTGGGGGAGGTCATCAGCAAACAGCTTAGCAATCTTGCTGACTGAAGCTTTAATACTGCGGGAAATATTATCGACCTAGTGGGCGTGGCACAAAAATCTTAACACTTTGTTTGAAGCAGATATCTACAATTATATATTTAAAATTTCAAGTCTCTATCTTAATTAGCGCTGAAAAAAGTTGCGTTCATTCATTGCCCAAAACCAATATACTCTTTTCACTTTGTGAACGAGTATAAAAACAGTAAAAATAAATTTAGGTATCATTCGACGCGAATTTGAGGAACCAATTATTATCTGCAAAAAGTTATTTCTGAAAGGCCCCAATTTAAATGTCTTGCTAATCACTCACAACTCCATATCTCATAATAATCTTGCTAATCGGCTTGTGCACTGTTCTACACTTTAATTAGAAAGCGGTTTCCAAACAGGCCTCTTAATATCGTCGGCCGCCATGTTGATAAGTGCATAAATATGGCGTTTATTTATTTACTAAAAACCCCAGTCTTTATCTATAACACTGCGATTTTTCGACTCAGCTGATATACCTAATCAGCGCTTGCGGTATACAAGAAGTTGTATTGGAAATATGGAGGATTCGGGTTCCGGAGATTTAATACACTTTAAGAAATACTCCAGATGTTTACCGTATTTTTATACAAGGTCACGCAATGTTATCTAATATATATATACGCTATATACATAAGCTCAATTCCAGGCAAATTTATTCTAACTTATGCTGTATGATAGAGTGGTCCGATATATATAAGACCCACAGTAACAAAAAGGCTAAGCCATTTTATTTATTATAAACAGTTGGCGAATCGAGTGTCAGCCGCAAAGGGTATGAAAATGTATGCAAAGACGGGGTTCAGGGTATCCCCTAGTCGGGCGCTCTAGATTAGAGCCCCCTCACTTCTTCTGGTAAAACCCAATATACCCAAAATAGAGCGTAAAAAGCATACGATATACAAATATACGATATACAATAATTGACATATTGATCACTGTGCTCTTTCTCTCGCTCTCTTTCAAAATCGATAAGGGCTATCTAATCAATCGGCTAATAATAAATACTTTTGCAGTTACGGAAAACGCGGTATACGCAAAGAATTTCCGAAAAGCGGTCGCAGAACGAAGTTTGTCTTCTTTATAAACGCACTTCTGGGCGAACGTCACTTCAAAGAAGAGCAATCGCAGAAGTTAGCCTAGTCACACGAAAACTTATCACGAATACTCCGGAAATGGAGGTGAGTTCTGGTATATATATATATATATATATATATATATATATATATATATATATATATATATATATATATATATATATATATATATTATTTGTATGATTGGTTGCCAAGGCTGATTCATATTTCATCGAATTTTAGCTAACCGCTGTCGTTTGTGGGCTGCTGCTGGCCTTGGGGCCGTTGGTCAGCGGCGAAGGCAACGATGGCATCAAAGACAAGATTGTCATCCACACGCCGGTGCAGAGCTACGATCGGCCATCGTTGAAGGACTACGAGGAATGCCAGGCGAATCGGCGGAACTGCATGAACAACTGCGCTTTCCGCGAGAAGTGCGAACTGGAGTGCCCAGTCTGCCCGGACCTGACGGATGAGCCGCTGCTGGTGCAGGGCGTCAACGACACCAGCTACGTGCCACCGCCTGCGCCGGCCGTGAACACCACCAACATCATTCGGCTGACCAACGAGATCAACAACATCATCAAGAACGACATCCAGAGCCGCAGCGAGGTCAATATCAAGGTCCACCAGAACGTGTCCCAAGTGGGCGGTCGCTTTGGCCTCGGCTACAATGAGCAGGGCTCCTGCTGTCACGTGGTGCGCCGGGAGCGCGAGTGCGAGCACAAGGAGCACTGCGGGGAGAGCTCGCGCCACCGGGTCTGCGGCGATCGTTGCCAGGCGCGGGTGATGCACGCCAAGCGCGTGGTCGTCTGCGAGAAGGACCAGCCCGAGCAGTGCCACGAGACGGTGGAGTACGAACCGGCTCGCCGTCGCAAATTGAGGGCGCATAGGCGCACCCAATACCAGGCTCCACGCTGCAGCTATATGACCGATTGGCCCTATGTTTCCTGTGAACAGGATCAGAGTAGCACGCGTATTAGGCGCGCCGCCTGCCAGAAATGCATGAATCTGTCCTATGGCTACATCCTCCAAAACGGATTGCCAGCCGAGTGCTCCGGCTGCGTTAGGGGCTACAATGTGGCTCCAATAATGCCCGCGCCAGTTTTGTATGCGCCCTATGGAGTACCAAGCTTTGGCTTCAACAATCGCCTGCCGCCGATGGACCAGGATCAGCCTGTGGACCAGGACCAGGATCAGAAACATGAGATTATCGTTGACAATGGCAGCGACAGCGACATCGATAGCGACGACGGTTGGGTGCTACAAACTGAAAAGTGCTATAGTCCCAGCGGACAGCTGGAGGATTGCGTTGATGGCAGTGGCGATCTTGCACATAGCCCGAAACCTTTACCGCCAGCGCAAACGGAGCAGGACAGCAATGATTATGGCGACGACTATTATGATGTGCCCGTCCAAAGACGTCGCCGTCGTCAAAATAGCAACAAGTTTGTGCGTTCCATATACAGTCGTCGCACTGAGTAATGAGCTACTGCGTCCAGAGCAGCGCATGGATTTCCAGCTGAGCGGCCGTCGAGTTTAAATCGATTGAGTTATTCAAAATTTCTAGGCATGGGGAACAAACAAGGACAACAAAATCCTCGCTTATAATTGTATTTTTGGCGCTAACGTAATTTTCGTAAAAGATCACAATGTGTGTACTACTTACACTTCCATCTTCGGTGGTATTAAGAAAATAAACTTCTGAATTTATTCACATTACTTATCAGATTGCTAATCGGGAAGATTGATAAGAGAAAGTGCTACTTTCACTTTATGCAACAACAATGGTCGATTGTGAAATCAATACTGATTCATGCTTTAAGCAATTCCAAGAACAAAATTTTCTTTAACTTCAAATACCAAACGAAATGAATTCTATTCCTAATTTCGGCATACACTAAAAAAATTCATTTTATTTTATTTTTTAATTTTAGCTGAGTTTAGGGCATCAAACAGCTCAATTGTCAGCGTATTTGTTTGAGAATATAGATGCCAAAAATAGGTGTCCCTAGCTTTTATAATATATATTCTATTTGAACCGATCATTGTGATACTTGTAAAAGAACAGGAGAGAAAGCCTTCGTCAAGAAAAAATGTACTTTGTGAAGACGACCAAATTATATTAGGCGCTATAAGGCTATAAGAGAAGAATAAACCTAAAATTATCGATTATGTGTTGGACAAAATTAAATTAACTAAGTAGAATATAACAAAAGAATTTTATAAACTTTAGCGCTCATAGTTTCTCATGCACAAAGACGCAGTCCCGTTGAACAATTAGATCTGCTGCATATAACATACGTTTGCAGAACTACATTATTGCTTGGTATAAAAATTATACGTTGTCAGCTCCTTCATAGAACAAAATAGACAGTTGTGGGTTAATCAATATGAGGCAGTATATTATACGATACATTTGAGGATTTGCTACACAATTGAACGGGTTTTCAAATTTTTCATTTTATAATTCAATATGTCATTTGTCATATATATATATTGGCTAATTTTAACATAGTGCGTATAACTTTTCGATTGGCCCGATTGGCAATATTATAAACCATGTACTTTGCATTGCGTTTAGGGTGGGGCAAGAATTGAACATTGTAATTATATAATGTTGCAATTTGGATAAGATAAAATTGGTAAGGTCAATTAGAGTGGCCAACAAGTGTTGTTTGTGTGTTTGTTTGTGTATCTACCAAAGTAAATAATAATTTAATTTGTTTTAATAACATTCGCTTTTGTTGAGGGACTCTGCTCTGCTTATATACTAAACAACATTAAATAGAATTTACCCATTTCGCAAAAATTCACAAATTGTTCTAACTGTTGCGTATGAGCGTATAACTTTGTTTTAGAAAACAGTAGAGGCATTAGGTAGATAGTTTCCTTTTGTGGGCGTGGTCGTCCGTTTGACTGCACACCCTTTGAACATGTGAAACAAAATTACTAAACTTATGGTAATATTGCGCTGTATGAATTGTTCGGAAAGCCATTTGCTGACGATGGGCGGGTTTGGTTTACTTAATACCCAGTTCCTTAAGTTCAGTTTCCTCATCGACAGAGTCCTCATCATCTGAGCCGTGCACCGAGGGCGCTGGGGTGGTGTGGCCTGGGCGAAAATAAGTGGGAACAATTTATGAAAATTTCTCTATCAAAAACTGATGAGTATATGCGATATGTATAGCTAGAGGTAATTGGCTGATATTTAATCTCTTAAACGTTTTATTTTGCAATGATTTATGAATGTCATGTGGCTGTCAATTATTTTGATTATGATTCATTAGTTATACAATGCAACACTGCAAGTTTATGCTTATAGCTACTACTGATTTCAAGTTGACAAGTCGCATTATTTGATAAGTGCCAATGATATTTTAAAGGCACGGCTACAATTTACAACCATATAAACTATTTGTGGAGCAAAGCAAAATTAAAAACAGATAAAAGATACTAGCACAATTACGTTTATTTAAGCTGATTATTGCATTAGTGGAACTTACGAGACGAGGTGGGACTGGGCGGCTCGCTGTGTGGACGTGAGAACATCAGGTTGCTGCGCGAGCCGTACAAGGTACTCTCGTCCACATAGTCCGGATAGACGGCCTGCAAAGCCTTCACCCTAGCCTGTCTGTAGTACTGCAAAGAGATAGTTGAGAGAGGGAGCACAAATGAAAAGCTGTCCAAGCCGAGATCCCTTATAGCTACACTTACAATGCCCAGCGTACGCCAGTCAAGCAGGTCGCTGAGGCGCTCCGTGCGATTGCGCTGGATGATGCGCTGTCGTCGATTGAGGCGCGAGAACTCCATCATAAAGCTGGACAGCTGTTGTACGCTGTTCTCCAAGCCAATATAGCGGCGGTCGACAATGTAGATGCCGTAGGATTTGGGATCGCTAATGTGCTCCTGCATAAAGCAGCCGAAGCCCGACAGATTTGTGGTCACACTTGGTATGCCCATGACGGTGCACTCGGCAGGTGTGTAGCCCCAGGGCTCGTAGTAAGATGGGAACACGCCCAGGTGGCAGCCACGCACAAATTCCTCGTAATCGATGCCAAATAGTGGATTCGTTGAAGTCAAGAACTCCGGATGGAAGACCATTTTGACCCGATCATGCACCGAATTGAACAAATGGCAACGACGGATCGAAGATAGCACCGGATCGTTCCAATCATCGGCCACGTTGTGCGTGGTTACCGGCGGCATCGAATCACGTTGCATGGCAAACATACAGCGCTTGATCTTCACCAGATCATCCTTGTGCAGGAGCTCGTCGGGGCCGGGTATGTGACCCTTCAGGCACGTATCGAACATGCGCTTGCCCACCGCCTGCTGCACATTGTTGATGGTGTCGCGCAGCTGCTTGATGACCGCATGGCCACGCAGCGAGTCCACGTTGAAGTTGTTCGTCTTGGTGGGAAAGATGAGGAAGGCCACCACAGTGGTGTCGGGGCGCTCATGTTTCAGCATCGCATTGAGGCGAGCCAGGGCCTCGATGAATATATCGGCGCCCTTGTTGCCAAACTCGTAACGCCCGGCAATGAAGAAGTACAGCGTCTTGTCCAGATCAAAGTCCATGTGGCTGCAAGGCAGACTGCGTTTAGATGGGTTAGAGGTGGGGGAGAACTTACCCATAGAAATGGCCGCGCACAAACTCGTTGATCTTCTCCTTGGCAACAGCGTGCAAGTTCTGGAACTCATGAATGGCCGAGAACTTCTTCACATTCAGGCCATTGGGCGTTATGATGTCCGGCTTGCGCTTAAGCAGATGCTCCGCCTCGTAGCCCGTGATCTCGGATACAGTGGTAAAGACATGGGCCAAGTGGGTGGCGCCACGCTCCAGGCAATAGCGATGATAGATCTGACGCTTGCCGGCCTCCTCGTCCACCGCAAACTTGTCGAGATTGTTGTAGAAATCGGTGTTGCCAGCGCATAGATAGCGACCCAGGAGCGTGGCATGGGTGGTAAACACGGTGGCAATCTCAACGAGACGAGTGCGCAGCACTATGAGACCCACGCCCGCCTGCCACTCGTGGAAGTGTGCAACAATACGAGGCGCACTGAGACCATTGTTCTGGGAATACGCAATCGCACAATTCCGGAACTCCTCTAGGAATTCCGCAATCATGAAGCCCAGAATAATGGCATCGTTCGTCTCAATATCTAAATGGGGTATCCCAATGTTGCACTTCTCCCACATCTCCGACTTGAACTGATCCATCTTCCAGGCGGCGGAGCCGATATCGAATAGTATCAGCTGGGGATTGCCATCGACCAGCCAGCGACCGGTGTGAATTTTGTAGCCCCTCGAACGCATCGTGTTGACCGCATCCAGCAGCGGATTGCCGCGTGGAAATTCAATGTCCTCCATTTCGGTGCGTGCACACTGCTCCTTGTAGGGGCCCATCATGCACAGCTGCTCGCCCATTTCCTCAGTGGAAACGTACGCCTTGGAGCGTATAACCGTATAAATGCCGCCAACCTTGTTGGCCACCTCCCAGGCGACCTCAAAGTTCCAGCGATTCTCGCGCGATGCAATATCGCCGCGATCGAAGTAATCCTTCAGGTCCGCGCCGGACTCCACGCGTGAAAATCGACGATTCATCTGCAGAACGAGAGCGAAAAGAAGCGTTTAGCATGGCGCACGAGCTTGGATTAAAGTGCTGTAAATCAACCCGTAGGGCCATGGATGATTCCTCTTGATCTTCAAAGCGATAGGACATTTGGCGCCGCATCATCGCAAACCTGTTCTAACAGTGCAACTGGACAGTGATCAAGCGGACACCTTCCTCGTCCAGGCAATCAAAGCGTACTGATAATCGCGACTAAATTTAGCTACCGGCTGACCCAGATTACAATCGTAAGCTGTTAACTGTAAACTGGCGCTACCAGACCGTCATCACTAGTGCCGGCTGCTCGCGTTGCATCATCATCACCATCGCCCCAACATCATGAACCCAGCACGCACCAAGCTGGAGGTGCGCCCATTCGAGCTCTGAGCTGATAGTTGACAATTGATAACAACGCTCACAGCCCGCCACATGGCAATGGCCCTCACATTCGTTGCCGTGCATTTGTCGTCCATAATTTGGGCTCTGCTATATTTAGTCGATTGAGAAACGAGCGAACAGAAATTGCAATCGTTGCCAATTTCTTAACGTTTTTGTTTGTACTGCGAATTTATGGCAGAAAGTATTTTGCCAATAAAAACACATACAGACATATATATATTTTTATAGGCGGAACACATCGAAAATGGGTAAAAATGGGTATAGTGGTTTTGCGCAAATGTGTGTAATAGGCAGAAGAAGGCATCTGAGTCGATCTAGCCTTGTCCGTCTGTCTGTCAGTCTGTCCGTCCGTCCTTCTGTATGAACGCTGAATTTGGACTTTTAGAGTTCGTGTATACCATACACAGAACACATTTATTTCAAATCATCGATAACTCTTCTCATTTTCTTATTATCGGTTTTTTGACTCGAGTTTTTAATATATCTCAGAAACTATATGAGATAGAGTTAAATTTGGTTTGGTGGATATGTTCTCATCAAGCAAACGCAGGCTAAGAATATTTCGGGTTTTCGGTACCTCCCCATTCGCCTCATATTTTGGTTGGTACATAGATTTGAATGCTCTTGTTTGGCCTTGAAAATTTCATTAAGATCATGCTCTTCGTTCAAAAGTTATTCAAGAATTTAATTTCCATAGTGGGGGCCAAGCGCAGCGGCTGTTGACAGCGTGCGGCGTGCCTTTGGATGTGTGTGTGTGTGTGTGTGTTTGTGTGTGTGTGTGTGTGTGTGTGTGTGTGTGTGTGTGTGTGTGTGTGTGTGTGTGTTGTGTGTGTGTGTGTGTGTGTGTGATTTTGTGTATGTATATATAAATGCAAAAGGGTTTAGGGTAACCTCTAGTCGGGAGCTCCCCTCCATACCTGTTATATATATTTACGTATGTCGACAAGTCTCGAAAATTATACATTATGTAATTAATAAGAAATGTGGGTTTTGCAATAACAGAAAATATTTCTACATTATTAAGTATATATGACATAGTTCTACTACAAACTGAGTAAACAGTTCTGCAAATCTAATAATATTTATAAGTCGTATTGAAAGTATTATTAAAACCATGAACAGAGCTAAATAAATGCTGCCAAGGTATGATACATAAACTTTACAGAAGACACGCCCTCACCCTGGATTTGATCCACAAACTCCCATCTACTAAGGATATTTTGAGGCACTTTTATTATTAACTTAAAGTTGCTACTATAGCTGGGACTCATTGATACACTGGTCTAAGATTCGAACCGGAATCTGGAATTCGAATTTTAATTTAAAATATTCTTAGCAAAAAAAAAAACTGTAACAGCGTTCCATACAGCGTTCCATACTTTATGCTAGGTTGGCAAATTGAACAAATTACTTTTACAACTATAGTTTAACGTTTTTACGTAAACTTCTAATAGCTGCCTACAGATCTTTCAATGACGTCGTTTATATTGACTTTATTGCTCACATGTGTCAAAGAAAATAATTTTTAAACTCTTGCGTTCATAAAATTTTCGTTTGCAATCGAACGAGTGACGCAATCGATTTTGTGACAGGGGATGCAAGATTAATGATTATTTTTTATAATCTATCATAAGGAAGTCAAGTCAAATGCGATACGAGCAACAATAATCATTTATTGTTATATCTGCACTTTTAGGCCATTTAAAAAAAGTACCGGCAAATATAGAAAATATAGAATTGCATATAAAAGAGGAAGTGCTTTCTACAATAAAATATGATTTAAACTAATAATATTTTCAAATTTAATTTTGAACTATTTTCAAATCATGTATGAGAAAAATTTTAATTTGTAAATTTTCATATCATAATTACAAATTTAAAAGGAACATTTTTTACAAAAATTTTGTCTTGATTATATAAACTAATATTTTATTTATAGAAATCCAATTTAAGATATTGTATAAATTTTTTTTTTTGTATTTACGACTAACAGAAAAAAGTTAATTTTGCAAAGGTTTCTAATAATATGTGCAAATGTATAGCCAGTTTGTTACAATTTTTCACATTATTATTATTATTTAAAGTAGATGCTTATTATTTCCTATTTTAGAAATATTTATGACTGAAAACCCCTATTTTCCTCTACGTATGCTTTGTGAATACTTCTAAATCGTTTTTTATTTTTTTTATAGAAAAATTATTCAATTGGTTTTTCTCAAAACCCCTCATCTTCTGATTTATGCAATTCATTCATGGAATTTTATCTCTCTTAAATTTTCTTTCACACGCCTGTCCCATAAAAGAACATTTTCAGCCGGGTTGATCAACATGCATATACATCCACGCACACACATACATCTTCATCTTCTCTCCAAGTGTCACAGGGCACTTAGAATTTGTTTATTAACAAATAGGGGTACGTGACAAAAGGTAATCAGCACAATGCTGCCGCACGAAAGTAAAAGTTTGTGGCGGCAATTGTAAAGAAGAGGAAGAGAATCTGCATATTCAGCATATTCATTGGCAATGAAAAATTCAATTTCGATTGGCCGTCGCGTCGTTTGGCACTTGTTCAATTTTCTCTTACGCTTTTATTGAATTAATTTTAATTTCAGCTGATGAGCGTAACTGCGGCAAGGCGTCTCTTGCACGCGCAACTAGAATATATATGTATGTGTGTATGGTATTGTATGCATGTATACATTAATATTGGAACTCTGATTCTGACGCTGCCTTTGCCTTTGCCTGCTGCGGTCGACGTCGCCGTCGCCGTCACTCTCAGCAGCTGCAAGAAACTCCAACAACAAGAATAAAAAAATAGGAACAACTGCGCTGCAGACACGACGTCGTCTGTGTTGTGTGTGGCAGGCAATGTCTTTTCTTTTGGTATTGCCGAGCGCCAACCACAGGCAGCGTAAAAGTCAAATAAAGGTCAGTGGCTGCGTCGCTGTCGCCGCCGTGCGGGCAGAGAGTGTTAAATATATTTTCACCATTGTTGGTAGTTTCTTGTCCGTTTAACTCGTTCAACAAGTTTAACTTGATAATTTTGTTGTTGCGGGCGCGCACACGAAGGTATTTAGCTAGCGACCGGCGCATTGATAATAGCAGCAGCGCAGCGGCTTATCAACGTTTTGTTTATGTTTTACTTTTATCGCTTTTTGCACTAGCGAAAAGTATATGATTTTTTGCAACGCCGGCGTCAGCATTGGCGCCAAGTAGAATGCGCTGATAGCGATAACGAATTTGTTTTCGAATGCATGTGTGAGAGCATATACAATTGGCACGCGCGCAGCGGTTAATTTTTAATATTATACACAAAACTCATTCACCTTGCAGCAACCGTCGTCGTTGTAAGCGGGTACAAACAAAACAAACAACTGGCGGGCAGTGTTGTTCAGTCATTTAAATTATCGACCAGTGGCAGCTCTATCGATAACGATAGCATCATTTATGCAAGCAGCTGTTAAAAGTGGTTGATAATAAAACAATATAAAATATTATAAAATTGAATAATTGTTTCGATAATGGTTTTGCACATTTTATTTGTTTTTATTTATAAGCTTTAACTTGATCAGCTCCCAGCGGCTTACTACTATCGCTGCCTGGTTGGTAGAGTTGCCACCTAACTGTTTTCAGTACTCTTGTAGCAGTGAGCCTTTGACATAAATCAAAATGCGCGCTATATTTGAAAATTATTTGCTATTACACTTTTGATGTACCTTTATTTTAACTTGTCAGCATTACGACGATTGTCATTTCTATTGATTGCGTCACATTTTACCTTGCTGTTTTTCATAAAAACTCATAATTCAAAAGTGTCTATCGTCATAACCTTGTTCTATAAACAATTTAATGTCGTTTGTGGTGCTCGCCCGCTTAGCCCCAATTAATGTCCAGGATAAACACGCAATTTCCAATGCTGCTTTCTTAATTGAAGCAGACATAAGACTTGCGAGGAGAAAAACATACCAATTTTTCAACTACACTGCCAGATAAGGTAGTTGGCATTTAGGTCAATTGAATTGTCCTTTTTCTTTTAGATCATAAAATTTTTTGACAATTTCGTTTTGTTTGTGGCACATTTAAATCATTCCAGCAACATTCAATCAACGTGCCAACTCAATATGCACAAACAATTTGTCAGTTGTGGCTGGAATGACAGAAACTTGGAATTGCGCCCAGTCATCATTAAAGGGCATCGCTCATTTTGTCGTCTTGCCAACCTGTGACCAGGTCGAAGCCGGGCCGGCGCCAGCCTCACAGACAACACAATTGACATTCTACGCGGCACACAAGGTCAAATGCCATTTATGTTTTATTATTATATTTCTTTTTTCACACCCGCAAGAGACGCACATTTTTTCCGCGCTTTTCCATGTCTGCTTTTAATGTATGCGCTTGTGTGTGTGTGGGTCGTGTGTGTGACGCGGTTGCTGCTTTGTTGTGTCCTTGCCAAGGCAATTGATAACAGCCTCAGCAGAGCTCAACCCGCTTTAGGGCTGCGGGCGGCTGCTGTGTTTGTGAATCAACTGGAAATGTATTCGGCTCACTTGCGTTATTTTAGTTTTAGTTTTTGTTTAGTTTTTCAATTTCCGCTTCTGCTGATTGCGCTCGAAATTTTCAGATTACCCAAAAACTGTGGCAGCTGCCATGAAATGTTTGTGGTTATTGCAGCTCGTTATGCAGACATTAAGACCCTCTTCAAACAGCCACACAGACACGAACATAAACGTCAGTTGCACTCCTCTTCTACTCTTGGTTGGGGCAAGAATGTGAATCCAGCTTAGTTGAAGAATATTTCGAGGAATTGCAATAATCGGCCAAGGGCGAACATTGCGAAAATGCAATCTTTGACCACAATTCAGTTGAAAGCTGCACACATAAGTAGGCAATGCAATTTGTGTGCTGCAATGCAATTTCGCCCCAATTTCTCCTTAACATTGTTAAGCTATATTTGATATTTTATGTGGTTTTAGATTCCCCTATACACAAATACATCTAAATATTGTTATTTATAGCTGCTAAGGCACCATTCATATTTTAGGCTTATCTAACCGTTGTGCTATTTTTGATGCCACTCCACAACTGGGTCAGTTGAAGCGGCCTGCGACTTTGCCACGCCATTAAGAGCTTCATTAAAAACTTTGGCATAATTCATTAGTGCCCCAGCGGCACGTGAACTTGAAGCCGGCGGCAAAGTCAAGTGCTGGCCGGGTGACTAATTCCATTCACAGGCAACCGAATACGGCACGACAATAAAGATAATAACCCAATGTGGTGGCAGGAAAAAACCATAAGAAACATCGAAGATCTCGACAGATGTTTAAAAAGTCGACAGCAAATTACCCTGTAAATCAGTAAACTTAAAGTGTAGAGTACATAGAATTTTAAATTAAACTATGGCGATTTGCCAAACTATTTAAAAATTGCAAAACTTTAAAACTTAGTTCCAAATTTAACTAAATATAGATGTTTTGATCTTTAGCCGTTATCCCATGAAGAGTTCACTGTTATCTCCAAATTTACATTTTAAAAATTCACATACCTTGACCGAGCTAAGCCAGAAGATTTTGCATCGCTCAATACTAATGAAATTATTTAAGTAAAATTTTAGTATATTAAGTCTGCTGCATGGTGAATCTCATTTAACATTTTTTCATCATTGGAAACATTATTTAATAAATATTATAAAAATGTAGTACTCTTTGTTAAACACTCGCTTAATGCTGTATGAAATACCCTTCCGTCATTACAGGTAACAGGGTATGTACACCGTAAACGTGCACACTGGGCCGAAAAGAGGCGGCAACTTGCGAGTCGTTGATAGCGGACGTTGTCATTATGAATTGTTGCCTACTTATCGGCGCATGCGTCAACTCGGGCTGCTGGGGCAAGGATTGAGACTGGGACTGTGTGGCATATGCAACATGCTGCCTTGTCGCTTGTTGTTGATGCCGCTTCCACTCTTTGGCTAACAAAGTGCGGCCCGCCTTCAGCACAGCAGCAGCAGCAGCAGCTGACGGCGATTTCGAATTTCGAAAACTGTTATCAACAAACAGGCAACACTGTATGTGTGTGTGCGGCTGTGTTTGTGGCTGTGTGGGTGCTCACTTGCTGCTGCTACAGCAACTGCTTTTGGCAGATATAAACCTATCAGTTGGCGGCTGTTGCACGTCGCGTGCGGTTTCGTTTCTGCTCCTGGGCTGCTGCTGTCACATCCCCTATTCGCCTCTTTTGCGTGTCGGCTTGCGTTCGCTAATATTCAAAGTGCGCTTCGCTGTCGCGCTGTCGCCGTTAGTTTTTTGAATAAATAGAAAAAAATAAGGGAAACAGAAAAACAAACTATGCACTAGCCGTTGTCCTGACAAGTGGCGGAGTTGTCATTTACCACTCGCAGTTCGCGACGTGCAGTCGTCTTCGCGCATATTCGAGTTCTTGATAAAAGTGACAAGACTTAAATTAAATAAAAACAAAATATAAAAAATATAAATATAAAAAATATAATTTTTATATTTTTATCAAATAGCTTCTGTTACTTAAAATAAACCAATATATATAACAATTTTTAAAGGGACAATTATAAATATAACACAGTAATTCATAAATATAAACGTTTTTGAATAACAGTTTCGAATAAACTAAATAAATAAAATTAAATACCCTTATTCCAATAAAAGAAATATTAGTGATACAAAGCAAATGTAATCAAAATAATAATCAAAATTGTATGAGAAAAACAATAAACACATTAATTTTAAATAAAAAGTAAGAAAAAAATAAATAAACATAAGTTTCATTTATTGACCTCACAAATAATTTCCTAAAATCCAATTTTAAATTATTTAAAAAAAGAATTAAAATAAAACTTAAATAAAATATCTATTAAATTACTTTAAGAAAATTAAAGAGTTGATACTTCTAAGCGTAAAAAGATTAAAACTTTTTTAAAAATGTTCAACAAGATTTGAAAAACAAGTTTTAATCCATAACGTAAATCGTAGTTATTACACATTAAAAGGAAACATTAAAGAGTAAAAGCCAATATCATTTATTCGAGACATTGCGGCAAATTAAAGTATCTTCCTTAAGAAACTAATAAAAATATATATTTTATTTAAAATATAAAATTATTTGTAATATTGAAAAAATCAAAAAAGATTTTAAAGAGGCACAAAAACAGAATAAAATGTTAGGATTTTTAAGCTGCAATTATGGGGTCTATGTTTGTAGTAAATAGGCGTGAGTTTTATATTACATTTTAATATATTTCTTGTGCACTAATTTTCTTTCAACTTCAATTTAAACTTTAATTATCTTGTAAAATTATAATTTTATAATAAGCTTTATTAAGCAATTATAGACATCAAAAAACCACAATTAAAATGCAATTGCCAACCAGTTAATTAAACGTTAAAAACGTTACAAGCAGATAAACTAATGAAAATAGCAAAAATAACGAAAATAATGAAAATACCTCAGCAGCCGACGGTGGCTCATTTAAATTCATTACAAGCTGGCAGCAGCCACAGGCAAATGGCAAAGGCATTGCCGGAGCAGACTAGGGGCGGCGGTCGGGACAGCCGCCTGAGCGCATCAATTTTTCAGGCAATTTAATTGAAGAGCGCTCGAGAATTTTTGATTTAAGCCGCGCTGAGCGGCATTAAACAGCAAATAAAAACCAAAATTTCTTTATATGATTTGCGCGCACAGCTCCTGCGAGCTTCCTGTACGGAAGCGTCGCCTGCTGAGATTTTTGTTCTTGTTTTTTATATTCGTTATGCTGAGTAATTCGGGCGTCACGCCTACAAAATTATAACGAAGAACACGTGCAAATTGCGCAAAGCGAATAAAAACCAAAACCAAACCAAAACGAAACGAAATAAAATCAAATGAAATAAAATTATATTTGCGACGACGGGTCGTTTTAATACATTTATTGTATGGGCCCTGTACATATATTGTTTATGGCCAATCTCCTAATTTCCCAGCAGTCTTAGACGGCGGCAAATCTGCTGTGCGTAATGGAAATCAAAGTACATAAAAATAAAATTAAACGCCATAAATAAAACCATATATACATAAAATACAATTATATGCATCTTCATGTGACCCGTGCGAGTAGCTGCGCCTGATATCCAAATTTACAGGCCTGCCACATTAAATATTAAAAGTCCTTAAAGCCAACGCTACAGCAGCTACCTGTGTTCCGGTGCGGTTACCTGTCGTCTGCCTTGGTTGCCTGAGCTGCCCCTCGTCAGCCGTTTTTGCACATTTACCTTGGTGAGTATGTTGGACAATTTTTGGAGGGTTTTCATGTGAGGTTTTTCCACTGTGTGCATACAAAATTGTATGTAAATTGTATATAGATTTTTTAAAGTGGCGGAGTCGGAATCTTCACAATTGATCTGACCCAGCTGCCATCTGTCTTTACGAACAGTGTTAAATATGCAAAAATATAAAAGAGTATCTTCGGGGCGTTTTAGACCTAGGTACTGCCAGTAACAAAAGCAAATATCTGTGTAAAATTTTCAGATAATTTTTGAGCGCGTTTTAAAAGATATTTAAAGACTTATTGTCTGATTAAAATAATGTAAGATAAAATAACAATATTAAAATATATAACATAAAAGATATATCTACAGCATAAATTTGACTTATTTTCCGTTTAACGGGTACTGCGATTTAAACGAAATAAACAAGTAAAACTGCTTGAGTTGAGGATGCCCAACTAGGATATATCCTACACACATCTCAGAACTTCCATAACAGACATTAACATTACTTCTCTCAGCTGCAGACTTGAAAATAAATTTTAAATATTTTCTATATTCTTCCATATTTGGGTGCATATATATCTATATATTGCAACCACTTTTAATATTTAATGCAAACAGGTTATACACGATTATCCCAAAACATATTTAACAACTTTTGTACATTTTGTACATGTAGAATTAACCTATGTTCAACTTTAACTCAACTTTGTTTTACTCTATACGCATTATTTTCTACTCAAACAAATTGCAATACATTCTGTGGGTTTTTCACCTCATCATATATATTATTTACAGATCCTATTTGGTTGGAAACCGAATTGGTATTAGGGTTAAATTCTATGCTTAAGCTTTCAAATATGAGATTCAGTCAAGCCTGCCACAGGAACCCTTTCGTCCTTTGTCACGCCTACTTACATTCCTGCCAAGGCGCCAAATAAAAAATTCTATGGAAAAATCATATAAAACTTTCAACGCATTTTTATTATTTGTTTCTCGTTGCTTTTTTTATTATATTTTGTGTGTGTGTGGTGTTATTTGTTTTGTTTTGTTGCTGCGGCTTTTACAAAATTCCAATGCCTCAACGCGTTCAGCGGTAGAAACAATAAAAATGAAAGGACGTCCATGGCAGATCCTCATTTGCATAACATATACAGAAAAAGCGTTGAGTGCGTTTCAGTTGTGCAAGAAAAGTGTATATAAACTGTTGAAATTATTTTCGAAATGCTCTTTAAAGAGCAGAAATCTGTACACTCTTATGTTGGCGCGTTTATGTGTTGGCTGATTGCGGCTTTTATGCTTTTATATGGCATTATTTTACGCCCTGCATAAAACTATTTATGAAATGCCATGCACACTTATTGTCTATGCTCACATGCGAGTAACGGCTGCATTTGGCCAGCCCCACCCTAGTCTACTTTTATGGTTAATAGATGGCCGGCCCTAAGCTGTCCAAGATTTTGTTTTATGTGCCGAGCCATGCAAAACTTCGGCAAAGCGCCTCGTAAAAGTTAAAGTGGTTTATTTAGGCGCAAGAAAAAAAAAGACAGAACGACACCCGTGACATTCAAAATTAATCAATGGACGCGCAGATAAATCACAGTTCCGGTCAATGCTCAGCTAACAATATGCCAATCACAAAAAAAAGAAGAAAATTCTGAAGCTGCTCAAAGAAGGCAACACTGCGTATGAGCAATTTGCGACACAATTGAAAAATTTGCCTGTTGAGAAATTTATCATTTTAATTGAATTGTGAACTTATTAAGAAATATTGCTTAGATTTATTTAAAGTTGCTGATCATTTAAATAAATCTTTCAAATTACTTAATTGGCATAATATAAGTTGAGTATTATTAACTATGTTGGCAGTTCGGAATTGGGATGCAATTAATTGTATGTTTGGACAGGACAAATCGGATCCAAGTGTACGCAACTGCAAATTAAATTGTTTTGTTATTTTATTTAATATTAAAACATTTGCAAATAAACACAATTTTTTTAATCAAGTGAAATTTGTGTATGTAACTATAAAAAAATACCGTAACCAATTAAGGAGAGCGGAAAATCAGAACTAGGCAGAAAGTTCTAAATAATGTTAAGTTAACCTTAATTATAAATTATTATTATTGCTCGTCTCTAATTTTGTATCGAACTGAATCAACTTCACAATATACCCTATGTTTTTAAAATAAAATATTAGGTCGATACATATACCAAGTATCTGAAATATTATGTCGTCTTTAAGACCTCAACAATAGCTTTTCACTTGTTTTTTTTAGTGCATTTATCTTATAAAATATAAATTTGCAAAATTAAGTACGTTGAATATCGAGTTTTAAAAAATAAAAAGCCTCGCTCAAAAAGGTGGGTAAAATGTATTTTTTTATCAATATTTCGCTGTATTTCATTTTAATTAAATTTTTCCTCAATCAAATCTTTTTAGGATTTTTGAAGCATTTAAAATGAGACCATCAACATAAGCACACGAGCTGAAATTTTAGTCCCTTATCAGGCAGAGCACCCACAATCAAGTTAATTATTGTCTTTGTGAGGGTATTAAGCCTTTGGGCACCCGATGATGGTATCTTCTCTTTGTTTTCTTTAAATTTATCTTTAATTGCTCGAAGTTTTAAAGAAGAGCTCATGTAGAATGTACAAATGGGCAATTCCGAATCTGTTCCATTGATTTAAAGAGATTTATTAATACATATAAGTATATTTATTTATATACATGATTGTGTGTATATGTAGCTTATCATCTTCTCAGTTAAAGCTGACAATTTTCTAGCCAATTTTGCACGATTATTGCAAATTTGGTCCGTGACAGTTGGCAAGTGTCAAAGACGAAATTGGAAAATTGTGCCTAAAGTGAAAAACATTTCAATAAGAAAATACCAATAGGCATTTTATCAAGTGGCAGCAGCAAATGGCAAAACCAGAACAAAAATAAAACTTGCCACCTGTTGCCAAAGGCCCAAAGCGTAGTTCAAGGCGAACAAGGTGAGGTTGGAGGGCCATGTCAGCTGCTTAACGGCTCGTCGAGCAATCAAGTGGCACACAAACACACACACACACACACCCAAATACACACGCATGAGTGGGAGAACTGTTGGCTATTGTGTCAATGTCATGAACTACAAAAGTTGATAAACATAGAAAGCTCACCAAAAAAACAAAGAACAATTTTATGTAGTCAGCTTGAAAATTGAATTTTCCTAACACAACTTTCGCATACGATTTTCAAGTGCGTGCGCGTGTGTTTGTGTGTTGTTAAATTTAATGCCGCCTACAAGCAATTTGCATGCCTGTGGCTTAGTGCTTATCATTATAATCAACACGAGAGCTCAAAAAGGGCTGGCATTGAAGCCGTTGTCGAGAACCCGCCCATGGCCATTGGCAGTGGGTTCTCACGTGCTCGGATGCTCGACACGCCGCTGAGAGCAGCATCATTACACGTATAACTAAGGTTACGGTCGGCACCAGCTCATTTTACGTTTATTTATTAACCCAACGGCCGTCGGAAACTAAAAAAATGGTGCACATCGGCACGGAACTAAATATACAATTTTATGTTAATTTCTGTTTATTTTTAGACAATAAGTATATTGATAAAGCTCGTACGATAATTATCGCTGACTGCATCCGTGACCCCCATGATAAGCGATCGAATTATATGTACTACCCAATACCTGGCCCGGCCATCTGGTTCCCTCACCCCTCACTTGGCCCGCATGCCGTTGCATTAATTGTGTTCAATTATCTAGTCGCCCGTTATACCCGCTCCCAATTGGGTTTCTTTTTCCGTTAGAGGTGGCGTTAAATTCAAACACTATTTAAAATGTTCAGATTTAAAAGAAAGGTTGTTCTAATAGAACGTACGAAGGGGATACAATTTTCTTAGATTAGGAAGGAACACTTCTGGATTTTATAACTGACACTGAATGTTGTATAAATAAACACCAAATTTTTAAAACAAGTACATACATAATGGTATTTAAATAAAAGCTTTAATCGAGTTTCAATGTAGTCGTTCTCCTGTGGAGGGTTGTATTTTAATTCTCGGATCAGGTATATCAAAGTCGTGCTTTTGCAACAAAGTGTATTTTACGAATTTCGCTTTGTGTTTGTTTTCCACTTGTCGTTTGGTTTGTATGTTTGCTCGTCTCTCGATTTGTTTTGGTTGGCTGTTCTTTCGTTCCACCTCCCAGCCCACCCACATTCCGCCGTTTATTAAGTTAATCACTCGTTGGTTGTTTCTGCTGCTGCCGTTTGCTGCCGTGGCTGTTGTTGTTGTTGCTGCTGCTGCTGCTGTTGTTGCCGTTGTATCTGCTGATAAGCAATATTACACTGCGCTGTGATTATCATCAATTATTGACAGTTGATTAAAGTTTCGCTCAGCTGCGCTTTGTCTGTCCCTGAAATTGCGACAGTGTGCGGGCAGATATCATATTAGGGCTGGCACAGCGCGTCCTTCTGGTAATTGAGTGAACGGTTGGACTGGGCCACATCCCAAGATTCGCCTTACAACATTGTGTACACCTTAATGGCGGCCTTAAACTTAAGCGAGGTTTTGCCACGTCGCGACATGGACTTGGAAATAATGATATTGGGTGACACAGTGTTTATTGCGATTAGGTAAAGTTTGCTTCTTGACGCCTCCACCTAGGTGTTGTAATGTTTTTGATTGTACTCTCTTGAATAAATGGCTACTTTGTATTTTAAATAAATACGTAATTAATTTGTAAGCCAAATTACTATATAGTCCATGAATAGAATACAAATTTTGGTTTCTTCAAAATGAAAAACAGTTGGAAATAATAACTAAGTTAATAAAGTAACGAATTGCAATATAAAAATCTGATGCTTATAAATATTAGCCATAAATGCAGAAAATAAATAAACTATGTATATATATATTATATATGATTTAAGATGTTGTATGATGATAAATATATTTCGTATTTTCAGGTCGGCATTTCGCCAAAAATTTCGACGCCCTCTCGGCCCTATGGCCGAGAAAATAAACATTGCTTTTAACGTTCAGTGAGTAATAGTTATTAATAAACTTGCCAGTAAGTTCCCGAGCGGAAAAGAACATAGATTGCTCCCAAACTTCTCATTTTATTTGACTTCACGTTCAACGCTTCTTAAGCTGTTTTTTCTTTTGTGCCCTAAAAATCTAAGTAGATCGACAAAACTTTTTTCACAAACTGTTTTTACCACTAACAACTAAATAATGCCAGTCACATACACAAGTTATACTAATCTGTATGTGTGTGGGTGTGCCCATAAGAAAGTTTAACTTACGTGCTTATAGACTTTATTTCGTACGGCCTTGCATATCATTAGCCAAATTTTGTGCTTAGCCACTCAACGCCGCAGGCAACGCGTGGATAGAGGATAACTTCTGCAGTTATGTGAGTGTGGATCAAACTGAATTAATTATTCAAATGACCTCGCATAAATCAAAGGCATGTGCTGAAAATGCGCTTCAATTCGCGCCTCAATCCAACTCGGGCGCGTAATTACCGAACATAAAACAACAGTCTGTGCCAAAACTGTTGACCTTATAGGTCTAATAATAGATTAAATTCTGATTTTGACTGGGAGCCCTCAAGTGGCCAGCAAATATTTTATACTCGGGAATTGGCCCGGCTAAATGTTATTGCTAATGTGGCCAACATTTTTTGCTGTTGCTGTCCATACTTAGTCCTGGCCAACGCCTTCGCGACCAGCTGACTGTCTGCCTGGCCGCCTGATTTGCATTTTTATGTTCGTAAGCGGCATTTCTAGGTTCCTGTCGTACTGCCCTTTGCTGTGGGCGTGGCTTCAGACAAAATGCCAAGCATCAAGCTGTCCACATGCAGTCGAGCTCAAATGAATTTCAAGCTGAGTCAGCGCGGTATCTGCTACTTCCGGCTGCCCGACATATGGCCTGTCTGACTCTCCGACTTTGTCTGCGTTTGGCTGCTGTGTGATAAAAGACTGAATTATTAAATAAACATAAATCACGAGGAGCATGCACGCTATCGTTGTAATCGCATGGCAAGTGAGCGTGTGACAGTGAGAAAGCCTTCCCTTTTTCCCATCTCCGACGAACATGCTTGAGTAGGAGGGCTGCTTAATAAGTTGTTTAATATAATAGTTCATGAAATTATCATGAAATCAATTTGACTATAAGGCAATGTAAGCCTGCCATTCAATTAATAAATCAACTTAATTGGTAAGGCTTACAAATATTTCAGTTTGTAATATAATACAAATTTAAAATATATAACAAAATGGTTTTTTCGAGGTCTTTTACTTTAGTGTTATAAGTACAATCAGACAAAAATATTTAATATTAAGTTAAGTTCCAAGAATCAGTGTGAAATGTAAAAATTAATAAAAAACTTTTTTTAATTTCACATTTTTTTTAACGTTTTATGTTTACCTCGCACTCCGATTTTTCTTAGCGTACATCGTCCTTGCCGGAAATTGTTTACCCAACGCCATTGGCGCTTTTCAAGTTCATAGCATTAAAATTTCATAGGCCCTGCCTACGAGCAGGCATTCTTGGTAGCTGTCTTTGCGTGTGTGAGTATGCGAATATGTGTGTGGATGCCTGGCAGCAGGCACTTGTCTTTGGTGAGTGTGGCTTGTTTTAGTTAACCAAGTCTATTAGTTGGTTGGCCCGGCCCAATCGATATCATATTTCAAATGTTTACGCATTCAAGTCGCCCATTTGCATAATCAGCTTTCGTATAATTAAAAGGCAATTGCGGAGGGAAGCAGCTTTAGCTTTTGGCATCAAGCTTTCGTATCAGCAGCAGCTTCAGATTCCCGTTACCAAGGTGCTAAGGCAAAACTTTCTACACGCAATGCAAACATTTTCACCTTGTTGCTGCGTAGTGTGATCCCATCTTGGCCATTTCCTTTTGACGTTTATTACTCTGGCAGCAGCACACCTGTTACTCGCTCATATCCTTGCAGGCGGGCAAACTTACACGCAGGAAAGCCAATCAGTGGCACGAAATGAAATTGCCAAGGCTGCTGGAACAGGCCTAATCGAAAACGGAAATGAAGGCGCTGAAATCCTTGCGTTATGCGGCAAAGCATATGAGTTGAGCTTGAGGACCCCAAGCTGAAGGAGCCTCTTGTCAGATTGTGTGTTCTTAAAGCAAACTGTTTGCCATCTTTCAGAAGGATTATAAATAATTTGAGGATTCACCTTTGCCGCATTAAGAAAACTTGTTGATTTGAAGCATAAACTGTACATGTTAATGCTACGGAGCCCAAACGCAGACCTAAACAAAGATAGGAAAAGAAGTCATGTCAAAGTTATATCAAATCTATAGTCAAAAGACATAAGTTGAACTAGTTGATAAGCAACGAGAACTAAGACTATTCATTTCTTTCAATAAAGTTTGCCTCGACGTTACTGTTGTCAAATAATAAAAAACCTTACGGTATTCGTTAAATTTAATACGGTAACACGGTAACCAAAGCCAATATAAATTTTTATAAGTATTTTATTGTGTTTGGTAACACTCTCCAGTTATTTTTTTAATCCATTGACGACTCATTCAATGCAACCCAAACATTTAAAAATTCTACAACCGCAAAGAAAGTAAGGCAGGTGACACCATAAATACCCTATTTATTTAGCTTTGTTCAAATATTTTGGTAAAACAAGAAATATTTAATTCTATTAGCTTGCATAAAGTGTTTCTCTTGGATTTTCTTGGCTTTTAAACTTAGTAAATTAGCACTTCAAAACTTTTTGTTTCAACTTGGTTAAAACTTTAATTGACGGTCTAAACAAGTGACAAAATAGCGAATGCAAAGAGTTGGAGGACAAAGTTTTGCATAGGCATTCAGCACTTTGTGCTCGTGAATAGCTCTTAAAAGTTGTTTAGAATGGCGGCAAGGCTTCATAATGTTAATAACTTTCAAAGGCCTTAGTTACAAAATATCGCACATGCAAAAAGTACGTATACGCCGTGTGGCTTCGCACGAGTAAGTAAATATTGAACATTGTTGCTGCCTGGGCGCTAATAGCATGTGATGACAGCGCAAACTGACTAACTGCGTTGCTGACTGTCTGCTTGTCTGTCTGTTTGTCTTGTTAATAGGTGCCCAACTGCGAAATCCACTAAAAGTCTGAAAACTCATATGCATTTGTATTACGTGTCTGCTCGCCTTTTATTGCCAATGTGTGCTGTGGGGGAGTGAGGGATGACGCCTATGAGGGGGACTCGACTTTTTCCACGTTTAACGCTCATTAATTTGCACCGTGTATGTTTTTAATGAAGATGCGTGCCTGCTCGTGCTCACAGACACACACACACAGTTAAGTAGGCCATAATTAATGCTAAGCCGAAAAGTTAACCCAGCGCTTGTTAAATTTATCACCATCAACGTTGACACTAAAGCAGCTTTAGACTTTAAAAAATGTACGAAACACCCCGACTCCAAATGCTAATTAGTTGTATAATTTCAATTATGAGTATTTGGCGCGAAAAATGAATTTCCTTTTAATTTTCAAGCTTTGAAATCTGAAATCACATTTCCGTTTTCAACACATCTCTGTAATCAGATGTTTATCCTTTAAAAAAAGAAAGAATTCACTCGACACAACATTAAAGTGCTGCCAAGTGCCGTCAGTTATTTTTACTTACTCCAACATTCAGGGGAAACCCTGCTGTAAGCAACGTCCGGGACAAAGATAATAAACCAAATCCCGAGTAAACCCGACCCAAAATAACAAAAAGTGCATCAAAGGCATTTAAGCGGCTTGACTTGATTTAAATTTTTCATTTGCTGTGTTAGGTCCTTTTATCAAATAAAATGCTTAAGTAGCGCGCAGACACACACAGATACACTCACTTGCTAACACACCCAGAGCAGAGGCAAACTAATGCAAACTAATCACCGTTGACAGTAAAAGGAATGAAAGACAAGGCGCAAAGGGAACTGCGAACTGGACACAGAACATTGAGCAATATCCCAGTGTGCATAGAAGCTAATAAAAGGGGCTGCTTTATATGATACACAGAGAGGGACACACATACACACACACACGCCTACACACCCACATAGACAAGGAAACCATTTTATAGCAGCTGCGTGTTTAGTTTTTGCTTTTAATTTAAGTTGATGTGGCAAAGCGCAAATAAAAGAAACAGATTTATAAACAGAAGCGCTTTCACGTTTCTCTGTGGCTCTCTCCCAGATTTGCTAAGTGAAATATTTATGCACAGTCTGAGAGTCAACAAAACAATTACAACAATACACAGGAAAACCACCAGCGCCACATGTGACTGACGCTTTTGTCAAAATTTAACCATGCGGTTTCCAACAATTCTATTTTCAGTGAATTTCAGGCATTTTAAAAATAAAAATAAAACCGAATATAAATGAGGTGGAGTGCTCTAGGCCACATAACTTGACTTGTGCAATACCCTGCACTTAAGTTTGAGCATAGAGTTATCCACATTACAACGTGCTAACATTTATTTATATCCATTTTATCTCTACCTTCAGGAAAGAGTCTGATGAAAGTTAGCTTTTTTTTATTTTTAAAGCAAAAATTTGGCAATATCATTTGTTCAACAAGAGTAAAACTATAAAATCGTTGCTATCGGAAATGTATATTTATATGACTAATAGTATCGACCCTGTCTTTCGTATACGCTTTTTACATTCTTTTTAAGGCACAGGGTACACAAAAACATAGCCACAACTCTCAGAGAAATGTGACGAGAGGCTAGCGGGCATTTTAGCTAAATTTGGTTTAACTAAAATTTAAGTAAATTGTAGGCCATAAATTAGTTTGTGGGCAACTGTTTAAATTAAGTTGGGTTTGTATTTTTTTGTGGGCTTTTATTTAATGAAGATGCGCTGCTTACAGAGGCTTTACGCCTTGGCCTAATCTTGGCTCTTCTGCTTGTGGGCAAGGAAAATGTGGATAAAAATTATAAAATTTTAAACAGTCTAGTGAGTTGCTTTAAAACCGGTTCCGAGCAGTTATTTTAAATGTTTTAAACTGTAAACATAGGCCCGAAGCAAAGAAAAGTTAAGTTAGAAAAGCATAAGTAAACAAATAAAAAAGAAATTGCTTGAAAGCACACTTTTAATTAAAGATATACACAACGATACCAAAGTGTTTTGTTTAAAATTTTAAATATATATTTCCTTTTATTTTTATGAGGAAAATTTTAGGTTTTTAGATGTGATCTATCAAGCTTACAAGCCGAATCCTTATACCGCCATGATACAACATTTCACTGCCTATTCCAATAAAATTTATTAAAATATAATACGATTTGTCTTAGCAGAAGGCCAAAGTAGCTAATGAGCAGTTGTGCTGATCCTATACCAATAAACAAATTCAACTATCAATCCCGTAAACAGATTATAAATATATTAACATCTTTAAATGTTACATTCTTGTTTTTTATTTTTTGATAATGATTTAGCTCAAAGTTCAATAAATCCGACAAAAATGAATGCTCGGATCAATGTTTTCTAAAAAATGAAAAACAAAAAAACAAGCCTACGGCAGAAAAAAGGGATAATGATGTAACATATGTTATGCTTCAAAGCCACAAAAAATAAATACAATAAATGAAATATAAAAAAAACGCTAACAACAAACCCCAACAAAAACAGTCTGCAAACAAAATGATATCAAGTGCCCGGGGCAACATATTTAAAAATGACAGCACAGCAACTCCTAAAAAAAGAACAAATAATAAAGTGTAGTCGACAAAGAGATGCCCTGTACACAAGCTTAGCAGACTAAATGTTAAATAAGATTTAATAAATATACGAATTACTTTTGTAATTATTTTCTGATGGTCTACAATTGTTAGGGTATACTTGGATAGCCATTAAGGTATCGATGAATACTCTCCCTGTAGAGATGAATCGACTTATCTGTTGAGCATGATAAAGTATTAGATTTTCCGACATTTTCGCCTCCTACTACTTATATATTAACAGCTGTATTGTGCTTTTGTATATAGGGTATATAAAAAATACGCCCTAAGCTGCTGTCTGTCACAGAGTGAGAACCAGACGACACATAGAGCAGGCAAAAATAGATGCTGGGAGCTGCTTATAATATTTATGGCGTTCATTTTAATGCCAACTGTCAACGCGAAAGTAATGCGCATCTCCACATATGAAGATGTGTTTTTATGCGCCACACAGACAGGGCCGGAAAGCCGCTTATGCGTTGCTGCGACATTGCGCATACGTCCTGTGTGCTGCACAGAATTTGTTGCCCGAGCCTTGTTATACTTAATTTATCATAAAAATAAAGTGCACATTCACGGGCCATGTTCATGACGAAAACAGGTGACATTTCAATGGACTGGTCCTGTTAACTAACGAAATTATTATACATATTAACTAAGTGCTTTAGTTACGGATCTTGACGGGAAATCGCATTACAGTAGACTATTAGGACCAATAATTAAATAATTTTAAATTCAATTCAAAAGATGGCTCAGATAAATTTAAGCTCGAATCCTTGTTTTAGATAAAACGCATAGTATATACAATTTAAGCCAAAAAGCTTTTAGGCGGACTTTTTTGTAATGTGCATGGTAGGGAGTCGGCTTTTGACGAGTTGTTTATTACTTGGAAAAATTTATTTATTAACTTATTGTAACAAAAGTTGCCTGGGACAACATCTTAAAAGCACATCATAATCCTGTTATGTCTCTAATGCAAATACATGTAACGAAAATTTGTCGCATCTGTTGCCAAATAAATTCTCGAAATTACAAAATAAATAAATAAACCAGTGTAAACATATGAGAAATATGTTTCAAATTAGGTCTCAATGTTTAACTCAAAACTGAACAGCAGTCAAATTAAATCTGCAATTTTCTTTTATAAAAAAGTAAATAAATAAAAAGTAAAATAAATATATATGCAGCACACGCACAAATTGAATTTTAAATTGGGCAACAAGGGAAATTATTTTTGGCCAGAAATATTTCTGGTCCAACGAAACGAAAGTAAACACACAGTTTGCGCGGCATATTTAAAGACTGTCTTTAAAGCCGTTATCCTTGCTTTAGCTGGCAAATTCTTATATTGTCTGACACATTTCGCAGTTTGCAATTTTATTAGATTTTCATGCTGTCGAGGAATTTTCATTTTAATTGCAGTCAAGCGATAATTTAAATTTGTGCGCTTTTCCGTTTCTTTTTGTCAGTAGTTTTGTTGTTGCAGGTTTTAATTAAAATTAGGATACCCTGTGGCCATTCAAACATGGGTGAGAAGGGTATATCATTTCGTATACAGTTTGTAATATATATTAAAGGGATTAATTGTGATTATAATTTTGTAGTACTTTTTCACTTCCCGAGAAATTGGAAAAATACAAATTACATTACATCTTAATAAATATAAAATAAGTATATTTGGGAATAGTTTATATCTTTGTGCAGAGTACCTTCTGACTTAGAACTTTTGACAAATTAATTTTTTTTTTGTTTTACCTTGTTTCTTTTAAGTGGGTTTATTTTTAACGAAGGCAGCGACATTTCTTTGCTGCACTTCTTGAAATTATGTAAATAAGCACTTGCTGCTCAAATTTTTAACCCTTTGCCAGATATGAGCAACGAACTTCTTATCAAGGCAAGGCGACAAAAAGGCAAAATGAAGAAGCTGCCAAAAAGATATAAATTCAAGTCTCGCCTTTGTTGTGGTGCTTTCGCACTTTTGCAAATGAACCACACTTGTCAGTGGGAAATAAAATTTCAAACTGTTTACCACAGCAAATGCTAAGGAGTCGAAATCCCAAGCATCGCAATCGAAACGGTTGCCAGGTTGTCTCAACTTTGACAGTTTTATTGATATTCCCCCCGCAAATAAAAATAATAAAATAAAACAGCCGCAGGCTAAAAGACAGCCAAATATTTGATAGCTCTTCGAAAAGTTAACGCTGTGCGTTGCATACTTTTGGGGTTTGGGACTTTGCACAGAAATTCTCTTTCGGGGTCTTCGTGTGTGTTTGATATGTTTAATCGGGCTGAAAGCGTATGTAAATAGGCAGCCGATTGCAGCAAATACGAAATGAGCTTCTTGTGTGCGCCTCTGAAAGGGTTTCGCAGAATTTTGCAGCGTTTGGAAAATCCGTTTAAACGAGTTTGGTTTAAATCAAGCTGTGTCTTCTAGAACAGTGAACAGATATGGGCTTAGAATTTGTATCTTAAAGAGAGAGAGAGAGTTTTCCGTGAGTACTTGATTTCGATGGTGAAGGAATTGATTTCTTATTCGAATTATAGAACAAACTCCCTCTTCTCTTAGGCAGGAGCAAGCATATTTTAGGGGTTACATATTACCTCTCTTCTGTTCAGAACGCTGTTGAAAACATTGCAAAGATGTTATTGTCGCTTAGGTATTAATATCTACACTATAATTTATTATATATATCACATTAGGTGTAAATAAATATGTAAGCTCTTTGGTCATGGCCACTTTCATAGTGTGAAAATCTGCGAGGCAGCAACTTATATACCCTTTATTTTATTTATTTATTCTTTTGCTCTATGTCGTTTCTGAGTCTAGATCTGGTTACGTTTTCTATCTGAGTGCTTTTATAAAGCGATTGTAGGGACAGCTGACTAAGAACAATAACAAACAAACTTTCATAGCCTAACTTAAGATTCAAGCCTTAAACTTTGTTCTTTAACCACTACGGAATTTTATAATATGACTCTTAACAAACAATGCTACCAAGTTAAATAGATTTCTGGTAGTTAAGTCCTGTTTGCCTCGACCTCTTTAAATATTTGCACTTATGTACATCTTTTGTCCCATTATTCACGATTCCCGAACATTTCTCAATGTATTAAAGGCCTGTGACTGACCCATAACTCTCGCTAGAATGACTGGTAATCGCCAGCAAGAGAATTGAAGTATTTGTCTACCCGCTGGTTTGTTTTCCATTGTCCATTGCTATGTCAACAAATGAGAGACATTTTGTTATTTGTTTACTTGGCCAATTGGTGCGTATTCCCAAAATTTGATTTGTCTCATTGTCAATGCTGCCGGCTTTGAAGTGATTCGTTCCCTTTCAGCTCTTCTGGCTGACTGTTCATTAACATAGGAACGATGGCTCCACGGCTTGTCTGTCAACAAATCTATGTGCACAACAACAAAGGACATCAGACATCAGACATCAGCGAAGAGATAACAGTCTGAGTGCTTCACAATAGTCGCCTCTATACAAGTAAATACGCTTAAACGTAGCATAAATAAACTTACACTGTGCTAGGCGAACACATGTGTGCGTGTGCGTGTGTGTGTGTGTGTGTGTGTGTGTCATGTAGGAGGGTCGCGTTCCTGCTGCTGTTGACCCACATACGCAGTCATTGACAGTTGCTTACGAGATTTTGATGCCTAAGGATACGAAAAGCTTTAAGTGCAAGGCACATGAAAATAATAACGAGTTTAAAGGGAGACAAAACAGACACCGAAATGCGACAGACACTCGGCATGAGCTCAATTATAATAGCTGGTATGAATCCAATTTGGACCTTATGTGGAAACTTCTAAGTTCACTTGAAGCAATTCAGAAAATGTCTGTTGTGCACCAAAATAATGCCTATAATGAACCTTCTTCGGACACAAAAATAGAACGCAGCAAAGAACATAGATGGGCGAATAGAATTAATACGGCGAATAATTTATACCCTTGCAGACACAGCACACAACAATCTGATTATAATTTAAGTTTTTACTAATAAAAAGAGTCTTGTGGAGCAAGAAACTTAACAAAAATCTTACCTTACTGAAATTTGTAGTTCCAAGTAACACTTCTTACTATAAAGAACATGGGGAAACTTAATTTTTACAGTTTTTTGACAGTTTATTGAATTTCAAAATATTGCACAAAGAGGAAATCAACTGGTGAACATAAAACTCTCGCTAGTTTTCTACATACGAATTCAAGCTAATATATTTTTAAGGTTATAATAGCATGTTAATATATATATATATATGTTTTTAAAATTTATATGTGTTTAAAAATACGGAAGTAACTATTAATTTCATTAAAGTTAGACTTCCTTATTAGTTTCAGTTAGTGATCGTAAAAGTTAAAGTTTAACTTCATGCTGAAAGAGATATTCAAAAGGATTTCGCATAGACCTCACCCTTAAAGTAAATCCTTTCATTTGCGCTTAACCTTGTACCTATTACAAGGCCCCTTCCTAATTAGCAAATAATTAAAATGCATAATCAATTATGTCAGTCAGTTGATGGAACGTAAATTTCTGCCTCAGCCAAGTAATTGCATCAGTTGCATAATTAATGCATTTAGCTGTAAACTGTTTAAACAGCATATTGCACATTGCCCGCATAGGGCATATAAATCATTTTGCCACATAAATCTTCTTTTTTCTTTTTTCAATTTTCGTATCTATTCGTGCTTCAACAAAAAGGGCAAAGCCGCAAAAACCGCAGCCAACATTTTGAGGTTATGAAAATAGCTGTTTAAAGTGAAAAGAGAAGCAGCCGCTGCAAAGTGTGTGTGAGTGTGTATGTGTGTTCAGTATGAATGTGTTTGTGACACACAGAAACTGCCTTTCATATTTCTCTTTCAATCTATAGTTCGCAGCTCCTCACTCTCCTTTAACGCCTTCTGTCTCTATTCAGCGCATTGTGCACATTTGCCTATCTTTTGCACTTTTCATATTCTGCGGCCATTGAATTGATTTTCAATTTTTACGCTCGCCTAAACGGAAAATTCGTCATGAAACATGGAAAATGACAGATTCGACTTGTTGTAGGAGGAGCAAATTTTGACAATAACAAAAATGTTTTGCCCTCAAATTGCATTTACTTCGAGCTTGGAATTGAAAATAACTGTGGCCTTACTTTTTCACCACACGTCTTAAAAAGTCTTCGACGGATATAAATGTGTACGGGAATGGGCTCAAGATGCCACCAATATTTCGTCACAACACCACGGACTTAAACGTTCATCGTACAAATTTTTAAGCGCCTGACAGTTGACAAAAATATGCAAACAATTTGCATATAATTATATGTATATGTATTTACTCTGGAAAAGGACAATATAATTTGGTCACGAAATGCGTACCGCAATGAAGTAAACAATTCCGAGTTTATATTTTGAATATGAAATCGAAATATTGAGTCAATATAGACTGTCTTATGACCTTTTTTGTCAATTTAAAAACAATTTTATATATTTTATTATTTTTTGTTTGGTATTATCTTAGGAATTATTTGTAAATAAAACCAAATTAATCTCCCAAGTCCAAAATAAATATTATTTTATAATTTCTTTTGTTTTGTTGGCTTTTTTAATAGTAAGTTACTTTTATTTAAATATCACGTTTTATTCAAAATTTAATTTCTATATACCTGCATATAAGCCGTAGAAGCAATTCTATTAATGTGTTAGTTAGGGTATTGGGGCTTCGGCAACATGAATGTAGATTTTCATTCTTGTTTATGTATTTGTTTCTAACAGGCGCATGCAAATTGGCTGCCATTGTGTGTTCCTTATATGCAATATATGGAGACTGAGAGGGGAAAACGAAAGTGTCGTAAGCAAGCGCAGCCATATATTTTTGTAATCCTTTAACAGAGTATTTGTGTTGTTCAAATAAATAAAACGTAATGGTGCTATAAAAACCATAGAGAGCATGTCTATTTAAAGAACCTCGTTAAGTTTCTATCATTTTAAAGTTATAAAAATTGTATATTTATAAGATGATATTTCAACATATACAATGAAAATTACCACACATATTTGAATTAGCTATTGCGAAACAAATGTGCACGAAAATTCGTTTATTTCCAACAATGTTAATAGCTCCCCCCGTAAAATATTCTTATTTTTACTCTTTGTCAGCTTACGGCTTTAGTTTGTGTAAATACATTAAATGTGAAAATGCGCGATTTAAATTTGGCACACAAACTACATTAAATATGACCCAATGAGAAATAATGGATTTTATATGGCAATTTGTAATCATAATACGACCACAAACAGTTATTTAGTAAATTAGTGGGTAATTATCAAATTAAACACATTTAAAATAATTTTTAATTTAATTTTAATTGAAAAGTTAAACAGGCAATTATAATATTTAATTCTATTTACATTAGCGGACAATTATTCCGCAATGCATTGCAATGTAGAGATAAGTAAAGGTCGTGTAAATAATAAAGCAAATAAACGATAAGGATACATTATCAGCGTAATAAGTCGTAGATAAAGTCTTTGTCGTCTGCCCGTCCGCAAAACAAAAGTCTTCTTTATTTGACATGGTATACACTTGTTGTAAACTAAAGTCGTTGTGTCTGATTTTTAAAATGGAAACCACATAATAATATTGAACCTGCTTGAAAACTTTACCCAACTTTGCTTCCAGTTCGAAGTTTTGCTAGTTTTTACAAGTTGCATCATCAATTTGCCATTTCCGTTCGTATTATTCTTTGTCAGAAGTAGGCTAAATGCAGAGTTAAATAAATATTTACCAACTAACACAGGCAAATAAAGACACCTTATGTGCTTATGCGAGAAGCTCTTTTATAATTCACGTGGCACAAAAAAGGGGCTTTTGTCAGAAAGCTGCGAACAAAATGGCGCTATTGCCATTGCCTTTGTTATTGCGTCCTGATAATAATCATTTCCGCATCCGTGAGCCTTTCTGCAGCTTGGTCTTGGGCCCACAAAACTGTCGAAATTTTTGAGAAGCCAAAGTTGACCTTCGTTTCATGCAGATTTAGCAGCTGTGACACTGAAAGCCACAGGCAACAATTGCCTTTAGATCGGCGCATAAATTTGCCACTAATGTCTTGGCCAATTGTTAAATAATGTGCGTAAGATAGATGGCCAAAAGACAGTTCGCCAATTGGCTGCTTAAAGCGGCGCGATTTACTCAACAAAAGCAAGCTACATTTTACTGCTGATAATCACTCACAATATTAGCACATTAATCAGCTTCTGGCAAATCAATCAAATCCGGAAAAAAACTAAATGAAACAAAATCCTTGCAACAAAGCCAAATTAAAGCATCTTGAGTCAATTTGACGCTGTGCTACTCGTGGCATCCACATAACATTGGCAAACTACGTTAAACTTTCAACAAGCTGTACAAAAACAATACGCCGTGGCTTAGCTGCAAGATAAGAGCAATGTGGACCAAGTTAGAAACATTCACAGACTTATTCAAGTTAATGGAAGTTTACGACTTACGGATAGCTACAGGTGCGCCACGGGTAATGTCAGTGCTGTTTGCCCCGGTTTCTGTTTCCTGTGGTGCCAGTAAGTCCCTGAGTTTTCTGTACGCCATTAGCTTAGGTTGCCTCAAAATGTTTACCAAGTCCGGGTTGTAGACTAACACTGAGCTTTGCAGCCAAGAAAAACACTGTTTTGTAAACACAGCTGTTGCAATGTTGCAATTTAAATTAACTGTAGCGGAGATAAGTGAACTAAATAACAAAGTAGCTAGCAAAGAGTTAGTCGTAACAGACAGTTAAATGAAATAAGACACTTAGTGCAGATTACATGACCCAGCATCTGAGGTCCACTGAACATAAGTACCTTTAAGTAAATTTTTAATGGAAAAACTGCAGCTTGTTGGCTTTAGCCTGTAGTATTTGTAAGTACAAAATAAATAAAGAAGTACACTCAGAAAAAAATCTAAGAATTTCATAGTTAAATCAAGTACAAGAGCTATCGAAATCCAGGCAAGAGTAAATTTCTAATTTAACAAGATAATCCTTACGATTTAAGTACGATTTCATTATTTACTAATTTCTAGGATACAATGCGCTTCAATTATACAATTTTTAAGGAGTTAAAAAATTGAAATTTATTATAAAAAGAAACTTACTGAGAAAAACAGTGCGAATTCTCTCAATTTGGAACAGCGTTCATCTAAACTGTAGTACATTCAATTTGCTAACCTTATTAAAACAAAGGGAATAATTTTTTAAATCTGATATAGATCAGTTGATATAATTAAAATAAAAAGTTATTTTACACAGTCACATTGCCCACTTTAGCTTTTTTATTCCAACTACCTTATTTAACAAATTTGTATAAAGATGGTATATATTTATATTTAATTTTTTCTCCTTTCAAATATGTAAATGTATAGGGATTACGTTTACATTTAAGCTCAGTAATATTGTAGTATAGTGGTGCGAAGTATTATTTATGGCGCTACTTGAACATTTTTATTAATTTGATAAATTCGATCATTTTAAATCATGTTTATTGGGAGCTTTATAATTTTAGAGACTTTTTCCAATCAGTCGTCAAATTACAAGATAAATATTGCACTTCAAATTCAATTGTAATCGATCGATAACAACAAAGAAAATTTGATGACAATTAGCGACATTTTTAAAATGTATAAAAGTCAAAAGCAATAAATACTTGAAATCCGGCAAAAATATAATTATAAGTGTAGACCCTGGTAGCACAAAGAAAATGCTTTCAAGGGTACAATAACTCAACGAGAAAGTAAACAACCCGCGGCTGGGCATTTCACGTCCATTGTGAAGACAGATTCCCAAACTGAAACCTTAGCTGTGTCTCTCAAGACATCAACCCACTTACATAAGAAACCGTTTATCAGCATCGTTTTTGTATCATTAACTTTAATTTAACCTTCAATAAAACACTTAACCCCCCGCATAAATGAAATGTTAACAATGCCAGTCCCGGAGCAATAATTAAAGCTGAATCATCGTTTAAACAGAAGGTCTTTTGCAGACGCTTCAAGTGTCTCCCCAATCCACTTTGAAGGTGGTTGAGATCCAAATACCCCATAGCTGTCATCAATTGAAATACTCTCTAAGCTGCTACTTTAATTGCCATCGTGTCTTTGTTTCGATTAAGGACTTTTAATTGAGGACCGTCAGACAGGGTTCGTCTGCCAGACATTTCGGCTTTTGCCCTTTGACATGCATCAATCATTCGGTGAATATGCAAATTTTCTCCAATAATGATTTAATTTCGGCCCCGTGTTCTTTTTGGCACTCTAATTAATTTTAATTCGCCAATTGACCCAAAACTCGGTGACCCACGCGAAATTCACCGCATGACTGACTTTGACTTGGCATTGTTTCCACTTTAACATTGTGAAGCAATTAAACCCTTTGCACTGAAACGGAAGTCGCGAACGCGCCCCTAAAAGCATGCAATGTTTTTGGTCAGGCATATGTGACGGGCATGACAAGCAGCTGACACGCCCATACGCCCATACCAATTAGCAGAACAGTAGCTGTCAGTTTTGTACGACTCTCCAGCACGTGCATTTGATGGCCAAAGTTGGCGTGGTCCAAACTTTTGGCCGAAGTATAAATCTTAAGCTGTCCAGAATGCCGTCAGCAACAGGCACAAAAAAAGAGAAACGAAAACCACAAGGTCGATTTTTATTGCCATAAGGAATTTTGTATACCCTTACAGTTTAATCCAAATAATAAATACTTATTAATGTTTAAAGCATTAAATGGTTTACAAAAATATTAAACAATAAATAAAAATTAACGTTAGATTTAAATTTAAGGTTTTCATCTTGACGTCATACTTAAACAAAAATATTATGCTATGTTACAAGACCTGTGGCCATAATTGTATACCCTGTTTCTAACATTTACAATATTTGAGCAGTTAAGAAGCCGCAATTCTTTTGGTCAAATTGCGGGCAACATCTGAACTAAACTGCAAACTTGAACTTGCCACAAAATGTGAAGACGTCAATGTCAGGCTCTTGAAAATTCCCTACACATTGCAAAGTAAATAATCGAAAAATAATAAGGAGGGGACTCAGTCAAAAGTTAAAGACTTTGGTATATATTTGTAGTTTTCTATAGACTGTGTCTATGAACTTTTTGTAAATTAAACTCTCTTTAAAGGTGTTTGGCCGGTTCGAAGTCACACAATATATTTATGTTATTTTATACACACTTAAGTACGTAAAGGATAAAATAAATTTTAATTTAAACAACACATTATGTTTTCTGTTTAAGCGTAACAAACTAATTTAATTTAAGGTTTTTATACTAGGATAACTATTTAGAGAAAATACGATATACATAGATCCGATTGCGGATGGGATCGAATTCCTTGTGTTATGCTTAAACATTTTTAAAACATTTAGTTATCGAGTATCGGCTTATATTTAATAGCTAAAGTTGCTGTTTCTAAAATCAAAAACATTGTTCTCAAGTGAAAAAATTTTAATTTTCGCCGAATTTGACGTCGCTAATACTTGCTTTATGTACAAAATTCTTTTATTTTTGTTCTGAGTGCTAATTATATAGATTTTTTCAAACCCATAACTACATAAAGTAGGGTACTAACTCAATTCTCCTAATTAATTCAATTCTGTATCGCATCACAAACCAATTAGGTAGCAAGTTCTGATGGTAAATGAGCCTATTTTTATATATACCTAACCTTAAACCAAAAAAACCTTTGATCATTGTAATTGTAAGAGCTTTATTTTTATTGTTTTGCAAAGGCCGTAAGCCGAAAAGTTACTCATTTAGAAGTACTTATAATAATACAAAAGTGTTAATTAGGGTAGAGAATGCGTGGACTTACGGAAGCTTAGGAACAATGCTTCAAGCTTAAAAAAATGTTTGTGTGTTTTTTACACAATTATTACACCTGAACAAATAAAGGAGCCGCAAAATGTTTTTGCATAAGCGAACAGACAAATAAGAATAAAACGTGCCACAGTTTCTTTTTACAACTTTGTTGCGAGGAGAGCGCAATTTGACATAGAGATTAAATTTTTAATTAAATGCTTTAGGCACGCGTTGGCAGGAAGGTGGCCACATGACTTGGCATACGTTTTGGGAGCACAGGGGATCAACGGAATAAACCACAAAATACCACTTGGCGAATCATCGAGGGACGCATCAAAACAACAGTTAAAAAGCAATTGAAATGCCGTACAAAACATGAACATCAAATCTCCAAAGAGCGGGCCACAGTAGCAAATATAATTGACATTGAATGACCTTTGCCAATAGAAATGGTGTGAATCAATAATTAAATAGACGAAAAAATTCGAATTGTGCTGCGTCAAAAAAAATAAAAAAGAGAAAAGTAGCAAATGACCAGAAACAATAAAGAAAAGAAAATTAAGGCGCTCCAACACAACGGAGCGTGTGCATATCAAAGGACCTCAAGGACTCGCTGCAGACTCAGCAACAGCCACAACAACAACAAATACAGTCCATAGACAAACAGCAAGCAGCAAAAAGTGCGAAACAATTGCGTGCTAAACGCCAAAAACGTCAAAGTCAAAAAAATTGTTAGAAAAAAAAACACACACATACACACACTAAATACAATAACAACAACAGGCAGACATGTAGCCGTAAATGGAAAGATAAATGACATCGGTACAAAAGAAATGGAACCATGGACAGGTCTATGCCATTTTATGTTTACAGCACCGTCCATTAGTCGACTAAGCTCTAGATGTTTTAAATTAATTAAGGTCAGAAGTAAAAACGCCGCGTGTACAAAACTATTTTATTCATATTTGCTGACGTTCTTTTAAGGGTTGAGAGCATTGACAAAATGCACCCTACCCCCCTCGATGATAAAGGACTCAATTTGCCCCACTAAAAGTTCAGCTCAGCATAAGAACCGACCTTCTTACTCATGTACGTTAGTTCATGTTCGTGTCAAAGTCTGCTATTTGACAGCAAGTTGAATTTGACAGGATGTTTTGCTATCACAACCTTTTGTTTACAAAATGTCACCAAGGATAAATTGTCGCAGCGTGTCAACAAATTTTTTACCGATCTCAAAAAAGGCATAAGCTATAAGTTCTTGTTTACCAAACGTACCCAAGTTTATTCTATAAATTCTCGCCGTTGCTTTCGAACACATTTCTGAAATCTGAGTATAGGGTATCTGCTCCCCTTCTCCTCCTTCCTGAATTCCTTTGCCAGTCTGAATTAACACAACTCCACAACTTTTCAGGCTTTTGGAAGTTTTTATTTTTTTTTCCAGAATTTTGTATATTTTTTTAAGTATTTGTTACAAATTGAAAATATGCTAAGCCGAAATATTGTTGTTTTCGTATATAGTATATATATATGGCAGATATATTTTCTCATATGCAGTGAAACGTTCATGTATCCTTACGGAATTAATTTCTTTGTGAACTCAAAAATTCAAATGGTTTTTACTTGAAATTCGAGTATTTTTTTATCAATACAAGTAATTATAAATATAGCGTCTAAAATATACAAAAAAGGAACAATTTATGGCGCTCGAGTTGTTGAAGAGCAGCTCATAAGTTATTTAGTTTTTATTATAATAAATGTAAATCGAATTTTTTTTATATTCTTGCACTTAAAACTAAGACATGAGCTAAAAAAATAAATTCAAATAAAAACTTTATTGAGAGTTGTTGTTGTTGAAAATGTTATACGTTTTGTTTTTTTTTTATTATTATTATTATTTTTTATTTTTATTTTTACTACGGGAAGTACGCACTTGATGGCAATATTGAGTTGGAGGCAGCCGCCGGATGTTCTGGGGCTGGCAGTTTTGAAAAAATTCAATCGTTGTTGAGGATTTTGAGACTACAGATAAGTTTTGCTACTTTCATTGATTTCCGGTTCTTCAAGTGGAAACCAAAGCATGTCGTTGTTTTGGGGACCCCATTGATGCATTCGTTGTTGTTGTAGTTGTTGTTTTAAAGTTCGTTTTCGTTCGTTTACAAAATTGAGCGGTGAGCTGTCAAAAATCGTAATAATGTTTATATTAATAACAAAGTAACAGTTGATTTAAACAAACAAATAATTAACTACAATAAATTACGCATCAAAAATTTTGAAAAGAATGCGTGCAATTTTCTACGATTTTTTTTAGATTGTTATTTACAATTTATATAGTTTTCCAATTAAATCGAATGGTTACTTCTAGTATATAGTTATTGTATGGATGTACTACGAATATAATATGTACTTCTAGGGGTACTACAGGGATATAGTATACGGCACTACATGTCAGCTAATGTAGTTTGCATGAACAAATTTTTCACATGCTGCGGGAGGGTATTCTTTTCCATATAATATTCTTACCAATTTGTTTGTATTGCATTTCGTTACATGTAATTTATGTAAATTAAAGTACAAAAAAATTACAGAAGTGCTATATGTGATAGCATCGCTTGTTATTAGAGCTAACGATTTTGAGTTGTGATTTGGCTTTTTTTATAAATTTTTTTCATTTGTTTTTTTTTTTTTGGTTTTTTGTTTTAGAAATAATCCTCTGCCTCAGCTGTGTATGGCAAATAAATGTAAATAAAATAAAAATAATAATGTTAAAATATTCATATTTTTGTAAACTAAACTACGACGTTTGATTTGAATTAAATGAAATATATTAAATTGTATTTTGATTATGTAGGATTTTCTAAACCGTCATCTATACAAAACGAATCTCTCTCATGCTTTAAATAAGGTTTTTTCACGAGCTTTTAAAATGATTTTCATGAATTCCAAAAATTTTTTTAAGATAGTGGGAGATTTGCCATAAAATATCAGAAAATATATACAGGGTGCGAGTGCATCGTATATACAACAACGAGAGTTTAAAATTGTCCTGCGACTACTTACGTGTCAGGGGTCTGGCTGGGTGCCTGGACCAGAGATAGCGATTCTTCACCGGCGACAAGTACGAATCACGGGCCACGGGGCTCGAGGCACGGGGCACCGAGGTGGCACGGAAGGGCACCAAATCATCCACATCCCACCAGAAGGGATCGCGCACAATCGATGAGATGGGCAAATTGGGGCTGGGGCTCAACAGATCCCTGAAGCGGTTGCGTGGGTGGAAGATTGGAAGTCCTATTTCGGTTCGACAATAGCATTGGTATGTGTTTATTGTCAAGTAGCAAAATCATCATTATGTTGTTGTTGTTGATGTTGATGGTGTGAGGTGCGTATTGTAGGGTATACAATTAGGTTTGTAGATTTTTGTTGTGTTTTGTTGTATTGCAATGTATACAAGAAGAGCAGAAAGAAAAATATTTTTGCTTTGCTTTTAGACTAAAATACAAAAATTAAACAAAAAAAAACAAGAAAAGACAACTCTTTAACATCAACAGTTTTTTGATACTTTCCATGCGTATGTGAGGTTTCATAGTGGAAAAATTACCAAAAATCAGAAGAAGGGAAGGACATGAAGATAGGACAGAAAGTATATAATATGAGCAGGATAAATGCCAGGCGCTACGGGAAGCAATTCAAAAAGCAATGTAAATGGGGAATAGCGTTTACGTGAATTCAGGATTAAAGACTTTAAGCACGGCGCTTACTTTTGGGCTAACAATTGTTGATTTTTTGTTTTTTTCTTTTTTGCTGATGCTGTTGGTAGTACATTCAACACAAAGAACGTAATAAAAATGTTGTTGGGTAAAAGCCAAAGTATACAAAAAAAAAAAGTAAAATTTTGACAAATTTTAGCGACACACACAGAGACTGAAACAGATACGAACGCATCGCGAAAAATATGGCAACAATTTTTCAACACGTTCGTCATCATCATCATTGTCGTTATTGTCGTCATTATCATGTTGTGTCGCATTGGGCAAGAAAAGCCATTAAACAACAACGAGAAAATTTTGTCTCTTCTTGTCTTGCATAAAGAAAAACGAATAAGAAGAATTTAGATTTTTACCCTCAGCATCGTAGGCGACTTCAGTGGGACGTGGTCCCCAGCGACCGGCTTTGACAGGAGTGGGACTTGGCGAGCCGGCGCGCTCAAAAATGCTTGGCCTAGTAGCAGCTGCATCGGCTGCCGCTGCCCCAGCCTCCGCAATTGCGGACAACTTACTTTCAAAGAGTTCATCCAATGGTTCCAGCGAGCTGGCGCGGAAGCTTGGTCGCGTGAACGGAGCCAGGCTAGTGGCGCGATCGAACACGGATGGTCCGCCACGTGGCACGCTGCCTTCGCGATTCCAGTAGACCGGTGGTGGCACATAGGGCTCGCTGCCAGCGCGGGTGCTGCGGCTGGGACGGAACGGCGAGGCCGAGCGGCGTGCTGCAAAAGTGAATAAAATACAAAGACTATGCTATAGCACGAGACTGCGCTCAAAATTGTGAAAAGAACATAATGTACGTTCTAACATTCTGCAAAAGGATCAATTATATAACGCATATTAAGTTTGATCCCTACGCTCATGAAATCCCAAGAGTTTTATAATTTATTCCAGTACAAGCGTTGTCAAAATCAGGCCAAGTTGGAAATGTGTTTGCTTGGTATAAAAATTCTTTTTTAACAGCTTTATCCCTAATCCCCTATTTCCTAACTATAAGACTTATTCACACAACTTTATCTAAGACACATTCTACTTACACGATTTACATTGTACTTATATTAGTAAGAACACTTTGGTTTTTAGTTTTTGCACTAAATTCAAAAATATTGAGCTTATTTGTCGAATTTAAAATCAAGAAAGAAAATAATATACCTATTTAGAGGAATATGTAATGGCGTTAACTATATAATATTAAATACTCCATTTTTAGGTGCTTAAATAACATCCTTAAAATCAAATGTTCATTCGCTTTGTGGATGTCACATAAAAGAACTTTCGAAAAATATTGATTTTACCTAAACGTTTTCCATTTCCATATTTTTTTGTGTTTGTTTTTTTTAAATCACTCACATTACTGACTTTTCTTAATTTGAATTTTTTGTTTAAAAATGTCTCTTAAAGTAACTTTTACTTCTCCTTTACTTATATTTGACAATGTACCTACCAGGAATTTGTGGCACACACATGGTAAACATATACATATGTGGGGAAAAATTGTCTCTTGTTGATAAGGTACTGACTATCTTCAAAGCTTGAATGGTTTTTTCTTTGACAATTTTCGAAGCGTGTGTCCATTTTCTAGCAGCTAAAATTGTCCCTACTCCTGTCTCTTACATGATGCAAACTACGTCAATAATATGTTTATATAACACTTTTCTTTGGAAAGTAAAAAAAATATTCAGCTGCTGCCGTTCTGCTTGGCATATCAACTGTGTGTGCGCTTCAAAAGGACTACTTAGTTTAATAAGCATCATGTCCTTGAGAGTCCTTAAAATAGAACTCAACATTAACATTTACTTTGAGATATTTCCTATGTAGAGATTTTATTCAAATGCATTTCTTCCTTTTGCACTTTCAGGAGCCGGAACATAATGGAATTTCTATTCTGTGCTTTGTTTAATATTAGGTAAGTACTTACCAGAGCCGTTTCCAAAAACACAACAACCCAACGATGTTTATTAGGTATAAAATCGAATCTCTAAACAACACACTAACCAAAATACATAGTACAAAATTACAAAACTGTGGGCACGAAACAAGTTATGAAATTTGACACATTCTATGAAGGTTTTTTGTTTTCTTTTGTTCGAATTCAACAAATAAATACTGCCATCAGAAATTACATGAAAAAAATACAACAAAAAATAAACAAATTGAATGTGAAACACATTGAACATAATATTCGTTAAATATTTCATTTGACTTAAAGGTTTAGTTTTTTAAGTATTGGCAGTTTATTTACAGGCACCGCACAGTGTATGTATCTATGTTCTTTTTTAGTAGTTGTGAGCTGGGGTCGACGAAGAGATGATAAACAATCACACAAAAGGACGTGGGACAATAGAAAGTATTAATTGAAATAAAAATTTAACGTTTAAATTTAAATTGAAATTTAACGGTGTTAAACAAAAGACAAATGTGTTTGAAAAATAAAATAAAAATTTGGAATATACATCAAAAAAATAAAAGGAAAACAATTACGACAACAGGACAAAACAAGATTAAATTTTAGAAAAAATATATGCAAAACACAGTTGTTTGTATTAAATAGTTTTTATTAATTCCTTTTGTATTAATCTAAGAGTTTCTCAGAGTTGTGAAAAGCCAGTTCAGTTCAAGAGCGGGATATTTATTTATCATACAGATTGTCAGCTATATGTATATTGCGCTCAAAAGTCAAAAAACTAGAAATTCTATGGTACAGCTGTTAGAAAAAATGGATAAGGCTTAAAGTAGTTGGGTGTGGGATGGTTTTAGGTTTGGTTGTGGGTTTTATAATGATTGAACAATGAACTGGTGAGCTGACGCATGACTTGAATGAAAACGGGAAGTTAAAATGTTTAATTTAATATATATAATTTTTAATTGATGTTTTTCTATGATATCTTCTGAGTATGTCTAAATTAAAATTAGATTTATATATGTTTTGTTTGGTTTTATTACTTTCGTTTTTTTCATGTTGTTGTTTGTTGTATAAATAAGTTAAAAATAAAAATTAAGTAAAGCATCATATCATACAATGAAACATTTAACGAAATTGTTTTGTTTTGTTTTCCATTTACTACATTGGGGGCTGGATTCTTTTTACAGACAATTTATTTTAAAATTATTGTTATCATTACTCGTTGTTTTCTTGTTTAACAATTTCTGCATAATTTTACAATTTACTAAAGCTAAGCCAAAACAAAAGTTTTCAACCAGTTAGCTTTTTTCGAATGTAAACGCTCAGCGCTTCAAACCTTAATGGCTGCAAGATATAGTATACGATACAGTGTTAAAGATATAGTTGGTTCAAGCATTTTTAGAAATCGTCAAATGGAAACTTGAACAAAGCAAATTTCTTGTGTTAAAAAATTTGCTCGTCAAGTTTCGAGTTGGTGTTTCAATTTTTTTTTTATTTTGTCTGTAATGTTGTTAACTGAATTTGAAAAAATTCTGTTGAGTTGATGTTTTTCTTTCGTATTGATGTTATTTTGCTATTTTTTTCGTGCTTACATTTTGTAATTTGTTCGCGTTTTTACAAGTAATTTTAAATTTTGTATTCGTTTATCATAAAATTCCAAATTTCGAAGATTTTATTTTAAATGTTGCTGATGTTGTTGTTGTTGTAATGGTTACTTTTTGTTGTTGTTCTTGTGTTTTATTTTGGACGTATTTAGTAAATGTCTTTGATATCCTTACCCTTGTTGAGTTCAGCCAACAGCTTATCCTCTGGCTCGTATTCCAAAGGCACCAAAGAGTTTGGTGTGAGTGGCTTGTCTCTCAAGTAGAGACCATAGCGAGATGGATATCTGAAAATTCACAAATAATATATTAGTCAGTTGTATAGCTTATGTGCAACATACTATGGTAGGGTATAGTGTACATTTAGCTACTTTACACACCTGCGCTCAATTTCCTGCATGCGCTTCAAATGATCATTCCAGGCCTTCTCTGCATCGTAATTAGCTGGAACTGTGAATGGAAAGTATAATATATTTAATATAGAAATTTACACCAACTTATATAAAAATGTAAAAAAGCATTCAAAAATAAAAGAAGGTAATAACTCAACAAAAATTAAATGCTTACATTTGAAGGCAAAATAAAAATTTAATAGACGCTGTTAAACTTGAGCTCAGAGCGTATACGTTATATTCCCAATTGTCAATAAAAGCAGTTGGATATACGTACGATATTTATCCAATAAAAGCGGTTTTTGTAATTTTGTGATTAATAGGCAGCAGAAAAGAAAAAGAATTAAGATATAATATTTGTAAAAAATTGCATTTCAACTAATTAAGCCTTGGGTATGGAATGATCAAGAGCAAAAAAGTGAAAATGAAATCATATGAAGATGCAGTTCAGGTTAAAATTTTAAATGCGATACAAAATACCTTATGAATGTCATGAATTTTAATTTGTATAATAAAATATTCGATTTCCACAGCACAAGAAATTGTTAAAAAAAGTTTTTTATTGAATTTAAGCCAACAGAACTACATAAGAAAAGTGCTATAAATCATTCTGAATATTATACTAAACACAGCTAAGTACACACACATAAGCTAATGCTACAGATAATTCTCATCGTATTTACTAAATATATAACTAAAATGTTGATTTTGCCTAGAGAGAAAAATTTTGTAGTTCGCTGCGTTGAGATATATATGTATATATATTCTTTTAAATATATTTTCTTAAAATTTTCTTTTGTCGATAAACATTTATGTATTTTCTGAAACATTTATGAGAAAAAAGAAAGAAAAAAAAATTGGTTAGTTCCGAAAACAAAAAGTACATTTGACTGTGGGGCACCAGTTAGGGGTGTGTGCGTGTGTGGGATTGTAGCGTATAAACAGAAGAAAGCTTTGTTACAGGGACACGCAGGGAATGGACGATCATCAACAATCACAAAAATTATATAAAAAAATGTATCTAAAATTGTATGCCTCAGTTATTTGATCCGAAGCACGCATGAGCAAATTGAAAATGTTCTCCCGTGCCTTATGTACCTGGCATATACATATTATATATATATACATCTGTGTGTGTGTGTTTGTGTGTTTACCAGCACAAAGCTTATGAACATGTGTATATTTTGTCTAAAACTTTTGTGGGCCTTTGCCAAAAACAATTCACCGAGCGCACAAATACTGAAAATCATTGACGTAATTCTATTTTAGCTTTGTGCTGTTATTTTTCTCTTCAGCTTTTAATTATTTATATAATTATGAAATCATAGAGAAATATGTAGCGTAATTTGGCAACCCGTTAGCAATTCAAGGTGTGCTGCTGCAAAGGCATTAGAAATGCATGATTGGCAGGTGCAATGATTGAAATGCGCTGACTGACTGACTGGTTGGTTGATTGATGGCACGACTGAGCCATTAAAACAAAAGAAAAGCAATCAATCAAAGCTCGTAGGCAATAGAATTGTGCGGGTTGCTGTTGCTGTAGGATAAGTTTTAGTACTTAATAAAACAGTTGAACCAACTGGGCAAACTTACTTGTTCGGCTGTAATGATGATCGTAGATGGCACGTGGCGAGTAGCCGTAGGTGTCACGGCTCACTGGCAAGTATCTGTAGCCAGATGACTGAACGCGCTCGTTGGCCGTGGCGGGCTCATCGTAGATGCTCCTGTATGTGGGCGAATCCAGGTACGAGCTGTATGGGCGAGAGGAACGTGGCGCATCATGGGCGCGAATATCCTCGGAACCTGTGGAGTAGCATACGAATCAAGAATTATAACAGACACTACGATTGCTTTAGTTCATTAGGTTTTGTGCTATTTTAGCTATTTGGCTCATTGCCAAAAAACACAAAATTGATTTCATTTTCGTGTTTCGTATTTTGAATTTTGTATTTCTATATGAGCGCCTAGTTATTTTGCCTTGGCGAGGCAGCCACATTTTTTCGCTTTGTTTGGCTCATGAGCACATAGTTAAAATATTTTCAATATACATATATAATAGATGTATATATATATATCAATTTAAAGAAAGCTTTTCACATTTATATGACTATGAGTTGTGTGTAGCTTTTTTGGTGATTACGTTTAAAATGACACCTGCCAAGAGGAATAAAAAATAGACCAAAATTCTATACGCTGATGGGCTATTTATGTAGCTCCTAAGTCTATAATACTTTTCATTTGATAGCGCGCTCAAAAAACGACAACTTTAATAGATGCTCATATTTTATGTTTACATTTTATGATAGATCTACTGAATTGCAATTTTGTATTCTAGCTGTTATGGCTTAGGCATTGAGTTATATGATTAATACTTACCCTTCAGGGATCTGATGTAGGATTGCCAGAATTTGGCCTTCTTGCTGGGGCTCTCATTGCGCCCAATCATTTCCAAATGGCTCTTGAACATTTTGATCGATTTGTTTTGTGTCTTTCAAGCACAAGAAATAATCGTTGAACTCGTTCGCTGCAATACGAAAATATTTCCCAATTATATTATCAATCCTAATTTATTTTGTTCGATATTGAAAACTTTTTTTTTAGAAAAATTGCACTTTGCACCAATTTGAAATGCTTTCTGTCAACGCAAAAGTCTACGACTCTTAAGTTTTAGCGCACGTTTTGGCTCTGGTTGTGAGTTGTATACGATTGTTCAAATGTCAACACGCACGAGATTGGGACAGCACACAGCCAGAGATGCTTTGCTATAGATGTCGAGGTGGATGTGGACGTGGATGTCCAAATCTTGGCTGACTCGGCGCTTTTGTTCAGTTCGAAAATAAACAGACTGTGTGCCACTTTACAGCAGAGCAAAGTTTAAAAAAATTGTATAAAATAGTTGTCTATTTGTATATATAAAAAAATGTATATATTTTTGTATATCTACAACAAGATCAATCACTAAAAATAAATTTATTTCTCAAATAATATCGTCAGCATACGCAGACAAATTATATACGTATGTATATACATATCAAAATCTATATGAAACGGCACACTGAATTTTTCACACTCTCTATATGTGCATATATATAAAACTAGCAAAATTCTATATACATAAAGTCGATCTGCTGCTTGTATGAACAAACTGAGCGCCCGTGTGTGTGCGTGTGTGTGTGTGTGTGTGAACATATATGTGTGTGACGACGATTGGCGCGAGCTGCAGCTAAATTTGCGTTATTTTTAAATGTCCTTGAGTTGAATTTTTCCTGACGGGCGTCAGGCTAAAAAGACGACGCCAAAATTCTCAATTTAATTAATTCGAATTTATTTTTTTATTTTATGTGTATTGCAATCAAGTTTTGTTAAACATTTTCAAGTAACCGCTTCCAAGAAATGTACATATGTAGTTCATAAAATATTAAAATTTTCAATCATCATTTGAAATTACGAAGGAATTTTTAAAATGGCTTTCTCAAACATTCGTATCAAATTCAACACTTCACAATGGCTTTGCTAAACTTCGATCAAACTTATTCAATATTCACTTGGTGTCAAATGTCTTTGGCTCTTATATAATCAGCCAGTCGCAATCATATTTTGTCATAATTCCATTTTCAGAAAAGCAGTTTAAAAATCGATCTGAACACTCTCTGTTTATTTCAAATATGTTTTTCACTTTGTGATTGTTCAAATAACTGCACCACATTGTTTGATTAATTATTTAATTGTCCCATTTAAATTCAATTGATATTATTTATAAGTATTTCTTGTCCATAGTCTAATTTTTGCTTGGCTTACAATTTGCTTTACTCCTAAAAAATAGCGATCTATCCTCAACGAAGAATTTTTTCAAACTGCAAACCATTCGAAATTCGCCTCACCAGTTTTACTCGTTTCACCATTTGCCATTTGTTTCACACACGACAAAAGCACGATATTCCTTTACGGCGTAGGTAGCCGATCTCTACATATCTATATCTGTACGTGGCCAAAAAGCTCTGCGAGTTCGGCTATAGCTTTCGGCAAATCGGTGGGCAGTCGAGGGCGGCATCTGACGGATCGCGCCCACTCATTGTTGTGGATTCAAATGAAAGCGATGACGGCGACGATCATAAAAAGAAAGCCCGAAATTAACCAACACCCATACCATCATAATCATATATCGAAATAACTTGGGCATTATTCTTTGTGCGAGTATATACTCCTGGTTTCATTTCTTTATTTTTGCTCTACAAACGTTGTCCCATTCATATTTGTTCATAATATTTTGGTCTCTTTACATTTTTTGCTATTAAATCATGCAAAACACACATTATCTGAATGAAATGCGTCAATTGTGGTATTGAACTGAGCATTGAACTTGGTCTTCCCGAGACCTTAACTCATTCTTAATTTTAATTTAAAATAATATATATATATTAAAGTTTCAGCATGTCTCTGCATATATTTTAACTGTTATGCATTTCCATAACAAGAATGATTGTGGGCTGATACAATATAAATATAAATAAGCAAAAATAAGGCTACAGAACAAAAGAACAAAAAGAGCTGAAATTTTTAAGTAAACTGTGTCAAATCAAAAATAATAGACCAGGAGGCCTTTAATCTTATTTCCTACTCGAAACACACTTCTTCAGTAAATGGAAAGCGAATATTTTGCGTACAAAAAATTATATTTACGTTAAGTTTTTAAATCCGAGAAATTTAAAAACTGCAAAATATTGGTATATTAATTTAAATTTATTTAAAAAAATAAAGATTAAACGAATGAGTGTTCACATTGTATTCTGGTCAGTTATTTTAATTTTTGACTTTTATTCAAGCGTCACACCGGAAGCGTGAAAGGTCATGCTCATGACATTCACAGTGATTTTAATATTCACGTTTATTTAAGTTTACATAAAAGCATTTGTGGTATTTTTACACGAGTGCATCATGTTTATAAACCCAAACTATACCTGTTCCGACTAATAGAATTCCAAAGTGATGGCTCCATGTGGCCAATCGATAAATAAACAAAACTGGCCAGCAATTTAAAGAAAACAAATCAGTTTCCACAAAATGTCTACAACATAAAACCTACAGAGATAGGAAATAAAATGTGGGTGGAACATGTAAACTAAAGGCAACAAAAGCTTTGTCGATCACCATGGCTATATGCATGGGCTGCGGGTTGTGGAAATATACTTTTATTTATAGTGCTGTTATCTGAGCTCCGCACAGGCAATTTGACCTTTCAATTTACAATTGTTTATTTTCGTATAACACATTTTATAAACTAAATTCCTTTTTCCGTTTATGTTAAATATTTTCAGTTAAAGCAAACAAAAATCATTCTGCGTAATGTTGACCATTAAAGGCTGTTGCAATTGCATCGGACTCGCTCGTTTGACTTTGTTTGTTTACCTTACATAAGACGGCAAATGTGTTTTGCCCTTAAACAAACTATATACAAATGAGACGTAATTGGTGGACTTGAACTTGACTTTGTGTATGCAAATGCAGTGCACAAAAGCAAACCCCCAAAAGCAAAAAAAAGAAACTAAATAAAATCACAAAAGAACTATTGGGAAATACCTGGCAGAGATCTATTTTGGCAAATCGAAATGTAAAATTCACCTACTAAAAGTGTTGTATTAAAAATCGTTTAAACTTTTACTTTCTGGCACACATTCGCATTGGCCAAGCGAGACCATTTTGATGTTTTTTTAAAACAACAAAATGAAAACCAAAAGTACTTTAATTACTTTGATGTTGATTTGATTGCCAAGTGCAAATGATTCGGGAATATGCCTTTAAATGGGCATCCATATGGATTCGACACTTTTTTAAAGAGATATTTATGAGAATGCTTTTCCCTATACAACGTGCATGATTCGATGTCATTCTGACTTTCAGAACATAAAGATACAAAACGCCCAGATCATGGGAAAGGGTTTAGAAGGCCATTCTGCGGACTTTCAAGGGTAAATCAAATAAAATAGCTTTGCAGTGGGGAGAAATAAGTCAATATACAAAAGTAATCGAAAGTTTGCTTTAAACTTATCAGAAAGGCACCATTCGAAGCGACTTTTCAATGCTGCCAGACGTAACAAAAATATATCGTTACTCATCTTTAATTTTTATTAAGTTTTTTCGCACGCTGTATTTGTTTTAGAAGAGGAATGTAGTCACTTAAACTGATTTTCCATATGTATAATTTTATGGCAAGCCACAGATAAAAATCTTATATTTACCGACAGTGTCATTTTTAAACCTAAAAAATAAGGGCTAGTCTTCAAATGCAGTTTTCTTAAACCAATTTAGGCCATTCGTAAGGACCAAAGGCTGCATACGCTAGCATTATGAGTACCCAGTTTTAGGTAATCTTTATAAAAGTTTCACTTTTAATATTAAGTACATTTAATAATACCATATTATAAAAATAAAAAAATTTTGAAGTGTTAAAAAATGGTAAATAGATAGAAATACTTACTTTTAGTGATTTTCTTAAATTTTATTAAAGATTTCAAATATTAATTACAAGCTTAAATCACACTGGTTTGCCCAACAAAAACATTAAACCTAATACATACATATTCAACTGGTTTCACTGAGAAAGAGCGAGAGAGCAGAAATTACACAAGCCGCGGTTCCCACAGGTATTTAGCACGAGCTTGCACTTATAATTCCCAAGTGGCTCTATCCATAGCAGACGTGACTCTTAAGCCATTAGCCAAAATGACTGATGTAGGACTGAGTGCGAAATTGTTACCTTCCAGGCTCGACTAAGCTTAACTTAAGACATGAAACAACTGAATATATAAAAATCGCAATTATTTGCAAGCAGCAAATTCTACGCAGTGCCATTTATCATTGTTGGCAGACCGAGTACAAATATGTACCATAAATAATTTATATATATGAGGCACTTGTGCAAAGCTGGCCTCTTAAGAAATGAGGTCAATTATTAAGATAATTCTTAACGCTCACTTTCTCTCGCTCTCTCTCTCTCTCTCTCTCTCTCTCTCTCTCTCGCTTGCTTACTTTCTCTCCTGCTGCATTTTACAAATGTAAATAGTTTCGATGTTGCCAACTAGTTTGCCATAAACAATCGAGCAAATGCCACACTGGCAGCTAAACAAACAGCAGCATTCATATATATCATGAAGCAATTATTTAATTACATAGGTATATACAAGTGTATATGTATGCAGTAATTTGTTTTTGAGGCAATAAACTACAAATTCCATTTTTATGCTTATAAATTTGTTGCACTTGGTTTCAATTAATCCCCAAATTTATTTAAAATTGTTTATCCGAGTGTCAGGCGTAATGAAACGAGACGAAACTGAAAATAAAAATTGCACAATGTCAACGCGGCGTATGAGCAATTCCCAACTTACGTGAACTTGTCTAGAAAACAAACTAGCGAGAAAAAAGAAAGACATATTCAAATCAAATTTTGAGTCATACGTTTGGCAGCGTGCAACTGCCTGCCTATGGCCATTTTGTAAAGGCGATTTAAGTAGGAGCAAAAGAATATAGAAAATAAAATAAATAAAGTTAAAGCTCTCGGCACTCTATAGACTATATGCTATAGTCGTTCCTACAGCATCGCTTATATATGTATATTTAACCTTAACATATAGCAGCCACCTTCAAAGCGCAAAAATATTCAAATAGATTTTCTCAAAAATATAAAAATAAATATATGCATGCATATACATATGTACATACAGTCGACTCTCGGATCATGTGTGTATCTCTCTCTCTGTATCTCTATCTACATCCAGGGCATTGGATAGGGTATATTGTTGCTCTCGGCATTACCCACGCAAATGAACTTGAAAATTAATTGTCTGCCTCATAATTACATTCATGCGTGCCAGAGTGTACATGGATATACAGCTATGTACATAGGCTACCTATGTAGGGGTATGCACATAACATATTTGCCCATTGCCAGTAGGTGTTGGCTCTAATAATTTATTTGCCTTTTAGACTTTTCGTTTGTTTTTTTGGATTGTTTATAAATTCATTAAAATTAACGCCAGTCGCGAATGTTTTTGCTTTTATTTTGCATATGTTGTGAATTTTCGTCGTTGTTTTTGGAGGCTGGAAAATTCAATGAAAACATGTCGAATCGCCATATAAAGAGAGACATAGAGATAAACAACGTGAACTGAAATATTTTAAGCCTTTGCAGTCTATTAATTCAAATTCTGAAACTAATTTAATCTTTTCCGCATAGAGTTCAGTTCGTTAGACTTGACTCCTTTTATCTAAACAGAAACCTGTCAAAATCCACGAAATAATCTCCACCTTATAGCACTCCATCACTCAATGTCAATGGGCATGACAAATTTGCCCATCACTCGAGAGTGTTACACGATGGTCAAGGACATTAAGGTCAATGGTGCAGCGTAGAATTTTAGAAGCCAACTTTGTATGCAGATTGCATTCACTGCTCGCCCCTTTTCAAATATGTAGTCATAATTTGCCATGATTGATGATAACAAGTCCTGAAAATCTGGCAGCAAATTCACTTCACCGGATTTTATTTTTTTCTTAAATTTCTTTTCACTCTTTGCATTTAATTTTCGAAAAGCCATTTCGCTAAAGCTGTTAACACTTTATAGGCTTTGAAACACTGTTGCTGACAGTTGCAGTTTATTTAGCCAAATTAGCTGGTATTAACGATGGACACGTGTCGGCACGACACGACTTATAAGAAGAGCCGACACGCCCTACTTTTATTATAGTGCATTTTTTCAGCATTTTAATATTACTATAATATATTGCAAGGTATTCAAGCAAATTAAACATTACCGCTTATTTTTTCCCATTGTAAAAACGGGTAAAAAAGGGTAAAATAAAGCTGTGAAAGTGTAGGTAATATATGAAAGGCTATATCTTCGATCCCATAATTTTTTAATAATCTGTGAGCTTAATCTGTCTGTTACTTTGACCTTGCCAATCGCAGAAATTATAAATTAGTCTGCCCAAGTTTTATAAAACATATCAGGAGATCGCTGCATTCCTCTCTGTCCCCCCTTCTTTTTCTCTTTCCCTCTCTCTCCCCGGCTCTTCTTATCTGTCCTTCAGTTACTTTTTCTCATCTCTTCTCCCCTTCTTATTCTTTCTGTATGTCTCTCTTTCTCCTTTGTATTTCTCTCTTTTTCTCACTTTCTATTTATCTTCTCCTGTATCTCTATCTCTCTCTCCCCTGCTTCCTCTCGCTCTCTCCCTGTCTCTCTCTCTCTCTATTATACTCTCTTTTCACTTACCCCAACTCTCACTTATTTACTTACTTATTTATGCGCATAAAAATCGGTACTTCATTTGATAAAATCTTACAGAGGAGTTCTATGACAAACTAGAACCGTTCTTATTCGCCCTGACAACTTTTGTTCTTTTATTTTATTATTAAAGAAGTTTACTGTTAAGTTTTATTTGGTTTTTGTGAGTTTCAGTTGTACTTTAATTATATTTGTATATTTTTGAATAATACCAAAGAGTTCTCCACATGACGCTGACTGCACTTCCTTTCACCTGTGACCACTTCCTGCGGTAGCTACTGATATTAGCATCCTATCAATAGGGCGCTGACGTCACTAAGCAGCACGTTCACATCCTGTTTATTATTTTGGCAAATGAAACACGCAAAAAGTTAAAAACAAAATACACATATAGTACATATGTTTATATATCCAATGAGTATTCCATTCATGAATAAACGCCGCAACGTAATTGGCCGATAAAAACGAGACAACAAAAATGTAATAAAAATACGTATAATATCAAAACCGTAGAACTGAAACAGATGACAGCATTTTGGACAATGTTTTGATCTGTTTGGCACAAGTGTTTTGAGGGCGTTTAGTGTTCAATGTTTTTCGTTATTTGTTTTTGCTGCCCAATGCCAAATGGTGGGTGGCGGAGGAGCCCCTGCTGTGGCCGAAAATGAAAGTTTTCGTTGTAGTTATTGCTTGTTATTTAATTTATATATATTTTTTTCCTGTAGTCTATACAATGTTGTGTTGACAATTTTGTCAAATTTTTGCTTGTAGCATGTCTAAATAAGCATTTTAGTCAGCTTTGTTTTTTTTTTGATATTTTTTTTATTTTATGTAGTTCGCACATCATTGTGTTTTATAAATAGCTTCGATGTCGTTCACATATCTATATATCTTAAAGATTTATATGCCTTAAGGCCAGTTTTTTTTAAATGTATTCTAAATACATTTAAGAAAACACCAACAGGAAAATGCCAACATAAAATGGCTTGCAAAAAAAGGAAAAGCAATGGAAAAAGCTTTTTTATTTCTCATACAACTGACGTCAAGGGATTGTGTTTTTGTTTATATGATATCTTATGGGAAATTTAATTTATCACGGATAAAATTTAAATTAAACTTATAAAAAGCAATTTACCGTACACAATTAATGCATGAATGCACAATATAGTAAAGTTCAAAGCAAATCAATTCGATCATAAATTTAAGTTTTTTAACGCAATTCCCGAACGAGTTTATGCCCCAAATGCAATGAAGTAAAACGCTTGGGTAAAATGCAAATACTAGATTTTCCATAAATTTATTATTTTTGGTTTTTATTTATCAGCTTTACATTCGGCATATCGGGTATAGCAATTTTTTATGCGTTGCCCCAAAGATAAATTTATGAATGAAAAAAATTGTGGTGTGAGTGCGGATAACCATAAAGCATACAATGAAATATGTTTATGACAAAACAAATGGCAATAAAGCGTAAATAAAGCTATGCAAAGTGAGAGTAATGTATATTCTTGCTTTCTTTTTTATTTTGGCAGTATTTGCTGTTGAGATTTGGGATGTGACTTGTGGCTTGTCGCCTTTAAAAGCTGTTTCTAGGGACACATTCATTCATATTTGATGTGTTTGGTAACTACAAATTCTAAGGACATACTAAGTAAACTCTATTTGGTGTTGAATATCTTCTTTTGAGCCAACAACACTGTGCAGCTTTTGGCTCGTTGGAGCGTTAATTCTCTGCGGCATTCATCTGATATTATTCCTGAATTTACCTCCAGCCTGACACTTTCAATTTAACTGGAGCCTCATCTGTTATGCCAGGACGCACTTCCAGGCGCCGCAATTTGTGCACTGGCAGCCTTCTCGTAATTTACAGCAGATTGTAAGCAACTGCAGCCTTGAGGTGTCCCATTTATCCGCCTCGCAGCCTGCTCAAGTGCATAACTCAATTTACAGCTTTTAATGACTAACATATGACTTGCAACTGACACGAACATATGCGAATGCAACAGTAATAACATATGTCGCCCTGATGCCCTGATGTCCCGGTGAATCCCACAGCTATTTATTATGCAAGTTTGACAAGAGCACTCTCAAGGCGCTGCTACTTTGAATATGGGGCAATTACTCGGGTGCACGGGGCATGTAGTTAGCTGCATCGGCAGGTGCCTTTGAATGCAATTGAATTAGCGTTGATTTGAGGCGAGCCATTGCCCAGATTGCCAACGAATGTGCTTGCCATTGTATAAATAGCAATTGTCCTGCGCATTTACACTTAATTGTTGGCTATGTACGGAGAAATTGACTTGGCTCAATTAACAGCCACTTACTGAGGCAATAAAAGCTGCATAGAATGCGGAGTAGAGGGCGAACCGTCTGACCGACTTAGGCTAAAATTAACGTAAATGGCTTGCTGATAAAAACCATTCCACCATTTACTGCTAGCCACAACTTGTCGTTCTAACAAGCGACACAAAACGTATCTCGGCGTACTCTGCGTATGCGTTGTAATTGCATATTCCACTTAGATACATTTTGCATCTCTCGGGCACTAATTGCATTTTACACATAACAACGTTATTATTTAATATTCTTTCAACAGACAACTCGATTTGCAAGTAACCCGTTGCGCATGCAATGCGCCGTATACGTAATATTGCGATTGCTTTTTCAGAAAATACACAGATATAAGGAGGCGCTATGTAAGGCAGATGAATTGCGTTCAATAGTGAAAAGATAAAAGCTTTATAAATTGATCTGCGGCGCACATAATTTAATTATATTTATTTGTACTAAAAAGTAGATATTTATGCGTGACCAACACATTATTCTGTAGAGTTTATAAAACTCGTTTGCCCATTTTAGCTATGTAATACAACTTTATATAATAAGAAAGAACAAAAATTTTAAAAAAATATTTTTAAATATAAATTTAATCATATTTATCAATTGAAAATAAATTTGTAAAGATAAACTCAGCTTCAGTGATAAAATACATCATATATCATTGGCGCGTACGCATATTAACATAAAAAATGTTTCATTAATTCATTAATCAATTAAATACTTTAATTTTATATTATTTATGTACAATCTTTTTAAAAATTTACAAATATTTTTCGGCAGTTTTCGCCGGATTTAAGTATCATAAACTATATTCGAAAATTTTCCAACTCCATTCCTATTGCAGGGAATCATGCAGCTGTATACACAGGCTGATAAATATTTCTAAAATATCTCACTACAGATATATTAAAAACGTGCCAGTCTAAATTAAAAGTCAACAGTTTTCCGCCAAATAATCACAAATTTTCTATCACTTGGCCGCACAATTGTTGATTTAATGCAAAAGTGGTGATCGACTGATGAAACCGATGCATCAAAAGGCGAGCCAATCTATTGACATATTTCCCCAAACGCTACACAGAAAAAAAAAAGTCGAACTGATTTTGCCTGGAGCTGGCATAAATTATGAGGCGCCAAATGTCTGGCGCATTGCACAAAAGTCAACATTGGTTGCTCGCCTTTGGGGATTGGGCCAAAATGTGCACAGTTATCCATGAAAACTAAAGCCACACGGTGCCGACCAAATATTGTAATACAATTTACATATAAAACATCACGGGGCGTATACTTAATGTGAAGAGGCCTCACAAGTCATAAGCAATTCATAAATAATTCAAGTTGTCTGTGAAAAATATGAATGCTACTTTAATAATAAACAAAACAACAAAATATATAAGACTATAAAAATCGGACATATTACTATGTCAATATTTTTAATTTATTGTTTGGTTTAATAGTGTAAATAACCAACTGGTATATCTGGAAAAGATGGACGTAATTTTAGACCATATATTGTCAAAATTTATGCAGAAATGCATATATATTGCTTTATATTAAGGCGGAAATTAAGTTGTTTATAACAAATGAAATCTTTAATGACATATAAAGCTCAAAACATTTGCTCTATGATGATTCTAAAAACCAGCCCAATTTTCTTTAACGCTAGACGTTATATTAAACAAAATTACATAAAATGTTGGCAATTTTGAACTGTTCCAGGAAATTTTTTGTTTTTAACATAGGGTGTATTCCAGTATTAATTATACCCTGTATACAAATTAAGTTTAAACCAATCTCTCTTATTGAACTTAAATCGATTAGTTTCGAATGCTAATCGCATAAGTATACTTCACCTTTATCAAATTATAAATAACTCAAACTTTTCCGAAGATCGAATATAACTAACTAATTAATAATAAAATAAAAATAATGTCGACTCTATTCAACAGGTAAAAACAATGCAAAGTGCCAAAATTGCTCCGACTAAGTGAAGCAGAGATCTTCATACGGTAGCTAAAACACAGTCGTTGGCAAGATGTATGGACTGCTGTTGGAGAATCTATCCGAGTACATCAAGTCCGTGTACGGGGAGGAAAAATGGGAGGACATAAGACGTCAGGCGGGCATCGATGCGCCGTCATTCAGCGTGCATCAGGTGTATCCCGAGAATCTGCTGCAGAAGCTGGCTAAAAAGGCGCAAACGGTAAGAGAACTAGCTACAGAAAAATAAATATATATACATATAACTTATACATTCAGAAAAAAAATATAAGAATATTATACTTAAATTGCAAGCGTTTTTTAATTAGCTATGCTTTCAAAGTTTCTTGAATTGAGAACAAAATTCTTATTTGAAAAACGAAAAAAATTCCAGATTTGAATAGAATTCTCAATCAAAGAAAATGTTTACGCTTTATCTCGTAATTTAAAAATGTTGTTTTTGTTTAACAAATGAAATATAATTCATATTTATTTTAAGGATATTAAAAAATAAAGTGTTCTTGAATTTTTAAGAACACCGCTCGTGCTCCGATTTCTCTAAGTATATATACCTTATATAATATTTCCAGGTACTAGGCGTATCGGAGCGCGAATTTATGGATCGTTTGGGTGTCTATTTTGTTGGCTTTGTGGGACAGTATGGATACGATCGCGTTTTATCTGTGCTGGGCCGGCACATGCGTGACTTTCTTAACGGTCTGGATAATCTCCATGAGTATCTGAAGTTCTCGTATCCGCGCATGCGGGCCCCGAGCTTTATATGCGAAAACGAGACCAAACAGGGCCTCACGCTGCACTATCGATCCAAGAGGCGGGGCTTTGTGTACTACACGATGGGGCAGATACGCGAAGTGGCACGTTATTTCTACCACAAGGAGATGCACATTGAGCTGGTGCGCGAGGAGATTCTATTTGATACGGTGCACGTGACCTTTCAGCTGACATTCGACAATCGCGCCTTCACCCTCGCCTCCCTGGCCATGACGCGTGAGGAGAAACATTTGCCAATCAGCGCACACGTCCTATTCGAGATATTTCCATTCTGCATCGTGTTTGGGTAAACTTGTGCACTTAATTAATGCCCTTGAGCTTTCGTTACAATAATCCCTCCCCTCATCCTTGCAGCGCTGACATGGTTGTGCGGAGCATTGGCAACTCTTTGATGGTCATATTGCCGGAGCTATTAGGCAAGAAGATTACAGCCTGGTTCGACTTGGTGCGCCCGCTAATTGCATTCAAGTTCCAAACCGTATGTGCTCTGGGCCAGCGTTTATCCATGTTTCCTAATTAACTCTGCTCATTAGATACTCAATCGCACCAACAACATTTTCGAGCTGGTTACCGTGGATCCGGTTACAGAGCGTTTGGATGCACAAAATGAGGACCTGTTGTTGCACGACGATGGCAGTGAACCGGAGAAGTCCCTCAGGCTAAAAGGTAAAATTTCAGATTTTTAAGTACACTACAATTTTGATTCGAACAATAAAATAGTAAGGATTGTCTGAATTTAAGAAATTGGGACTAAAAATCTGGACAAACCCTAGTGACTGTTTTATCAGATGTTTTATTTAAATTCTGATTCTTAATGCTTAATTTAATAATTGTTAGTTTGAAAATAATTTAAAATTTTTACTTGTGCTTTAATTTTTTAATTTATTTTATTTTGTGATTTTTATACTAGTTCACAAAGTGAAGAGTATATTGGGTTTGTCGAATGTCCGTCTTGCTGCCATGACGATCGAACATCGACAAAAATATTTCCTCAATATTAAAGCTAGAGTCATGGCATAGATTGTTGGTGACCCCCCTCAAAGATTGCGATATCCTGGCCATGCCCACTAGAACGCCACGCATTAAAATATGGAAATGGCTATAGCCAAAGAAATCCAAAAATTGTAATCTCAATAATGAAAATATTTGAAATGCAGAATCAATCTAGAGGACAAACCATGAAAAAAGTCACATCAAACATGAAAATCGGTTAAGATTTGACAAAGTTATGGGCGTTTGAAATATGGGAGCTATGGATCCTAGAGTGTTACATGTCAAAATTTTTATCAATTTATGCATGATTTTTGACAAAAAATTTGACCCCCTCAGAATCGGTTTTAATGTTGTTTTTTATACTAATTGTGACAACCACAATCGATTAAAAATATAAACTTGGATTTCTAAATTTTGAAAAAAAAATTTTTCGGAAATGAGTAAGGGGAGTACATGCTTTTTTTGGAAAAAATCCAAAAAATTGTATTTTCAATAATGAATATATTTGAAATGCAGAATCAATATAGAGGACAAACCATGAAAAAAATGACATCAAACATGAAAATCGGTTCAGATTTGACAAAGTTATGGGCGTTTGAAAATTGGGAGCTATGGATCCTAGAGTGTTACAAGTCAAAATTTTTATCAATTTTTGCATGATTTTTGACAAAAAATTTGACCCCCTCAGAATCGGTTTTAATGTTGTTTTTTATACTAATTGTGACAACCACAATCGATTAAAAATATAAATTTGGATTTATAAATTTTGAAAAAAAATTTTTTCGAAAATGAGTAAGGGGGGAGTACATGCTTTTTTTTTGGAAAAAATCCAAAAAATTGTATTTTCAATAATGAATATATTTGAAATGCAGAATCAATCTAGAGGACAAACCATGAAAAAAATGACATCAAACATGAAAATCGGTTCAGATTTGACAAAGTTATGGGCGTTTGAAAATTGGGAGCTATGGATCCTAGAGAGTTACATGTCAAAATTTTTATCAATTTTTGCATGATTTTTGACAAAAATTTGACCCCCTCAGAATCGCTTTTAATGTTGTATTTTATACTGTATTTTATACTTATTGTTACAACCACAATTGATTAAAAATCTAAATTTGGATTTCGAAATTTTTAAAAAAAAATTTTGAAAATGAGTAAGGGAGTACAGCATATTTTATCAAAACATCCATAAAATGTTATTTGCAATAATATCAATTTTTGCATAATTTTTAACAAAAATTTTGAGCCCTTCATAACTGGTTTTAATGTTGTTTTTTTTTACTAGTAATTGTGACCACAATCGATTACAAATTATATCACTAGACAGACAGTGTTTTGGAGATCGAGCCGAAAAATGTTGGCCACGCCCACCTCTGACCATACGAAATATATATTTTTCTATATTTTTCCAAAATAACTATGTACTTTTTTACGTAGTATTTTAAAACCTATAAAAGTGTGTATACACGATATTTCTGTCCGCGTACCCGTCCCAAATTTATCCTCATATGAAAATATTAAAATATTTGTCTATATATATATATATTTTTAATACAACGGTAAGTTCTTACTATACATTTGACATGAAAAATTATAAGAAATAAGAAAGGATAATAATCGTATTTAATTTCAATCTGTATTTAATGTATATAATGTATATAATATTATACCGATTTCGTAATCTTCTATTCGTAAAGTTTTATTTTATAGTTTTAAAATTTAATAAATAAGCAGATGTTAAGACTTTAAATTAATACAAAAATCTTCGGTATATTCAATTATATACACGTATATTTAAAGTTACAATGAAATTGGCAAGAAATACATCAGACCGCAATGCTTATAAATATATACTCTTTAAAGATTAATTACAATTACAATTACACTTTAAATAATATAACTATAACTATATTTCATGTTGTGCTTCTCCTAATCTCCACAATAACTATTTGCAGGTCAAATGGTTTATATGGAAAATTGGCGCATGATCATGTTCCTAGGTACTCCCGTAATGCCCGATCTGACCTCACTGATCACAACTGGTCTCTACATAAACGATCTCTCCATGCACGACTTTAGTCGAGATCTAATGTTGGCCGGCACTCAGCAGTCTGTGGAGCTAAAACTGGCGCTGGATCAAGAGCAGCAAAAATCCAAGAAACTGGAGGAGTCCATGCGTAAACTGGACGAAGAAATGCGTCGCACCGATGAACTCCTATATCAGATGATACCCAAACAGGTGGCAGATCGTCTGAGACGTGGCGAGAATCCCATAGATACCTGTGAGGTGGGTTTTCAATAGCGCCATATTTTATATGAAAAAGGACATCCTATTAATCGGCCATACAGATGTTCGACAGCGTGTCCATACTATTTTCAGACATTGTCACGTTTACGGAGATTTGTAGTCGCATTACGCCAATGGAGGTGGTATCGATGCTGAACGCCATGTACTCAATTTTCGATACGCTCACCGAGCGCAATTCCGTCTACAAGGTTGAAACCATTGGCGATGCCTACATGGTGGTGGCTGGTGCGCCGGACAAGGATGCGAATCATGCCGAGCGAGTCTGTGATATGGCGCTGGATATGGTCGATGCCATAACCGATCTGAAGGATCCCTCCACGGGACAGCATTTGCGAATACGTAAGACATAATTGCCTCAAATAGGCAAAAATAACATACACGAAAAACCGGACTAGATTTAAGGTTATATGCTTTAAGGCATCTGTCTAAGTATTTGCCAAACTTATAGCCCTAAATGTAGTCCACACGTGCCTACATAAATGGCTTAACATTATTAATTAACAGGCGATATATTGCTACATAATTAGGGACAGTCTTATTATTTTTATAAAATATATTCTTTTATTTAGGTGCATTATAATTATTAACCTTTAGGCCGTGTATTTATTGACATAGAAAAAAAGCCCCCAGAGCCATTTTATTATATGAATCTTCAAACGTTACATAGTATATATATATAGAAATATTCTACATATTTCATATCCCATTAATTCAACCTATGCTCGGAGCAGGTGTGGGCGTTCACTCGGGCGCCGTCGTCGCCGGCATTGTGGGCTTGAAGATGCCGCGTTATTGTCTCTTTGGCGATAGCGTTAATACCGCCTCGAGAATGGAGTCGACCAGCATTGCCATGAAGGTGCACATATCGGAGTCGACCAAGGTGCTGATTGGCCCGAGCTATAAGATTATTGAGCGCGGCGAGATCGATGTTAAGGGCAAGGGCACCATGAAGACCTACTGGCTGGAGGAGCGCGAGAATCGCTTGCCGCTGCAGCTGACTGCTGGACTACAGTTGCATCCGATGTCAGCAGCACCGCCGCTAACACCCATGCCCAAGGCCATTTTGCCGGCACCGAAGTCAGCAACGCCCACAGCACCGCCGCCAGCTGACCCACCGCCGGCGGCCATGTCGAATGTGGTGCTGGGCGCCAGCGGTGCTCTGGTTGCTGCCACAGCATTGGCCCATCGTGCGCCAGCGGCTGCCACAACAGCAGCAGCAGCAGCAGCGGCCGCTTCCGATGAGCGCAGCAGTCGCATCTACTCGCCGGTTACCTTCAAGGATGTGGCGAGGAGAAGCATTGCCAATTCGCCAGTGCGCAGCAGCGCTGGCAGCAACTGTTATCCAGAGCAGAACAGGCGGCGCGAATCGCGCTCCAATTCCACTGGTCACGTTTTCATGCGCTCGCCCAGCGACATCTTTGGCTCGCTGATACTGGACACCGAGGAGTTTCTCGAGGATTTGCAATTCTCGCGCGGCTCGCTGGCCAACAGCGCCAGCGCCAACAACAGTCAATCGCCCTGCTTCAGCCCAACGCCACCATTCCGCATTGGCAGTGCTCCGCATAAGCCGCGGCCCAGCAATCCCGATAAGTTTACGCCCGAAGAGCTGGCCGCCATGGATCAACTGACGCCGCCCTCAACGGCGCCACCGCGCGAAACGGCAACATGCAGCAGCGCCAGCCTGAAGCCGTCCGCATCCAATGCCTCATTGGACCGGGACAAGTCCATCAAGTTGAAGTAAGTCGAAGAGTCCAACCGCTGTGGCTGACGGCATCAGATTGAGTCAATGCCACCACCTCCACTCTAATTAGAAAAATCACATTTTCCGCCAGCACCACCCTGGAGGCTGTCAACACGCCACCGCTTCCGCCGGTCACGGTAATCGCCAGCACGTCCAGAGAGGCCCGCGCTGCGTCGACAGCTTCCGCTGTGACAGCAGCGCCCACACCTGGAGTTTGTCCCATGCGCCGGACAACATCGCCGCCGACTTCGCTGAGCACAGCACCGGCAGTGGTGCAGGCAAGCAGCAGCAATAGCCGACCTGGAACTAAGGATTCCATGTCATCCATTTCGTTGCATTCACCACCGCCGCATCGTTCCAATTCCGCGCCGGCCAGGTGCGCACTCGCCGTACCCACAATTGAGTACTCCAAGCATAAACGGGTTTTTTGTTTCAGACCCCATTCCATGTCGAAGGCGGCGCGCAAAGCTTTTCTGGCCGCCAAGCAAACCAAAGCCATGGAGAAGCTGGACAAGATGATTGAGGAAGCGCATGAGGTGGAATCTCAGTCGGCGGCCAAGGCGGCCAATATGCGTCTGGCCATTTTCGGGCATGATGGTGGCGGCGGTGATCTGGCAGCCGGTGGTTGTCCCCTTTTCCTGCCACCACCGCCACCACAGGCCCTGAGCCGCGCAATGCCCAGTTCCATATCCGATTCGAGCATCTGCAATCATGGGTAAGAACTCATTTGCTGAGCAATCAGAGACAAGTTTAAATGGATGTCACCCACAGTCACAGCCATGCGCCCAGCTGCCATCATGCGCTGCACGAGCCCAAGATGAGCAATAGCCAGAGTTTCCAGCACACGCGCAGCTCCGGCCCCATCACACATCAGTGCTGCAGCGGCTTTGGTCACGGCAATGGGCGACACTCGCATCGCATGCACTCGAATGCCTGCAACGTTCTCTAGAGCGCTCGGCCCGCACATGGAACAGATGGGCAGTGGAACTCCTTGAACTCAATGCCAACCAAGTCATATCGTCTATATCTCAATGTGCCCGCGCGCTTTTTCTTAGAGTACTTATAGTCGGCAATTATTAGATCTTAAAGTTGTAGTTAGTTGTTGATTCTCATATATGTTTGTGAAACCTATGTGTACCTAGTTGTACTACATAAATGTGTATGTATAACCGTAGCTAGTTGGAAGGCTTTAATGATCGTGTCTATTGAAAACACTGTATAAACTGTTAAAATACAATAGCTATATTTCTACATATATGTTTTTAAATGTACCTAGATAAATGTTAAACGCAAGTTACAAATTTCTTGACCTCTCGAAAATGACAATACCAAAAAAAAACAATTTAATCAAAAGGCAAGTTTTTAAAATTAAGGCTTCACACATCCTGGTACCACCTGATGCATATATGTAGACATAAATGTGTGCTCAAATATACTACTTATATACCACATATTGTACTTAATTGTATTATAAATGCTTTAAAATATCAAAATACCCAATTATTTTTCTAAAATTCGAATGAAAAGTCGGCACAAGTATATGGAGAAAAATTGATTTGTATTTTCTAGAAATGCGTTGTATGTGGCTAAAGTTTAAAACCCTGGGGCAGCCACAAATTGTACTTTTCAATAAACATTTAATATAGTGCATTGAAAATGAGGCAAACATGTGGGGAATTGTCCAAAATTGGTTTAGTTACTTAATTTAAGTTGTTAGACAGGCATTTGCGAGTTATTTAAAGTCTAGAAACTTTGGAATTGATTTACAATTGCAGTTTGTGTCGAATGAAGTGTTGATTTTCATATTTTATACTAGACGAGAACACCTGCTCCAATCGATCTTATAGCATGCATAATGAACAAAAAATTACAATAGCTGTACAAGCTTAATCTATCTTTTCAAATGCTTTGAATGCAAACTAATTAAAACAAATAGTTCCTTAAACATAACATAAATGCATATTGAGAATGAAAATAGTTGCATTAAGCAGAGATCATAAAAGATATTATATATATTAATGTGCTACCTATTTGATTTGGTTGGTATGTTTTCTGCATGGAGTTGCTTTTAAATTGCACTTTAGCATATCACATCAGAAATAATTGCAAGCAAAATATACAAAGAGAAAAAACTAAATTTTAAAATATATATCTATGTATATAGTATGTATGTAATTATGTGTATAAAACCACATGGTAAGCGTAGCAAATTTTTTTTTTTTTGGTTTTGAAAAGTGACTAGATTTTTGTTGGGTTTTTGGGTGTTTTTCTCACGGTGGGTTAGTTTAAACACTATCGGCAATAGCTTGCACCGATTCATCATTGGAGTAGATGAGCGTGCCGTCCAGCGTTTCGATGGTCTGAATGGTGGTCTTGCAGTAGAAGCACACCTTCGAGTTCATCATGTGCTGCATAATACAGTCGCTGCAGGATTGATGCTTGCAGGGCGTGAAAACGGCAGTGATCGGCTTGGCACAGCAAATGGGACACAACGAGTCCTCCGAGGGCAGCGTAATATCTGAGAGTAGAGTCTGTTTTATGCGCAGATTCTCAATGAGGTGGCGCACATCTTCGATTTCTCCAGTACACACATGCGTCGGATCTGCGGAACAAATAGCGAATTTAGTAATGGAAAACTGAATGTGAAACCAGGAGCAACTCACAATCACAGAGCGCAAACTTAATGATAGGTGGATCTGCGCGAATGCGCTTGGAATTATTCAGTTGTGGCAGGCGCACATCATTGGTAAGCGGATCAATATGCGGTCGCGACGAGGGATCAAAGTTGCCACGCGGTATTTCTTTCTGTTCCAGCAGCGGTGTGCGTATCTCGCCCAGCGCAAACTCCAGTGTGGCAAACTGAAAACTGGGATCCGTGAGAAAAGCACGCGATATGCGCGTTACCTTCTGCGGCGTCACATCGTTGTCGATTTCGTTGCGCATTAATGCCATCAATATGCCCAGTGCCGCCGTGATAATGGGAAAATGCGTGACGGCGTTCAGATCAGCGGAGCACATGTCCACCACAAACTGAAAGCAACCCGGCGGCACGGTGACACGCGACAGCACCTGACTGATCAGCTGGCAAATGCGATTCAATAGCAAATCGCTATTTGGACGCGAGTCATCGGTGACAATGTCCGGCGCGACGGTAATGATCATTTCTAGGCAACGCATGAGGGATACAGTCAGCTCAAAGCACATGGAGCAGATCTTCAGCTGCTTCGGCTCAAAGAGCGTGTTCTCCTGACGCTGGGCCGTATTTTGGATCTGTAAAAAGCAGTCAAATGACACATTAAAGATCGCACATACAGTCGGAGACAACAGCTCACCTCCTGAAGCAGCAGTATGAACTCTGAGAAGGCCCAGTTCAGCTGACTTAACACAGAATTCAAAAACGTGGTGGCAAACGGCTCGTCTTCGTAGAGCTTGGCGCCAATCAAGCGCTGATAATGCTTGGACGGATTTGCCGGCGCCACATTGTGCAGCAGTCCAGTATGCGTTTCGTTTCTCGAGCGACTGCGGCACAGGCCCTGATGTAGCGGCTGTGAGCCACCCTGCCATACACTGGGCTGGCGTGCGTCCTTAAAGGCATAGCCCTCGCCCAGCCAGAAGCGCAACAGCAGCCAATTGCTTTGGCCCCAGGCACGATTCTCATATGGACGCAGCAAAGCACGCACCAAAGCCACCTGAGCACGCTTTGAGCAACGCTCAAGAGAACGCACGCCCGATTTGTGGCACGTGAGCGTACCCAGCGCCTGCAACAGCGAATCTTTGCAAGAGGCGAGCACAATACGCGAATCCGCCGAATGCATAGCGAGAAACTCTGCTGCAGCATTGATGCTGCACTCGGCATCCGCAACTTCAAACTGAGCGCGCATATCGTGATGACTAAAGTCCATCACACTGTCCAGCAAAATGGGCAAAGTATTAATATAGACTTCCGGCACAAATGCAAAGAGCGGACCCGTGTTTGATGCGGTCTGTAAACAAGTTGAAATGGCATATATAAATAATATTAAATTTTATTAAAACTCCTACCGTTAATGAGCGCAGGATGCGCTCCGTTAGCCAGATCAGCAACGAGCGACGGTGGTTATTCAGGGCTACGGCACGTAGCCAGACTTGTTTTCGCGCCAGCGATATGGAACGTGTCTGTGATCAATGAAATTTAGTTACAACATATCGAATCAAATGCTATTTATATAATCAGTTTTCACCTACCGCAAACACATTCTGTCGCTGACTGAACTTGGCGCGTAATTCGGACATAACATGTTGATGATTTTCGTTCATACAGACGCTGGCATGCTGTTCCAGTGCTATCAGTTTGCGTTGGATATCCTCGCGATAGTACTTAGTCTCTTTGAGCACCTCATTGAGCGTGGCAATTTCATCCCGCACCGCCGCTATCTTTACTATATACTTGTGTCCGGCTGAGTAGTAAAAAAGCACGCATATATCCAGCAATTCGCAGACGCTAGACTCTAAATTTGAATTGCCTGGGGCCGTGTCTTGATTTGCAGCTATGCGCGGATTGAGAAAGTGTGTGAAAGTTGAGTTGTTGGCCCCTTGCGTGTGTCCAATTACTGCCACATTGTTGATATTTTCACCTAGCAGGTAAAGCGTAGTATCTGAAAACGTGGCATCTAATCAAATTTAACAAGCTAGTTTCGCTCTATACGTATACATACCAACTTCATTGACCCGTACAGCGTTCCGGTCTTCGTCGTAGATTTGCTGGGTGCGCTCGGTGCCCAAATACGTATCAATGTCCGTTCGGTGAACTTTACGCAGATGCGATAAAACTCCGCCAACGCGATCAAAATGCATGTAATCGAATGTTCCATCCACAAAGTAATCGGAATTTACTTCCATCATATGACTGGGCAGCTCATCCTTAAAGAGTGATCGTACCTGATCGATTAGTATGGAGACAAAGGCGAGCGCCACCGGCGGGTCCAGTGGATGCTGTATGCTGGACTGCATGAAGAAGAAGGCATGAAAGGGCTGCAAAATAAAAAGATTTGTTCAACAGAAAATTAACTGGCTACTAATAGCAATAACTAACGCGCTGCTCCATGCTTAGATCGATGACATAGCGTCGCATTTTGCTAAGAAACAGCTTGCGGCTAGACGGGGACTCTCCGTTGCCATCCGAGTTGATCATCAGCGTGTTGAGCAAGTCCTTTTGTGCAGCATACAAAGATTCTGTGATTTTGCGAACCTTTTCCACAACATTAAAATATTTATCCTTGGGCCCATCAATGCCCTCTGTCCATGCCATATAGTCAGGCAGCAGTTCCTCCAATATATAAAACTCAAGCGGATGTATATACAGAAAGAATGCGAGACTGGAAAGCCAACCAAAAGTACAATAAATATAAGTTTGCCGAGCGGCCTTCCCAGCTTACCAATGCTTCTTAAAGAGTTTGCCCTCGAGCAGGTACTTGCGCGTTTGCTCGTGCAGGCAGATACAGTGAAGAAGGTTTAGCGTCTGTCGATGCTTTTCATAGTCCAGGCCCTGTATGGTGTGCGTGTAGGTGGCCAAGAGGGCATTAACCAGCTTGCGCAGCACAAACTTGATCTCATCGCCTTCCATGAAGTTCCAGAACAAGGACAAGAGACCCATAAGAACGCTATGTGGATTTTCCTTTTCAGACGACAGCGTTGCTATATTTTCGATCCGCGTCAGCAGTACATCCTCAATGATATAAGGATCGAATACCTCATTCGTGAAGCGCTCAATAAGCAGCGTTGCAAATATGCAATACACTGTCTTCTTGGTAGACACGCGCACTTCGCCTGGCAACTGTTTGGCTGTGCGCGACTGTGAGTTATAGTGAGAAAAGATGCCCGCTAAATTGAGGAGATAGTCCATTAATAAATTGGCGCGACGCAGCTTCAGTATGGGACGTGCCATCAGTGGCTGAAATCCAGCCACTGGATACACAAACGGGCGATTGCCAAAGTTTGCCTGTACCCCCTGAGTATAGCCCAGCGAGATGGCCGGAAAGAATGTAACGCCCGGCCCTCGCTGAATCTTGTCGAACGCAATGCCCATTGAACGTCCATTGCGAAAGTATTCAATAATCTCGCGATCAACATCAATGGTAACACCTATGATATCACCGATTTGCCACTTGTCGCCGTATCTGTGTGGGGATTCGAATTAGTGAAACGGCAATAAGATTTATCAGCTTCCTACCCACTTTCTGGTGGAGATGTGCCAGACCTGTTGCTTGCTGCCATCGTAGCCATAGCTGAACTTTGTGTCGCCCACGCCGCTATTCTCATTGAATCCACAACAGCTGCCCGCCCAGCCAATTTGCATGACGCCCTTGGTGTGCAGTTGAATCTGGTGAAGCAAACAAGGACTATTAGACATTGTCGATAATGCGCACGTGCAACCCACACTCCCCAAACTGTTTTTAGACAATTCAATGTCATTGACCGTTGGCCAAGCAACCACCATACCCACAAGCACACGCTTACGCCCAGCGTAAGCCGCAATAGCAATGATTACCTCATACATCCAGCGGCCGCCATAAACGCAACAATTTGCGCGGACCGTGTTGAAACTGCCCTGTGAACGCAAGGCCAGCCTGTCGGAGGATACACGCACCGTTGTCGTATAGTCCACATCGAATATGGCCAATTCGGGGCCAACGCGTGCCTCTGTCTCAATATAGAGCTTGCGTATTTCCTCGTTGCTGTCGGTTTGTATCTGCTGGAACTTGTCATCCAGCCAGTTCCTCACAATGGTCATTTGCCTATCAAAGAAGAACGATGAATGGATACTTTAAATGTCCTTATCAATTTCCCTGACAATTGTTGCAACGCACTTTGTCACGGATAGCTCGTCGAGTTTCGGCGATCGCGGATCCGGCACAGTGGAGCAATTCGCTCCTTCCAAATCATCTTCCAAGTCGGAGTTGTAGTTATCCTGATCCAGGTGCTCAAAAATGTCTTCATTAAAAACTTTCACGAATAATTTTGATATCGACATCTTGGCACAGTTAGTGTTAGTAATACATCGCTTGCTTTATACACACATACATATCCATTAACATTTTCTATTAGGATATTTCGATCTGAATTTGATTTAAAAATAATAAACTGGGAACGAGGTGTGAACGTATGTCGAGAGTTGCAAAAATACCAAAATTACATCAAATTCATGCAGCTGACTGATTACAAACCTATCGATAAATAGCGATACCCAAAAACTCTTGTTGACGCGTCACATTTATGATTGGAGCCCAGTTTCTTTACAAATAATTGCATCAATTGTAAATCAAAAATGAGCAGCGACTGGGATGAGATTAAACGCTTGGCAGCCGACTTCCAAAAGGCACAGCTAACGTCCACGCTGCAAAAGTAAGTGACTGTCGTAAAGCAGCTGTTAGCTGCCTCTCCGATTAACCGAACGACCTTTTATCTCTGGCCTCAGGTTGTCTGAGCGCAATTGCATTGAAATAGTTACTTTGTTGCTGGAGAAGCAGTTGCTAGATGTTGTCTTCACCAATGATGGCAAGGAGTACATTACGCCCGACCACTTGGAGCGCGAAATCCAAGATGAGCTCTTTGCCAACGGCGGACGCGCAAATCTGGTGGAGGTCAGCAAAACTCTGAACGTCGATCTGTCGCGCATTGTGACGTTGGCGGAACGGATTGCGGCGGAGAATCCGCAGATACACCTGATGCTCGGCCAGCTGATCGATGAAGATTACATTACGCACATCGCTCAGGAGATCAACGAGAAGCTGGCGCAACGTGGCGAAATTTCCATATCGGACCTGACCTCACAGTTCGATCTGCCCTCGGACTTTTTGCAGCATAATGTGGTGGAGAAGCATTTGGGCAAGATCATCAAGGGTCGCCAGGATGCCACCAATCCGCGTGTGTTCTTCACTCAAGCCTATATACAACGTTGTAAGGCGAAAATCCGCGGTGCATTGGCGGCCATCACCAAGCCCACAAATGTGGCCGTTATCCTGCAGCAGATCAATGTGCAGGAGAAGATCTTTCACTCGCTTCTGGACGAAATCTCGCCAGCCGGACAGGTCACCTCCAAACAGGTCAATGCTCAGTATGTGCCGCATATATACGCCAAGACACAGGCCGATTGGGTCAACTCGTTCTACAAGCAAAACAGCTTCCTGGAATACGAGGCGATCAACAAGCTGGGCATTTCCGATGCCAAGACATACATACGCAAACAATTCCCCAACGAGCAGTTTCTGTTCCTCAAACGTGTTGCGCTGGGCGCACGTCTCGTCGAGCTAACCGTGGTGGCCGCCCTGAATGAGTGCAGTGCCACCAAACAATATCTGGACTTGTCCACCATCTTACCATCCAATTTGTCGGAGGAAGACATTGAGGAGGCCTACGATGCGGTCATGGCCCAGAAGCACTGCAATCCTAGCCATTTTGTCTACCTGGAAAGCATCGGTAAATTTTGATTTTTAGCCACGAAAAATCACAAATCCCCTCAAACACCCCATCTGTAGTATTTTCGCAGGCATATCTTACGCAACTGGTGCAACCGTGTCATGACATGGCCCAAGCAATGGCCAAAACAGCCATCGACAATGGCGTCTATCAGCAATATATTGTGGACAAAACGTTGGCTCAGAAGGTCAACGCTCCTGGCGGTGTCAACGATGCCGATGACGACAGCAAAGTGGACAAGCGCGACGAGCGTCGCAAAAAGGCAGCCTCTGGCAAGGCGGGTGGTGGTGCTCAGGGACGTGAAACGAAAACCAAGTCCACCAAGAAACATCAGCGCGGCCGTGCGGCTGCATACAATCAGGACAGCGAGGATGAAGAGGACACAGCACAGTCATCAGCTAGCACCAACCGCAAATCAGTTAAAGCACTGGAACTGGTGAAAAGCTCTGATATTATAAAGGTTATCAAGGTCACGTTGGAGGATGAGGGTCTGGAGCACCTGGCCAAGCCACTTGCTGCGCTCTACTTAAAGTAAATTGAACATTGTCTTACGTTATATCATGTTAAGCTCACCTTGTTTGTCCCTAAAATGTAGCCAACTAAATCAGACTGCGCTGGCCAAGGCCCAGGAATTGTATGAGGCGACGCCACAAACGAATCGTCGCCAAACACATGCCGCCATACAGGAACGCGTCAACATGCTGCTCGTGGACATACGGCTTTACGAGAAGGGCCTTAAACTGTTCCCCGCTGATACGCAAACGCAATTGATTAAGTATTTGCTCAAATCGTTGGGCAACGATATTTGCAATGAGGTGACGCTTTACGTGGCCGCCGAATGCAGTCTGTCGGTCAAGTCCACAAACCTGAATGTCGATCAACGTATAAAACTAATACAAGAGTGCGGTAAATTACAAATCTCAAACCAGTCAGGCCAATTGACAATTGATCTAATCTATTCTGTTTCTTAAACAGATGCACAGTATCGCAACGCTTTACTAGAACAAAACAAAGCCTTGAACAAAAGTATCGAGGACTTTGAGCTGGTCACGGAGTCGGTGCTTAAAACGTGCAGCATGATTATCAAAAAGGCTGACAAGAAAAAGGATCGCCTACTGATTATCGGGCACAAGGAGAAGCTGTTGCAACAGCTGTTGGAGTGCCAGGAGCCAGCACTTTTACTACATCTGGCTGTGCTGATACTCTTTACCACAATCACTGGCTGCATTTTGCATGCGTCGGGCAAATTTGTCTCGTCGATCTTACAGCACATTCGACCCACACTAAATGAGCCCCAAAATGCTCTGTTGCTGCGTTATCACGGTATGGCTTTAGGATTTATTTACCTTATTATATATACAATAACATATGCCCACTTTTTACAGATCTCGTCCTGCAAATGCTGCAACAGGCAAAGCCCGACAGTGCCGAATCCAAGTCCATTAACGAACAATTGCAATTGCTGCAAGCGGAGGTTGTGGATCTCGCCAAGAACTATTCGCGAGCCTCCGTCTCTAAGGCTGATTAAATTACACTCCAAAAGATTCGCGCTTCCAAAACACTACACAAAAAAATTGCATTAAAATGTGAATTTGAACTATTGGTTAACTTTCAAAACAGTCCAGATGAAGAGTTCAAATTCAAAATTTCACTTTAATTGGTTATGGTCTGCACTAGAAGTAATAATGTATTTTGGAATTGTTAAGTATTGTGTACATAATTTAAAAATTGTTTTATTATTGCTATGCACGCAAGTCTCCTAAATACAATCAATAAAGTTATAAAAGAGTGTCAGAGAATTTGTATCACTTTTTAGTTATTCCATGTAGTATTTATCTACGAAAGACAATCGAAACAGGAGGCTTTGTCCCCATCGAGACTGGTTAGCTTAAATACTAGTTACGTTTTTCTAATTGAAATTTGGTTGTCTTAGCTTTTGACCATTCAACAAAACAATTCAAATATTTAAATTAACATATGCTTATCAATATATGTACAGTTTTTTTTTACATAATTATAAAGACAGACATTCGTGAATATAGCTGTCCAGAGTTCTGAGCAAGGTCTTATGTAACACCCAATTATGAAGGAATATAGTTATTTTTATGCAGGCTTATTTGATGCTGGTTAACTTTTTAAAAGCAAAAAAACCATCATTGAGCTAAGTTATACCGTGATAAGTGTAGTTTGGTATTAAAGTTTGTTGTTTACACTCTATAAACTATGTAGTCTTTGTAGTATCTGCTTGGCCTTGTCGCAGGTTTGCCTATCGAAATAAATATATAAATGAGTTAAACGGATATATGCAAACAAATATTTTCTTTTTTTAACATTTAAACCATTTTTTAAATACATACATAAATAGTGGATTGTTGGCATCGCAATTCTCCAGAGTTTGTCGTATGTAGCCAATGAATAGTTCCAAGTTTTTCAACGTATCGCTATTGGGCAACAACCAAACCGTTGGCAGGGTATTCACAATAATATAGGCCTTACTAATTGCATCATTTGGGGTACACACACGCATGGCCAACAGTAAATAGCGATTAAGCAGAGCTCCAATGGCTAACTCCCGCAGCGGCTTGTCCGCCAGAATACCCTGCCAGCTGAGAAAGTTGCGAAATAGCTTCAGACCACTGCAAAACTGACGCTGAAAAAATGAGCCCTTCGCCTCCTGCACCCTAAAATCGTCAACAAATTAAATCAAATTTTGCATAAGGTTGAACTGTCTATCTTACTGCTTGGGAAAGATGGGTATAAATACATCGTTTTCAAGCGCGAGTCGCATACGCTCCATAATTGATTCGAACAGCTTTTTAAGTTGCTTGTTGCTGCCGTTGAGAGGAAATTCGCGACCCAAACGGTTAATGAAACCTACAAGACGTAGCGTTTGTGTCGTGGACAATGGATCCCAGCATTCCGTGACCAGGGCTGTAAGTAAACAAAAGCCAAGAGCATTAGGGGCCAATGTTTTATGTGATCTTAGTGTGTGTATGTGTGTGTGTCTGTGTGTTAGACCTACAGTTCACTTTGGGCAGCACAATCTTTTCGATGAGCGAGGGCACTAGGTTAACATCGGGATCCAACTTTAGACGCTCAACCGTCTCATCTGACTGGCAGGCATACAACATGCAAGCTTGGTACCAATGCATTGTCTCAATATCTGTGTACTCCTCCAGCAGCGGCGACCATAACAGCAGCTCATGACGCACCAGTGGTGCCAGTAATTTGGGCAGACAGAGACTAACAAACGCATCCTGATACGATGTCATATCAGTTTTGCGCCAAGCATAAAACTTGACTAGAATCAGATCGATTTTGCAGAAATCATCGGTGACATCTTCGAAGGCCTCCGCTGCTTGCGTTTCGATTAGCCCCATCGCTGCCAGACACTGCTCCTGCTGTTGGTCGGCAATCTCGTCGTCGCTGGACATGCCATCCAAATGGGAGGTTAGCAGATCATTGCGTTCTCGCTCACAGCGACGACGGGTGCGCCGACCCTCCCGTTCAGCTGCACGACGCACTTGCTCCTCGTATTCCGGTGTTTTACGTGCCGCCGTTGACACAGCTTCTGCAAATTCAAACCGAATATGAGTTAAAATTAACAAATAGATCCTTTATTGACGGCATACTTGATGCTTCAGCCATCTCCTTGGCCTGATCGCGTACATCTTGCCGTCGCCGATTGACCAGATAGCGTTGATTCTTGCCATACAGCTGCAGAGCGCGTTTCTCCAGCTCATTTATGAGCGGCGACTTGGCTGCCAAACAGTCGACCAAATCATTGACATAACATTTAACCTCTTGATAGAACTTGTATTTCGCCGCCGCCGTGGGCGCATTCTGTTGACATTCCAGCTGTTGCAGCTTCAAAGATTTCAACTCGGCCGCAATGCGCGCAATGCTGGCACTATGATCATGATTGCGTTCCTGAAGTTCTGTGAGACGCGCCAAAATTGCCGTGCGCATTTCCTGTGGCGTGCGCAAAGCTGCCGCTTTTGCCTTTTCCCTCTTCGGCTTGGCAAAGCTCGCACGCATCACCGATGTCAAAGTGCTGCTTCTGTCACTGGCGGTCTTTGCATAGGCCTGCTCTAGCAGCGTTGCAGTCGACGGCGGCACGTGTCGCGCCACGTCCTCCAGTTCCAGGGTTCCATCGCCGCTGGGCGCCGCCGGCTTGATCATGAAACGCGATAGCACTGTTTCATGCTGGGCGTGCACCAATTGGGCGCCGGTCACGCCCTTGCGTATCTGCTGATTCTCCCATTCGTGCATTTCGCGATCGGAGTCTTCCTCGGTTACTAAAGTGTGAATTGAACAAATATTAGACAAATTTCCGAAACAAACACAAGTACTACAGAAATGACGTTGTCTGGTCTTGGACACATTGTAATAGCTATCAGACTACTACATACAATCATTCTCAACAGCATAGAACTGTTCGCGACGCTCTTCACGCTCCTTGCGACCCGTTATGTCGTTCATATCCATGCGCTCCTCATCGTCTGACTGATCGCCCTCGACATCTTCACGCGGTAATCGTGTGCTTAGCTTTGGCGTCTCCTTGGGCTCCTCAATGGGTATGTAATCACCAGCTCCTGTAGACCATATGCAATTTTAGAAATAGCTAACAGAAAACAAGGTCATGCCGTTACCTTGTTCCCTAGCTCGCTGTCTGCGTTTGCGTGCAGCATGTATCATAGCCGCGTCTGGTATGGAACCGCTTTCCAACATTTGCTTCAAGTGCTCCGGTTTTGAGAAGCGATGCCGAGCCTTGTCATGATCTCTATCATCTGTTTGGTCCTCGTCGCTCAAATCATCGCGACCAGCGCAGAGTGCGGCACGTCCATTTAAAACAACATCCGGAGTTTCCGACTTCTTGACCACAAGCTGGTTTTTGGGAGCAAAAGTAAAGCAAATATTATTGAAAGCATTTGCAGGGCGTTTAAAGACATTGAAATAATGAAATTGTTCACAGCCCGAGATAAACAAAGCAAACAAATAATATACTTGTTTATAAAATGAATCTCTATTCGAACGATGAAAGAATCGCATTTATCTCGAACTGTGTATTAGCTTTATAAAGGAAACGTGCATTAGTTAGTTAAATAGGGAATTGATTGTTCAGAAAAATAGTTTAATGAGTAATGATCATCTAAATTAAATTAAGCTTCAACTTATTTACATATATATATATATATAATATATATATATATATATATATATATATCTGATGGCTATATCTTTGTTTCTTGTATTAATATATCTCAATCACAAATCAAGCCAAAGACATATCCAAGACAGTTGGTATATTTTTTTTGTTTTTCCCATTGGAAAATGAATCTGCTTCATATTCTTTTTTTTTAATTTTTATAATTATTGTTTGGTACGTAAATCGTAAAAAATTGTTTGTTGTTTTTTGTAGAAAAATTGAATAATAATAACCTTACCACAAAGTCGTCTGTGCGTATTTCGGTTTGGATCATATCATTATCACACTTTTTACTTTTACTCTGTACGCTCGCATTGTCGCTCGCCATGGACGAACTTTTATATCTACTAGAATTGGCGGCACCAGCACCCGAAGCACTGGACGACTCTAAATGCTGTGTTGTACTACCATTGTCATAACCCAGTTGTCCGCCGTGTCCAGTATGCTCCGCCCGCTCCTCGCGCTTCTTCTTGCGTCGCTCTTTGTCCAGCATCCGCATGACTTTCTTGCTGTGCGAGGATTTGCGCACTTGAAAAACCTCCCCATCGTCCTCTACGTGCACATACAAATCAATCAATATGCATCGCTTTACATCATTACTGAAATGGAACCGTACTCACCATCGTCGGCAAAACTGAGAAGTGCCTTGGGCTTGTGCTGGAGGGCGCTGCCTGCGCCAGATGCTACTCCACTGTCATCGGATTGTCGAATGGTTTTTTTGCTTTTCTCTTTGTCACGCTTTCCGGATGCGGAAATTATTGGCGGCGGTGGTGGGGGCGTTTCCAACTCCCCATCAATGTCCATAGCCGTCGACGCATCGTCGTCTTCATCTGCATTGCTGGAGAAGACCCGCCGCTGTATTTTCTTTGGTTTGCGAAAAAGCGACATTTGCTACACTTGCTACACCGCTTATTGTGTTAATTGTAAATTACACAATTTAACAGAAACTGCTTGCAAAATTTAGCTCACAAAATGTATTTGCAAAAAAAATTCTTCTTCGCTTTTATAGTCGATATCACCGACTCGATAAGATGAAACCTATCGATTGGCGGTTAGGGTTGAAATTTCACTTATCGGGAAAAATACTACTACACTGCTTAACAGCACACTGCTCTGGTTACTCTGAACACACACCAGTGCCCACTTAATACCAAATTTGTTCACTAACAGAGTGTACAACCTACAGTGCTACTAATGTTAATATGACGTTTAAAATTTAAAACAATATTTTATCTATTTTAATATAACTGGCATTATTTTAACAAATACCTGCTATATTATTTTGTCTCAATATAACTGCTATAGTTATATTAACAGACAAATATTTTATAAAAATTAGATTTTTTTGCAAAATAATGATTTTGAAAAAAATAACGGAAATATATTTACTTTGCCATGCACAAACGGTGACAAGGGACCGAAAAAGTAATTATACTTATAACGAACTAGATGAACGAACAATACAGAGACTTAGTTCGCAGATTCAGTTCAGTCAGTCGTTCGATCGAACCCATTCCGAACGATTCAGCATTCTGCCGTTTAGTTTTGCAGGGCTTTGTAGCTTAAACACGGTTAATTTGTTTGTACTTTAGACCAATAACAAAAGACAATGGGTCTCAAAGGCTGCGAAGTCCAATTGGACAATCCATGGAACACATACTACGCTGGACAAACTGTCAATGGCCAAGTCAAAATCACCTTTGACTCGCCCAAAAAAGTACGAGGTAAGAGTTAAATTTAAATATATATGTATATATGTATATGTATTGTGATATATCATTGAGCCAGTATTACTCACAAAAGTGACGGCATCTTGTAATTGAATTTCATATACTAGACACTCGAATGCCTATTTGGTGCGTTGGGCAGCTGGTTTTATATTTTTCTCATAACAAAAACATTCCCCAAAAGCCGGTCCCGTTATTTATATATGTATGTGTGTATGTGCATAGTGGTGGGGATGTACTTGGGTGGACCCAAAGAGTTTCCTTAGAGTCGAGTTCACAATTATGAAAATAAATAACTGTCCCGGACTGAAAACAATTTAAAATTATAGAAGTATTAATTTAAAAAATCTCTATTATATGTGCTCAACTTTCCAAACTAAAGTCTACCACAACTAGCATTCAGGTTTTAATTAGGGTCAATCTAATGCTACGCAACAGTAGAATGATGCTGTTGGCGATGATGTCATCGCTTTGGTAGTCACAGAGTTGGACAGAATCGCAGAGCTTGGCATTCGCCGCAATAGCCTGTTATTTATAGCATGCACAAGGCACGCAGATACGCAGACGTGTGTGCGAGGCGTGGCGCGACAATAAATTTTTTAAGTTGAAAAATTCTTAACCACTTGTTTAACACAGGCATTATCATACGGTTCTTGGGCGAAGCCAACACGGAATGGACCGAGGAGCGTAATGTAACGTCGAGTGAGGGCAAGACTGAGAACGAGATTACGCACCTAAAAGGACATGAGGAGTACTTCAAGATACAATATTACTTGCTCGGCGGCAAAAACAGTAAGCCATATATACCTTTAACATACGATTAATCAATTGCTTAGCGAACACTTTTTTCTTATAGGCTCCGAAACGGAGTTGCCGCCGGGCACTCACACGTATCCATTTACGTGTGCCTTGCCGCCCAATTTGCCGTCCTCGTTTGAGGGTGAATTCGGCCATGTGCGCTATACGATTAAAGTAACTCTGGACAGACCTTGGAAGTTTGATCAGGATATGAAAATGGCCTTTACTGTAATCGCACCAGTTGATTTGAATCTCAATCCCCGAGTTAAGGAGCAGTTTAAGCTTGAATTGGAAAAATCATTCTGTTGCTTTTGCTGTCGCTCTGGTCCTCTGGCTGTCATCACAAGCATACCTCAAACTGGCTATGTTTCGGGGCAAATATTGCCCATAACTTGTGAGGTTGATAATACCAGTAATGTGAATCTCACTTCGGTTAAATTTGAGCTGCGCAAACTGGTCACGTTCCATACGAATCAGCCGCGAAGTGAAAAGCGCGAGTCCAAAGTGGTAATTGCGCAACTGAGCATTGGGCCTGTCAATGGCGGAGAATCTCATACGTTTACACAGCAAATGGAAATACCAGCACTGCCGCCAACCAATTTACTCAATTGCGGCATAATTGCTCTGGACTATGACTTGCATGTTGAGTGCGATGTTAGTGGACCTCACCGCAATCTCACCGGTAAAGTGCCCATCACTCTTGGCACAATACCGCTGGCTGCTTTAAAGCCACAAACAGAGGATCCCTCTCTGGCACCCACACAGCCAGTGAGTCCAGTTAGTCCACCCGGCGATGGTGGCTTGGGCGGTGCTCTCGGTTGGAATGTGGCGGATAGTGCAGGCGGAGCACTCTACCCCAATATACGTGAGTGCAAATTTAATGCCTAGGATTTTGTATATACTTAAATATTTATTTCTTATTTTTTTACAGCGCCACCACAGTTTGTGGAAACGGAATACCGTGCACCAATCATAACCGGCCGTGATGATTCGGAGCACACACAAATTATTGGGGACAACACTTTTGCTCCACGTTATCCAACATTTCAATTCAAGAACGCTACAGCACCAGCAATAAGCCCGTAATTCAATGCTGAAATTACGATAATTCAAGTGTGCTTACAAATTGTTAATCTGTCTTCGCTATTCTATATTTTCGTATTGCAATTTTTTTCTTTCGCATTTATTTGTAAGCTTTCCGTCCAAAAGAAAGCATAAACATATTTTACAGCACAAACGCATTGTTAGTCAATTTTAAAATCTCAATTACGCCGCTCAAGATATGTGTTTATAATTATGTTAACTTGAGCGATTGTCTAAACTAAGTAATACTAATCTCGTGATAAAATATACAAAATTGTATCAAAAATACACACCAATATAATTATAATTTTTGCTCTGTGACCGTTTAAATTGGGTAAAATAATAGAGAGCAAGGAGTGCCAGAGGTTTTTGCAATAATTGTGTTGTAGTCAAATACTAGTATAATACTTGAGTTATTTTGGAAACATTAAACAAAAAATAAAGCTCCATGGACCTGTCCTTTTAATATAATTGTCTGATATACAGAAATGTTTTCAAAAATATAAACGGTCCGATCTCGACAACTGCGATAGACGCAAAAAGAAGCGGATCCAACACACGATTTAATCAAATTGTTTAAATTGAGACTGGTTCGTATAAGTATATGGCCAATGGACAGATATTCATAGCAATATCATGTTAGTGCTGGAAAGTCTCCTTCACATTTGTCACACAATTCAAACACCCACGAATACTTTACACAAATCAGTCGGTTTTTATATTGCTTCTTAAATAAAAAAACTCAAAATTTATATTCAAAATTGGGTGAACCTCAAACTTGAATGAAAATAACGAAAATTTGAATTGGTTAGTCATATATTTTTCCTAAAAAATTTGGTAACAATCGGATAATAAATACATGAAACTGTTCTGTGGTGTCTGGTGTAGTGCAGAGTGGAGCAGCTTGAAAAAAATACATACATTTCTCTTAATATGTATTTTTTTGTTGTGTATAAATTTCTTCAATTTGAACTTCAGTCTTCTTTTAATTTAGCTATTCTCTCGCATTCCCTTCTTAATTTTTCACCAGCTGCCTTTTGCTTGGCACGCTGCTCGTCTTTCTCACATTTCTTTTCATGACCAAGTTCTTGCACATTTCCTTAAGCTTTTGAAAATTATCCATTTTTTCACACTTTTCTTCTTGATCCGATTGTTCTTTTTGCATTTTTTTTTGCATTTCTAATATTTCGCATTCTGCTTTCTTGGCCATTTCCTCACACATCTTTTTAAGATCTTGTTGTTTTTTCAGTTTTTCTTTATCGTCCTTGCATTTATCACTTTGTTCCTTTAATTTAGCACATTGTTCTTTTTGGGCTAATTCCTTACATTTTTTTGCCTGGTCGTCTTTACCCTTCTTTTCTTGTTCTGCCTTAGCTAACTTAGCACACTGTTCTTTTAGGGCTAATTCCTTACAATTTTTTGCCTGCTCGTCTTTAGCCTTCTTTTCTTCTTTTGCCTTAGCTAACTTAGCACACTGAACTCTTAGGGCTAATTCCTTACATTTTTTTGCGTGCTCTTCTTTTGCTTTTTGTTGCTTTTCTTTTTCTGCTTCGGCCATTTTAGCACATTTCTCTTTTTCGGCCAGTTCCTTGCATTTTTTCCTGATCTTCTTTTCCCTTTTTTCTTGTTCTGCCTTCGCCATTTTAGCGCATTTTTCCTTTTCGGCCAGTTCCTTGCATTTTTTTCCTGATCTTTTCCCTTTTTTTCATTTTCTGCCTTCGCCATTTTAGCGCATTTTCCTTTTCGGCCAGTTCCTTGCACTGCTTTTTCTGCCCTTCTTCCTTCGCTAACTTATCGCACTTTGCTTTTTGGGCCAATTCCTTGCACTTTTTCTTTAGGTCGTCTGCTTCACAAGAATCATTACCACTTTTACCGTTCTTTGACTTATTCTTTGCATTCTTTGCCAATTTTTTGCACTGCTTCTTCAGTTCTCTAAGCTTAGCGAATACTTTACATTTTTTCTTCGCTTTGTCATCCTTTTCTTTCTTGGATAATTCAGCGCACTTTTCTTTTTCAGCCAATTCCTTGCATTTTTTTTCCTGGTCTCCATTTCCTTTTTCTTCTTTGTCTTTTCCTCCTTTGGCCATTTTAGCGCATTTCTCTTTTTCGGCCATTTCCTTGCATTTTTTTCCTGATCTTCCTTTCCCTTTTTTTCTTGTTCTGCCTTTGCCATTTTAGCGCATTTTTCTTTTTCGGCCATTTCCTTGCATTTTTTTTCTTGATCTTCTTTTCCCTTTTTTTCTTTGTCTTTTGCTTCTTTGGCCATTTTAGCGCATTTTTCTTTTTCGGCCATTTCCTTGCATTTTTTTTCCTGATCTGCTTTTCTCTTTTTTTCTTGTTCGGCCTTTGCTATTTTAGCGCATTTTTCTTTTTCGGCCATTTTAGCGCATTTTTCTTTTTCGGCCATTTCCTTGCATTTTTTTCCAGATCTTCTTTTCCCTTTTTTTCTTCTTCTGCCTTCGCCATTTTAGCGCATTTTTCTTTTTCGGCCATTTCCTTGCATTTTTTTTCCAGATCTTCTTTTCCCTTTTTTTCTTTGTCTTTTGCTTCTTTGGCCATTTTAGCGCATTTTTCTTTTTCGGCCATTTCCTTGCATTTTTTTTCCTGATCTTCTTTTCCCTTTTTTTCTTTGTCTTTTGCTTCTTTGTCCATTTTAGCGCATTTTTCTTTTTCGGCCATTTTAGCGCATTTTTCTTTTTCGGCCATTTCCTTGCATTTTTTTTCCTGATCTGCTTTTCCCTTTTTTTCCTTTTCTGCTTTGGCCATTTTAGCGCATTTTTCTTTTTCGGCCATTTCCTTGCATTTTTTTTCCTGATCTTCTTTTCCCTTTTTTTCTTTCTCTTTTCCTTCTTTGGCCATTTTAGCGCATTTTTCTTTTTCGGCCATTTTAGCGCATTTTTCTTTTTCGGCCATTTCCTTGCATTTTTTTCCTGATCTGCTTTTCCCTTTTTTTCTTGTTCGGCCTTTGCTATTTTAGCGCATTTTTCATTTTCGGCCATTTTAGCGCATTTTTCATTTTCGGCCATTTTAGCGCATTTTTCTTTTTCGGCCATTTTAGCGCATTTTTCTTTTTCGGCCATTTCCTTGCATTTTTTATCCAGATCTTCTTTTCCCTTTTTTTCTTCTTCTGCCTTCGCCATTTTAGCGCATTTTTCTTTTTCGGCCATTTCCTTGCATTTTTTTTCCTGATCTTCTTTTCCCTTTTTTTCTTTGTCTTTTGCTTCTTTGGCCATTTTAGCGCATTTTTCTTTTTCGGCCATTTCCTTGCATTTTTTTCCTGATCTGCCTTTCCCTTTTTATCCTGTTCTGCCTTTGCCATTTTAGCGCATTTTTCTTTTTCGGCCATTTCCTTGCATTTTTTTCCTGATCTGCCTTTCCCTTTTTATCCTGATCTGCCTTTGCCAATTTAGCGCATTTTTCTTTTTCGGCCATTTCCTTGCATTTTTTTCCTGATCTTCTTTTCCCTTTTTTTCTTGTTCTGCCTTTGCCATTTTCGCACACTTTTCTTTTTCGGCCATTTCCTTGCACTTCTTTTCCTGTCCTTCCTTTCCCTTTTTTTCCTTTTCTGCTTTGGCCATTTTAGCGCATTTTTCTTTTTCGGCCATTTCCTTGCACTGTTTATCCATTGCCATTTCAGCACACTTTCTTTTCCGAGCCATTTTCGCACATTTCTCTTTTATGGAATTTTTGTTGGACTTGCCCTTGGCATTATCAGCGAAATTCCTGCTTTGAGTACTCAGCTCTTCAAGCTTGGCTAATACGTTGGATTGCTGTTGAAGCTGCTCCTTTCCCCTCTTGCATTTTTTAAACTTACCAATTTTAACGAATTTCTCCTTTTGTGGTGGTTCTTGATTTTTTTGCAGCCCATCAGAATCGTTTTCCTGGGTCAAATCCATATATAATTGTTCAAGAAGCTTCTTCTCTTTGTAAGCTTTACGAGTGAATTTCACAAAATTGCGTTTTGCATCATCGACCATTTGTTGGCATACCTGTATTTGTTTTTCAAGCTTGGCCATTTTGTCGTACTTTTCTTTGTGAACCAATGATTTGCAATGTGTTTTTAGCATCTCTTGTTGCTTTTTTTGTTTTTCTGGGTTAATCAACCCATCACCATCCTCTTTTAATGCTCCTTCAAATTGCTCATTAACCTTTTCGCTTTGGAGATTTTCTTGATGTGGTTCTTGTTCAGCTAAATGTTGGCCTATTTCATTGTGTAGCTTTCGAAGTTTGTTTTCTTCAATTTTCAGATTTTGCAGCTCTTCCAATTTGTTACACTTTTCTCGTTGGGCTAAATATTCGCATTGCACTTTAAGATTGTTAAGCTCAGTCAGCATATTGAAGTTCTCCTCATCAAATCCCTCATACCTCCTCGTAATCGTCCCTTTCCCCAACACATTTAAATTTTGTTCGCCAAATTCTTCCACAACTAACCGTTCACAGGCTAATTTAAATTGTTTAGCCAAAATATTAAATTGCGCTCTGATCCTGTTTTTCTTGATTTGATGACAATCACACTCTTCTGACGATACTTTATTGTGTCGCCGAACTATGATCTTCATTTTCGGCAAATGTATATCTATGTTGGCACCCAATTGGATATAAAGATATAAAGGAATTTAAACGTGGTTTTTGGTGTTCAAATACTTACGACCATCTTTTCCCCACTCACAATTTTGAGTCCCGCTAATATTACGTGTAGGTATTGGCCAATTGTCTAGCCTCCGCATCAAGCCTTTATATAACAAAGGGTTATAATTGTATGTTATCATCGGATGCATACAGCAGTTGCAGGCCCTGACGTATGCTTGTGTGTTGCAGCTTAAAACAGTTCGTGTAAACATCTTAAGGCCGGGCTATTTTATTTTTTTTTTTACGGAAAATTTAGAGGTCTGGCCGAAAAAAACTAGCTAACTGTTTGTTTAACAACAGAGCAACATTCAGGTATCAATTGTTCAATGACAATCATTGCCAAGATTACTTTATTTATACCCCTAAAAAGTACAAGCTTATTTCTAAAGAATTTTATTATGTATTTTTGTTTAAAATAATATTTATTATTAATACTAGTTTATATGCAGGCTTCATTAAAACGAACTTTTTGCAAATAGGATTCAAGGTGCTTAAAGGGTTTAAGCGAATTTGCCATTCTGGATGATCTGTCAGCCCAGAATGTCAAATAAATAAAAAATTAAGCATAATGCATGCGAAAGAAGCCGCTATTTCTTGATCAATATGAACTTACTTTCGTGCTTACACTGACATAGACATATGTATAATAAGTAAGTTGAATTTACAATTTGCATTTATAATTTTACAAAGTGCTAGCGTAAAAAATCAGTCATGAGCTGTCCTTTAGGCCACGAAACGATGCAATTCCAAATTTCGATAGATCGTTGCTATATATCCTAGGTCATATGGTGGTTAATAAGCTTTAGTTATATTATTCTATTTTACATATTTTTAAGGGAGTTTTAGTCTTTTGTTCGCACATCGAAGATTTTACCCGGATTTAAAGTTATATATTATCTGGCTTGCAAATTTTTCAAGTGATTTTAGGCATTGCCATACATAATCACAGAGAAAACCATATAAAACTGCAATGATATGAGCTACAATAGGCACCGTTTCAAAAGTTTGTACTTTCGCCTTACAAATACTTAAATATCATAATACCTTCAACTGTGAAAAAAACATCCGTTTTTTCGATTGCCTCATTTCCACGTACATCCAAGTTAATATTTAAGAAGATAATCTGTAGTTCCGCCAGAAAGTGATTCGTCATTGAATTCATACAAATTTCCAAATTATTACAAATAGAATAATTTTCTCCATAGCTCACATATACATTAAGCATACTATAACCAATACTATATATGTACATATATTATGCAAAAGCATTAATTAAACTTCATTCCTTTTTTCTTGAACGGATTTTTAAAAGGACTTGGTTTTTGTTTCATTTTTATTAAAAATCAGAACGTTGATGAAAATGTTTGAAACTTTTTCTGGTTTCAACCCAAACTAATTTACCATTTCTGTTTCAGATGTCCTGATGAGTTAAAATATTTGAGCCGTACCAAACTCCTTAAGTAGTGTTTCGATTTGGTTGTAGGAAAAAATTTAATTTAATTTAGTTTTTTATACTCGTCCACAAAGTGGGTTTGTGCACATTCCTTCCGTCTGTCCGTTAGAACTTTTGCAACAAATTGCTCAGACAGATTACTGAGGACCTCTTCTAAACATCACACACAATATTTTTGGATACTCTCACCTGTGCGTGGAAAATCGGAAATCGGGAAATTTATTTATCTTGGCGACGGTAAACCACAAAGTTCACCTCTAAAAATTGAACTGAAATTTTTCGGCCAAAAAAAACTTTTCTTTTAAAAAAAATCAAAAAAATTAAGACCGTTGTAGACTGCGAACACTGAAGAAGTATTGCGCAATCGCTTACAGCCGACTGCCACTTGTTTTTTATTAAAATACCTCTATTTATTCTGTTTATTAATTTTATTTGTACACAAGTTCATAAACGGGGTAAATGCAATTACGAGCTCATAGAAGGCAGCTGATAATACTACTTGTTTACTTTTATTGTTGTCTATATTTATATGAGAAAAAATTTATCAGCAATTTACATTCGATCCAAGCAAATCCAATAGTCTTATGGGCACTGTTCAATGCAGAACACTCGTTTGACAATTCACCTATTAAATTGAAAATTGTCAAAAAAAAGTAAATTAATCCACTTTTATTAAATTTGTTTGGGCAAGGTTAAAATTTGAAAAACGTGAAATTTATTTCAAAAAATTATATATTGCTTAGCATTTTGTCTCCTCCAGGCTTGACTTCAATTTGTGCACCGAATGAATTTTGTTGTCGCCGATATTGATATGGCCTCTTAGGTTTACTTATCAGTTCTGGAAATAAATAATACTATGGCCCAAATTTGTTAGTAATTTGGTTTTGACATTGACTTACAAATAACCTAACAAGCTTGTTGACATGTGGAATATATATATTATATATTATATACAAACATATATTTGCGTAAATGTAGGTAGTGTAGAAATCTACATACAGTTGCTGTCATTCACCTAGATTTGACATTGAATAGATAATAAATGTGTGCTGATAATGTTGTGCGCTGTTATTAAACTAATCGCTATTTGATTGTAAGCACCAGGTGGCGGCTTAATGCTGTTATTTTGATACCCTGCAGATGGTATTATTCTGTAATCAACTGTGAATATGTTATCAGGATAATGAGCTTTGTAGATAAAGCTGTGTGATGTCTATCTTTCTGTGCACATTAATATCTTTGCAAGCCAAACCTTAAAAATATCGGACTAGAATATAATATGGCTTGATAGCAACACACCGTTGAAAATTAAATTTCTGTATATAAAACAACTTTGTGGGGCCTCGTACAGAAGGGTATTTGATCGTTGGCATTCCGCAAGTAACCATTAAGCTGATTTATTTACATGTAATGTGGTGTATATACTCACGTAGATTCTGGCACAACTGCCGTCCCAAAGAGCTGAAGCTTTGTTTGCTACATTCAGCGTCATCCTTAGAACTCTCCAAATCCTTCAATTTCTTTGAGCACTTTTTAGACCCGCCTTTAATATCGATGGTGTTTTTTTCCATTTTCTCTTTCTCTTTTAACAGTGCCCGTGGGCTTTTGTCCTTACATTCTAAATGAGTACCACCACGGATTACAATGTCATCATCAACAGTCAAACTTGCCAAATTCTGATATGTTTTTGCATTTCCCGCAACCAATATATGATTTTCGTTCAGGGTTGCGGTCAACTGCTGATTGGTAGATGATAAATCTGGCAAGCAAACTGGCTGTGGCATATTAAGCTGTTCTGATCGTGGCACATCAGCCAGAGCATCGAAACGGATATGTGATCCCGTGTTACTTTCATTACTATTATCCAAGGACCTCGTTTGTCGCTCCCTACGTATGGCCCATGCACCCAGACCTTGTTTTGCCACAGCCGGCGAAATAAAGGACTCATCTTTTAAAGCTCTCCTACTAGATTTTCTTTTAGCAGATTTCTTGACTTTGTTTCGAGGGTCACGCCAGTTATCAGAGCTTTCGTGTCGAACGTAAGCAGCAGAATACGTGGTAATATTTCTACGACCACTCTCATCATTCCGTTTACCCGTAAGTATTTCGTAGAGATATTGAGAGAGCGACACTTTTGGTTTTGGTTTGTCAATTTCAATTTCGTCGGCCTTTACTTTGTCATCTTTTAGATTTGATTTGTCACCTTGCGACAACAGATTTGACGATTCATCTTCTTCTCGACTATTCATCCCTCTTACGATGTGAGAATCCTCACCCTCTGAAGTGGATTTATAAAGCTCACCGGGTGTAAGATTACCTTCTGCTTTGATTTCAAAATCCTTAATCGATTTGTTTTTCAATATTTTTACCGTGTTGGTGTATTTATCAGAATTGTCTGTACGGGAATTGCATTTACCTGAATCGTCTAATATTTTATCTACCTTTGTCGGAAAGTCGGAATCAATTTGGTTCTCATCAATGCTCACGAATTCTGTTTTTCCATAAGATTTAAAAGTTTTGTCTTTACGGGAACTACTCGACGTTGACGACGATGTTTTATAATCGGCTACGATATCACTTTGAGCAAAAGTTTTGGGGGACTTTTGGCACGCCTCATCTGGTACAATATTACCTATAATTGTATCGCCAACGATAGACATGCCTGTAGAAGAGCCTTCCTTAGATTTTTCTGAAACTATGGGTTTCTGCTTGCCAGCTGCGTTTCGTAGACTGCTTTTGATCTCTGAACTTGATTTGGTGGCTTTAGCTGGAGCTTTACGGAGATCTGCTATGGTTTCGACATATTTGTCGTCACGTTTTTTTTCGCTCTTATTGACGAGCTCTTTGGACTTTTCTTTACGGCTTTCAAGCAAGTTCTCTTCTTCCTTTAACGGTAATTTGGAATCCGATTTTAAAAGTGATTCAATCGATCGCTTATTTTCCGTTCGATCTGCGCTAGGAGCAGACTTGTTAATATTCTTCCCTGATTCTAACCCAATCTGCCCCGCAGATCGAACGATTTCAACTTTCCTATCAGAGTACCCTGAATTTTGAGCACTAGAGCGAGATTTGAAATATTTCTTGATACCATCTGGACTAAAGTTTGATTTTGATTGAGCCCGTGAAACTTGAGAATCTTCTGATTTTGTAACACAATCCGCTGAGCCTAAATCAATTGCTTTAGCCTTAATCGTATCATTTGAGGTTTTCTTATCGGAATCGGAAGGAGATTTGTCTTTTTTGAGAGACTCAAACGAATCTTTAACAACTGGAGCAGAAGTATTCTTAGGTTTGCATTTGTTTTCATTAGCCTTGGTTGCCGAGTTTTTATTTTTCAATTGGGTCTTGCCGAGATCATCGTTTGGAAGACATCCCTTAACTTTAAGGTTGGAGTTTGTTTTCACCCCTGAGACATTTTCAGCTTTAGTTGCCACGGGCTTGGATATTGTTGACTTTGCTTTATTTGTACTATTGGATTTATCTCCTGAGACTTCATCAGATTTGGATGCTGAGTTACTATTGTTGTCTTTAGAGGCCTTATCAGTATTAGCTTCCGAGGATTTATTGTCAGACAGGGTCTGAATGGGGTTTACTTTAGGAATCTTTTTTTCAACTTTAACAGAAGAACGACTAGGATTCAACATACCTTCCGCAGACACTGCAGACCTCTCAGTTTCTAAATTGATTTTGCTATGGCTCCGTGAGGCTTTAGCTTGAGATTGATTACGTTTCGCTATGATTTTGTTACGACTGAGTGTAGCTTTATTTTGTGAGTGATAGTTTAACGTTTTGCTCTTGCTACGACTCCTTGCCGTTTTTTTTGGAGATTGATTGGCTTCCGTTTTCGTTTTGATATGGCTTACCGAGGTTTCAGATTCTGAAGAAACCTTATCTTCATTTGTGGAATCAATATTATGTTGAGCAGACTCTGACCCTTCATTTATATTACTTTCACCTTTGTTCTTTTGGTCAGGCTTAGTCACGGGGAAGTCTTTCTTTTGTTTACGAGTACTCCAAATCTTTGTTTCATTTCTATTGGCCAACTTGGATGGACTTTTATAGAGTTCTGAAAACATATCATCCCAAGGGACTTGGAGTCCAGGTGAAGTGGTTTTAGAATGTTGATTTGATTCACTTTGGGATTGAGTCTTTCCGGCTTGAGAGGATTTTTCATTTGCCTTAATACCTGTACCAGAATTATTTACACTATCCTTAATTTCGCTATCCATAGTTTTAACATCGGACTTGGTCTTAGAATGTACAGGCTTAATACCATCTTGACTTGACTCGCTTTGGGATTGAGTCTTTGCGGCTTCAGCTGATTTTTCATTTGCATTAATACCTGTACCAGAACTATTTCCACTATCCTTAATTGCATTATCCATAGTTTTAATATCGGACTTGGACTTAGACTTTACAGGATTGATACCATCTAGACTTGACTCCTTTTGCGATTCAGTCTCGGATGCTTGAGATGATTTTTTATTTGCATTAATAGCTTTATCCTTATTTTCACTACCCAAAATTTTAATATCAGACGTAGTCTCCGACTTTACAGGCTTAATACCATCTTGACTTGAATCACTTTGGGATTGAGTCTGTGCGGCTTGAGACGATTTTTCATTTGCATTAATACCTGAAGCAGATTTTTTAACGCCATCCTTAATTTCTTTATCCACAGTTTTAATATCGGACGTGGTCTTAGATTTTACGGGATTAATATCATCTAGACTTGACTTCTTTTGCGGTTCAGTCTCGGAGGCTTGAGATGATTTTTTATTTGCATTAATATCTTTATCCTTAACTTCACCACCAAAAATTTTAATATCAGACGTAGTGTTAGACTTTGCTGGCTTAATACTATCTTTACTTGACTGCTTTTGCAGTTGAGTTTTTGTAGCATTTGAGGATTTTTCATTTACATTATGAGATGTAAAAGAACTATTTACTTTATCCTTAGTTTTATTACCCAACGTTTTAATATCGGACGAGGTCTTTTTAACACCATCTTGACTTGAATCCCTTCGTGGTTGATATGATTTTTTATTTGCATTAATACCTGTGGTAGGAGCAGTTGCTTTAGCCGTAATTTCATCAACCAATTTTTTAATATCGGCCGTGGTCTTAGACGTTACAGGTTTAACACCATCTTGACTTGAATCTCTTTTCGATTTAATCTTTGCGGATTGGGAGGATTTATCTTTTGCATTAATACTTGTAGAAGAACTATTTACTTTAGCCTTAATTTTATCTCCCAATGTCTTAATATTGGACGTGGTATTAGACTTTACAGCTTTAACACCATCTCGACTTGAATTCCTTTGCGATTGAGTCTTTGTGGCTTGAGAAGATTTTTCATTGGCCTTATTAGTTGTAGCAGATTTATTATTTTTTTTATCCTTAATTATATCACCCAAAGTTTTAATATTGGAAGTAGTCTTAGACTTCACAGGTTTAACCCCATCTCGACTTGAATCCCTTTGCGATTGAATCTTGGAGTCTTGAGAAGTTTTTTTATTTGCATTAATAGCTGTGGCAGAGCCGGTTGCCTTAGCATTAATTTGATCACCCGTCTTTTTATCGGAAGTGGCTTTAGAATTCGCTACTGATGAAGGCTTAGGCGGAACTTGAATGACTGGTGTCGCAGGAGTCTTTGGATTAAGGGTACTTTTTGATAATTTAGTTTCTGCAGCCTTTTTATCTGGCTGTTTCTTATCTTTCGGCTTGGTAACCAATTCCTTATTCTCAGATAAAGCTACAAATGCCTTAACCCTGTTTGCCAACAGTTTTGAACTCTGCTGGAGCTCGTCATCTTTAGTAGACTCTGTTTTTTTGTTCGCAGAGCTTGAACTTCCCACACTTTTTGTGTCCTTGCTACTCGCAACAATCTCACTGAACGATTTTATTTGTGTTTCTGTAGACAACTTGGACACATCTGCGGTAGCTATCGTTGGGCTGGTCTTACTGGTAGCATTCAGCGGTTTCACACCGCTATTGTTAGCTGGTGGGGTTTCCTTTATTAATCGCTGCCTCATTCGATTCTTGAAGTCGTCTTTGGCGCCAGAGTCATCATTATGAAATTTTCGCAGCAGTGGAGCCAATTGACGACAACCAGTATACTTAATGGACAAACTTCTGCAAAGCGAACCCGAGGACCGCCAATAGAGCATATTAGCCATGTTGTCGAGTTTATTCTTTGTCTAAATAAACCTCCGGAACTAAGCAAATATAAATATTGCTGAAATTTCAAAATTTCATAGAAAATAACTTAAATTTTGTGCTAAGCTAATAAATGTATTGAATGTATGCGCACTACATTTACATTTTTCTGAATTATAGTGCAGCGCTTGCTATAACGTATATTTTAAAATTTTAAAACTTGACTGGATTATTGCTATTCCTGGGTTGTACATGAATCATAACTTTGATCGCACCGCCTGCGCCTGTGCGAGCTGTTTCAAATGCCTTGGCAGTCTCTTTGATGTCGAAATGATGTGTGACGAGGCGCTTTATATTCACCCTACCAGAGGCGACCAGTGCCAGAGCAGCGGAATAGCTACAAAAATAATAAAATTTGTTATCCAAAAAAAGAATATTTAACCGCGGCAGCCACTCACTCATTACAGTAACGGAATACACCTCGAATATCCACCTCCCGAGCTAAGGCATTGAACAGAGGCAACTTCATTTCAGGCGGACCCATGCCCACGATAACAACAACTCCTCCAGATCGCGTAGCCTACGTAGCGAACTTTTAATATATCAAGTAATTCAACGATAGGTATCGCAGCTCGGTTCTTACAAAGATCGCCAGACGTGTGCTGCTCTCCGCTCCACAACAGTCGATTGACATGTCGGGCTCCACACCCATTACTTGACGCACACGGTCCGCTACTTTTTCAGCGGTCTCATCGCGCTTTAGTAGCATTGTGTGTGTGGCGCCGAGCTCCTTAGCTACGTCAAGACGCTGTTGCACTAGGTCCGTAATTAAAATCTCCGTAGCACCCATCGATTGTGCGACCTAAATGACACTTATTATATAGCTGAATATAACGAATGGCAGCTTAAGATGATCACTCACTAGTAGCGTAACCAATCCGATTGGTCCTGCGCCCAGAATAAGCACCTTGGAGCCTAGGCCCACGCCAGCACGGCGGCAGGCATGCACGCCCACTGACAGCGGCTCTAGCAGAGCTCCTTCCTCCATGGTGACGTGATCGGGTAGTTTGAAGCAAAAGTCCGCCGCATGTTTGTAATACCGGGTTAGAGTACCGTCGTAGGGTGGCGTCGCACAGAACACCATATCGGGACACAGGTTATAGCTGCCCTGCTTGCAGTGATCGCATTTATAGCAGGGCACGCCAGGCTCAATAGCCACTCGGTCGCCCACGGCCAGGTTCTTAACTTTACTGCCCACCTTGGCCACCACGCCGGCACTCTCATGGCCAATGACCATGGGCTTGGTCATCACGAAATGGCCAATGCGACCCTCTACCAAATAATGCACATCTGAGCCGCAAATACCGACGCTATCCATGGCAATCAATACCTCTGTGGAAAGGATTCAATTGTGCAACATTACTTTAAGCTCACAATATTTTAGTTTACAATCGAAAGTCTTTCCTATACTTTCTTCTCCCGATTTCAACTTACCATCAGCGGAGATTTCCGGTATAGAACGTTGATCCTGCGTGTAGAATTAAATGGTAAATTAAAATAGATAAGAATCTTGCAACCGTAGACACTCTGTTCCCAGTGGAATAACAGGATTAGAATAGCTTTTTTAATTATGGGATATTTACTCTAAAACTCAGAAAACTTTGGGTATACAAAAAAATATTTCCGGCGCGGTATCAAAATAGCATTGCACAAAACCTGTTCTGTTTTTCACTTATTGGACAGATTATAACAAGTCAGTTTTTATTCGATAGAGCTTCTGCTTGCCATACCAAACGCAGGTCTTCAACCCCATGTAAAACAGCCGACAGGTTATCCTTTGCCATTTTGCTTCTGTTTTGTAGTGGAGCGTATTAACAACAAGAAGTCCGCACGATTCGAACACTTATTTGATACTAATTCAACGTTTTCTAAACTAGCTGTTAGATTGGCTTATCAGTAATTTGTTTCAAATTTTCCATTGTATACCTTGGAATCGTTGTAAATGAGGTTAGAAAGGGTATACTGGCCTATGGAAATGTATGTAACGTATAAAAAATAAATGTAACTAAAAAGATAACATAAACATCAACAGTAGCATTATCATGACAAATTCGAAATACCCTGCAAAAGAGCTTAAAATACACTCAGCTGCAAATAGCCAGTGTGTTGGCTTATGGTTCGGGTCAATAGCTTAATTTTAAGTTACATACGAAGCGGTAATGGTTTGGTTTTAAAATTTTTATTATTTCATAAGATTGATTTAAAAAAAAAAAAACTAAAATGGACAAGAATTTTTGATTGATGGTTGATGGCATCTTCTAGGGTATCGCGCGATATTTCGAATGCCTTCAAAGTTTCACAGAGGTCAACAAGATGCGCGACGTTTTATATTTACTCTAACGGAAGCGAGCTGTCGGAAAGCTTAAAAGATGAACACACTGCAGTAAAGTAATACAACACGAAAGTTCACCTCCCGTGTCATTCGAAGCTCATTGGCCACGCTCACACTTGACTGTTGCCAGACGTTATTAATAATTGCTGTAAGTTAAATTCTTATCACATAGCTATTATAAAGATTCGCTTGTCTTATCGGGCGACCACTCGTTATTGTACGCACACTAGCTGCGACATCTTGAGGATCTGTCTCCAGTATATGCTTGGCCCCCAGCTCAGCAACCAGGCGGCTTTGAATAAGATCCGTAATTTAAATATTAATAGGACCCATATGTTTCGAGATAGTTAGCTATATATTAGAACTCATCAGTATTAGATATATACACCCGCGGCTGTATAACTAATCCCACAGGTACTGCGCCCATGGTAAGCACCTTAGAGCCTTGCCCTGTCAGCAAGTATCACGTCGATGGCAAGGAATGCCTGGCTCAATACTGAATCGATCACCCACAGCCAGATGCTTAACTATTTTGACCACTTCAAGCACCTTCACAACTTCCGTGGCCATGGGCTTCTTAATATATAGGGTCTGAAGCCAGCGTGCTCCAAAAAATGAACGTCAGTCACACAAATATTCCAGGTATCTGCAAAACATATGTTCAAATTAAGAATTTGCACAGGAATTTGCCGAAAATTAAATACCCTTGCAGACATATCTACACAATCTTCATCCGATTATTCCTATGAAAGCTATAGATATTCCTATATGAGTGCGAACGTTTATAGGACTTGGCTCTAATTGGCAAGTTTGGTTAAGATAATTCAGAAAGCTGAACAATTTTTCATACAAAAACTCTCGACCCATTATTCTTATGGCAACTTTAAAATATAGTGAAAATTTTGAAAAATATTGCTATTGCTAAAAATGGGCGCGAGTAGAATACTAATTGGTAAAACACAACAGACAAATGGAAATGACTATATTAACTCAACATGTCGTAATCAATATATATATTCTTGATCTTTTGTAGGACGTAGATATCTCCTTCAACTAAAATGCCCTCTGCAATGGAATATAATTTTCTTTCTTTACGTATTCTCCTCTTACCTTAAATTTGGGTATGGGAAGATCTTTCAAATATTGAATTAGCGTCTCAGGAAAAACAAAAGTTGCCAACTTCTTTTTTGCCTTATCAAATGCTAGTCATGTTTAACAGGGGTTCGATTATGCTCGATATACTTGTGATATTATTCTTTTTTTTCAATGGAAATAAATCCAATTGCCTTATACGATTTATCATCTGTTACGAAAAACTTTTGGTACTTAAGTATGTACGGCTTGTTGGTCTCAGGCAGTTCAGCACAGTGTGCTTCCTGTTTTGGAGCGTCATCGTCCCTTAGGCAGGAATTTGTAGAAGTCTTTACAACCTTCTTACAGATGTCAGTCGATAGTTTTGATAGACTGCAATCTTTTAGCAATTGCTCGCGCATACGTTTTCTGATTAGGTCATCGAGGCAACTTCCAGCGTCATGGAAATGTCGACTCATTTGAGCCCATAGCTCACAGCCAGCAGATCTGCTGGGTAAAAAACTATAAAGGCTACACGATAGCCGCCAAGTTCTCGTATTAGCCATTTGAGTAATTGATCTTCACAATAAAAAAGCAAAACTAAGTAAATATAAATTTAGATGAAAATACGAAATATTACAAGTTTAAATTTAGTTGTACATCGTTTGTAATGTGCACAGCATAATAAAATTTTGTGAGCTATAATACAAAGGTATCTATATTATATAGCTAAAATTTGACTGAATTGTTAGTATTTCTGGGTTGTACATGAATCATAACTTTAATAGCACCGTCTAGGCCATCCCGAGCTGTTTCAAATGCCTTTCCAGTCTCTGTGATGTCAAAATGATGCGTGACGAGGCGCTTTATATTCACCCTACCAGAGGCGACCAGTGCCAGAGCAGCGGAATAGCTACAAAAAGAATAAAATTTGCTATCCAAAAAAAGAATATTTAACAAAGGCAGCCACTCACTCATTACAGTAACGGAATACACCTCGAATATCCACCTCTCGAGCTAAGGCATTGAACAGAGGCAACTTCATTTCAGGCGGACCCATGCCCACGATAACAACAACTCCTCCAGATCGCGTAGCCTATCGTAACAAATTATGTAGAGTGAAACAACGATAAGTATTCCAACTTAGCTCTTACAAAGATGGCCAGACGTGTGCTGTTCTCCGCTCCACAGCAGTCGATTGACTTATCAGGTTCCGCGCTCATTATTTTACGTACACGGTCAGCGATATCTTCACCGGTGTCATCACGATTAAGCAACAGCGTATGTGTAGCGCCGAGCTCTTTAGCTACGTCAAGACGCTGTTGCACTAGGTCCGTAATTAAAATCTCCGTAGCACCCATCGATTGTGCGACCTAAATGACACTTATCATATAGCTAAATATAACGAATGGCAGCTTAAGATGATCACTCACTAGTAGCGTAACCAATCCGATTGGTCCTGCGCCCAGAATAAGCACCTTGGAGCCTAGGCCCACGCCAGCACGGCGGCAGGCATGCACGCCCACTGACAGCGGCTCTAGCAGAGCTCCTTCCTCCATGGTGACGTGATCGGGTAGTTTGAAGCAAAAGTCCGCCGCATGTTTGTAATACCGGGTCAGATTACCGTCGTAGGGTGGCGTCGCACAGAACGCCATATCGGGACACAGGTTATAGCTGCCTTGCTTGCAGTGATCGCATTTATAGCAGGGCACGCCAGGCTCAATAGCCACTCGGTCGCCCACGGCCAGGTTCTTAACTTTACTGCCCACCTTGGCCACCACGCCGGCACTCTCATGGCCAATGACCATGGGCTTGGTCACCACGAAATGGCCAATGCGACCCTCTACCAAATAATGCACATCTGAGCCGCAAATACCGACGGAATCCATGGCAACTAAAACCTCTAAGGATAAGCAATTTGAAAAAGTAACGCATTAATAACTTATCGATAAGTCGATAATCTTTGCTGTCGATGATTTTAAATATACTCCCTTTTCTTTCGACTCGCTTACCCTCATCGGATATTTCCGGTATGGGTCGTTGCTCCTGCATATAGAATTAAAGAGCCATTAAAAACAAACGAAATTGTCGGTATTACTTTTCCTACCAATCGCAAGTCATTAATGCCATGTAAAACTGCCGTCAGGTTATCTTTTGCCATTTTTAGCTGAGCTTATTTTCGAAAGATCTGCTAATGGATGTGCTAAATACGAACGTATATATTTACGGAAAGATGTCCGCACGTATCGAACGCTGATTGGATACTAAACGCTCAATATTGCTGTTCTCAATGTTCTCCATGGACAGTTTGCGGCTACACATGAGAAAAAATTCACAAACGCAAACGTCAAATCGAAATATATGTATACATTTTCGCATATACTTAAATATATACAGTGTTACGAATAAATTTATGTATTTTTTATATAATATGAGAATAGTTTATATTGTTGCCCTCAATTTTTTTGTTTGCCACATTTGAAATCAGCTGTTTTCTGCATCCAATTCGCCTTGCTTGTCTTGTTTACATTTGTTTTGCTTATGTGTTGGAAAGTGCCGGTTTCTATATTCTTACTCTTTCTAACATGTATATATACTTACATACATATATGTATTCTTATACCCTGTTCCCATTGAAAACGGGTAGACAAGGGTGTAATGGTTTTGTGCAAACTTACATATGTAATAGGCAGAAGGAGGCATCTCCGATTCCATAAAGTATATATATTCTTGGTCAGTATCAACATCCAAGTTGATGTACCCCTGCCCGTCCCCAAACTATAGGAGTTTGGGAGATTTCCTTTCTAAAAATCGACAAATATCGTTTTTATGCTGATTTTTGTTTGTTGTTATCTAAGAGATCTCCAAGTGACAGAGACATCAATTTTGGTGTTTATGTTTTCGCATAGTATAAACACATTTCGAACTTTTTTTGGGAACTTACCGTTCACCACACAATTAAAAACGGTAAAGGCTTTGGCTCTGAGCTGGGTACAGGGTATATAGTAGCGGACACTCCCGACTAGAGCACCCTTTTTATTGCTTGATTTATTATCATCTAATAGCTGTTAGCTGCATAAAATAAATGAGTAACAATTGGTAGCGAAAGCCTTTGAATTGATATTTCGTATTATAGTTTTTTTTGCTTTATTTATCGAACTAATTCATTTTATTAAGAGTAATATTTAATACATGCGCGTGTTTAACTCCTGCAAAGGGTATTATGATTTGGTCAACTAGCATGCAACACATTAAGGGGAGTTACTCTTTATATTTTTACGTACGTATATATTTTGTAAATTCATGATCATGACCTCGTTTCCTAGCTTTATCGCTGAAACTTGGTTCAGATCAGTTTTCTATTTTTTTTTTGTTTTTGTTATTGTTGCAAGCAGTACATATTGCAAGATCGGCTAGATCGGTTTCCCATACCATACACATATATCTGTCGTAGGAACGATCAGTCGAGAACCAAGTTAGTGTTCTTAGGAAAAACGTTTGTGTTTTGTTCATCATTAATCTTAAACAGACTCAATAAATACACGAATCATTGCACTTGAAATATTTTGAGTTTTTTGTATAAATAAACTATTTGTTCATAAACTTAACTTAACTTACTTATGGATCCAAGATCGTTCACGACTCAAGGGAGATATTTAATTAATATGTCTGACAGGGTATATTATATTCAGCGCCCCCAATTTTCTTCTTTCTTGTTATTAAGTATATCTCTTAATTTGTAGAATTTCTATTTAAAAACACTTGCTTATATCGCATATTATGTGTATATTATAGCCTCTAATGTTGGCCGTTTTTTTTATATATATATATTAGTACTTAAAACTAAAAAAGTTGTTTGCTTATAATTAGGAAAAAGTTTTCTTTATAGCAACTACGCACTTTTGTTTTTTTTTTTCGTCAATGTAAATGCATAAACTTTAAATGCAATCGTAATCTCTGGAGTATATATTTTAAATGTGTTCTCTGCTGCTCTCTTAAAATTTGGCCTTGAGTTTAAAAATATAAAAATTTAAAAACAGAAATAATAAATAACTGGCTAATTTCAGACATTGAATATAACGGCTATTTGAGTATATAGCCGCTGTCCGAGTGGCTTAGATGGCTATAACTTAATGTCTAGACTCAATAGAACTGGTTAGAGATAAGTGTATATATCTACGTATACATACGTATATTCTTGTAGGTGCTTACTTATAGTAGAAAGCTTAAAAGGAACAAATTTGGCCAAAAAGGAAACTAAATGCATTGAACTTTAGTTATTGCTGTACTCGCAGTACAAAGATACAGATTTGTGTCGTTATTTATGATACTAATTACGTTTATCACACATATGGTCAAAAATCGAAACCGTCACAAAATAGTTCGATATGATGCGGCTGCAGTGCTTTGGATTATTAAATACATATACATATATATATGTAGTTGTGAAAACGATAAATAAAAGCAGATAAGTTAAATGATTTATGGCTGCAGCCAGCACTTCAACTGGCTTCGACGGCTCGCGCTGCTTTTCATTAAGTATTTAATTAATTTCTTGCAATGACTTTCCCTTCCCTTTTTACATGGACAACTCCTGCCTGGGCTTGTTTATATGCAAGCGCTGAGGATCCTGAGGCGCAACGCATATATCGGTTAGTATGACCACCTCGTAGGGACTGCAGTCGGGCATGTGTAGGAAGCCGCAGAGCCAGCCGTAAAAGCCCTTCTCTATGTCGGTGATGTCATTGACCCAGCTGCTGTACTGCAGACTCAACTGCCGGAAGCCCGAGTACAGGCCCAGGCCAAAAGTGCACAGGACTATTGCCAGCGGATAGGCTAGAAACAGTACGGGCGTAACGAAGATCTTGTGCAGATACGACTTCTCCTCGCAGTAATAGTTGAACATATTGTACCAGGTCAGCGTGCCAATGTAGAATGAGTACACGGCCGAGATAACGGTGACAAAGGGCAAGCAGAGCAGCGAGATTAGGAAGATGTGCAGGCCGACGCCACAGCTGCAAGTGCAGCAGAGATTGCGACCCTTGTGGGAATCCGTGGCCATGGCATGGGCATTCAGCTGCTCCAGTTCCTCGCGACTGATGTTTATCTGCAGGTCAATCGACTGACCCTTCTTGCGACCCCTTTTGATAGTCCCTGCACATGCATTAAGTACAATTAATTGAGAACGAGATATAGCCAGTGCTTGGACCCACCTGTCATGGTCAAGTAGTTGCTGCCGTCGACCGCCTTGCGTGCCTGATAGCGCTCCAGACTCTGATCGTATGTGTTCAGCACACTGGTCTCGCCCGACTCCAGATCCTCGTAGTTAGCTATGTCTGGGGAGGCGCGTCCATTGCGCACATGGGGCAAGTCGGAGGTGCGTATGTTGACGCGCTTCTTGGACGACGATCGATTGCTGAGACTGAGGCAATCCTGCGACTTGCTCAGCTTCGCATCCAGGCTGCTCTCCGAATAGCAGCAGCTGCTCGGCGTCACGGTGCTGCTCTCGTGGCGCTGTGACGTGGACTTGGTGCCCTGTGAAATGGACTCGAAGTTCTGCAGCTCGTTCAGATTGCTGGCCGAGCGTGTTGACTTGTTACTGTGCTGCGTGGAGCTGGCCGAGTTGGTGCTGGCAATGGTGTCCTGGGCACAGCCCAGTTCCCCCGGCAGCTGTGGCAATGGCTGTTTGTTTTTGATAATCAACTTCGATTTGAGCAGCTCCTCTTCGAGGCCCGGATTCGAGGGCGAGAGCTTGGCTCGATTTTGCTGCAAGCGTTGCGAGCCAAGTTTAAAAAAAGATAAAGAATTCGCTTCGTTCGTTTGCTTTATTAAATACAACTCACCTGCACGTTGACTATGTGATCCACATAGTTTTGCTTTTTGGCCTCCGCTTTGTTTTGTTGACGTTTACGTGGCGGTATGAAAACAGGGCGTTCCTTTGTCGTCACCTCCGCGCTCATAGCGCCCTTGCCAACCATTTTTGTACTCTTTATGTATTTCGGTTATGCTACAATCTACATGTTCTCCCAGTAGACAGTTTCAGTAAATGTTGCGTTTTCTATGCTGCACTTAATTTAATTCGCAAAAAATGCACTTCCGGCTGTTCGTTTTGGTAGCTATGTAATTATTGATTTTTCATGGAATTTCGTTGTCCTTGTGCTGATTTTGCGTTCATTGGCGATGCCGCCTTTTCTGGGTTGGGCATATAATGTTTACAGCTAACTAACGCATGCGCAGCTTTTTGTTGAAAGTGCAATCAAACAGCTGTTGAGTGAAAAACAATGCAAATTACTCACCGTTTGGCATGCACAGCGTTATATTATATTAAAATTAAAAAACATACAATATTTAATATTTAAAGCACTAAAAGCTTTCACAATTTGAATTCAAACAAAACCGTTGCTGTTTGGTATTTTGGTATTTTTGTAACTTGCCCCATTTCTGAATCAGCCATCGAGTGCTGCCAAACACTAAGAAAAAATACTTAACACGATATTTAAAAAAATTCGAGAAGACTGTCCAAAATTAAAAACATAAATGTTTAAATTCAAACTAAAAGAAAATATACTTATGTTATTTTATTTATGTGCATTTTATTAAATTATCTTGTTTATCAAATTGGCGGCGACAGTTAACCGATAATCGATTAATCGAAATGAATTTGTAATAAATCGCCTTTAGCAATTCGAAGTCAGCTTTTGTGAGAATCTAGTTGGAAACATTTCAATTTTGCCGGTTCTCTTGAGCACAGCGTGGTCCATAAATAGTTAGTTCACAATGGACGACAAAAGAAAGAGAGGGCCACACATCCAATCAACAGTAAAAAGCAGCCGCCTAGGCACATCTCTAGCATTCGCTATTCTGAGTTTGCCAGATCCAGTCGCTGTGGGTTTTTTCCATTAAGAAGATAGCAAGAGCAAGATGTCCTCTACTGAAGGCAAAGTATGTACAAAAAAAGTTAATTAACTAAAACATAAGTCTGAAGGTTTTCATCTTAGGTAATCAACTGCAAAGCTGCCGTAGCCTGGGAGGCGAAGAAGCCGCTTGTGATCGAAGATATCGAAGTTGCACCACCAAAGGCTCATGAAGTAAGTCGAAAGTCCGATTTGTACAGTTATACAGTCTATTTGTGAACATGCATTTTTGTAGGTTCGTATCAAAATTACGGCAACAGGTGTGTGCCACACGGACTCTTTCACACTGAGCGGCGCCGATCCCGAGGGCCTATTCCCTTCCGTGCTGGGCCACGAGGGTGCCGGCATCGTGGAGAGCGTTGGCGAGGGCGTGACCAATTTCAAGGCTGGGGATCATGTAATAGCGCTGTACATTCCGCAGTGCAATGAGTGCAAGTTCTGTGCAAGCGGTAAAACCAATCTCTGCCAGAAGATTCGACTCACCCAGGGCGCTGGCGTCATGCCCGATGGCACAACGCGCTTCACGTGCAAGGGTAAACAATTATTCCACTTCATGGGCACGTCCACATTTGCAGAATATACTGTCGTCGCTGATATATCCCTGACTAAAGTAAATGAGACGGCGCCCCTGGACAAGGTGTGCCTGTTGGGCTGTGGCATCTCGACTGGTTACGGTGCTGCGCTAAACACAGCCAAGGTAAACTACTACATCAAATCATTAATTCAGATCACGCATTGAGTATTTGTCAACCCGAACACAGGTGGAACCGGGCAGCACCTGCGCTGTCTGGGGTCTGGGTGCAGTTGGTTTGGCAGTTGGCCTCGGTTGCAAGAAGGCTGGCGCTGGCAAGGTCTATGGCATTGACATCAATCCTTCCAAATTCGAATTGGCTAGGAAATTCGGCTTCACTGATTTTGTCAATCCCAAAGATGTGGCCGACAAGGGCTCCATACAGAACTACTTAATTGATCTGACCGATGGCGGCTTCGATTACACCTTTGAATGCATTGGCAATGTTAATACCATGCGCATTGCTCTGGAAGCCACACACAAGGGCTGGGGTACATCGGTGGTTATTGGAGTGGCAGGTGCCGGTCAGGAGATTTCCACACGACCTTTCCAATTGGTGGTAGGCCGTGTCTGGAAGGGATCTGCTTTTGGTGGCTGGCGTTCGGTTTCGGATGTGCCCAAACTTGTGGAGGCCTACCTAAAGAAAGATCTACTTGTCGATGAATTCATTACGCACGAGTTGCCACTGGCCAAAATAAACGAAGCTTTCGACCTGATGCACAGTGGCGAGAGCATTCGTAGCATTATTAAGTTCTAAACGTTCACCTTACACATATATTTACTGAATTGTCGAGCATTTGTAAAACACAATAAAATTGATAACCCAATAAATTTGCATAACACAATAAAATGCACGCAAGCAAATTATTGATAAAGTTCCGTCTCACTGTGGTTGTAAAGTATGCTTTACTGCGGCTTATCTGTTGATTTTCCCTCAAATCAATCTTGGTTTTGCTTGGGTGCGTTTTCAGCAATGGCACACAATTTCTCTCCTTCGAAAAATAAACAAACAGATTTTAAGGTTAATGACTTGTTCCAGTTTTTGAACAACTACGTCAAACATTTTTAATTAGAGATAAGGAATTGCCAAATCACTAAGGAATTTCGTAAGTATATTTAATAATTACAGCAATAATTTGTTTAAGGAATCTTCTAGTTTGAGCAAGTAACGCATTGCCAAATCATTTGGGAATTTCGTAAGTATATTAAATAATTACAGCAATGATTTGTTTAATGAATCTTCTAGTTTGAACAAGTAACGAATTGCCAATTCACTTGGGAATTTCGTAAGTATATTAAATAATTACAGCAATGATTTGTTTAAAGAATATTATCGTTTGAACAAGTGAACTTGACCGCATCTGTTCACCTCTCCTATTTGTATTTCCCAAAGAGTTTTGATTAGGTCAACTACCTCGAAATAGGTTGGATCGTTTCTCTACTGTTTTTTAAAAATTACTTTCCTTCTATATTATCACATGCTTGATTCCTTATGTAAACAGATGACGTGAAATTTATTCTTTCATAGACAGATTCCCTACATGACAGTTCTGTACATGATGTGAACTCTATAAAACTTATGGGCATCTAAATTGTTCATAGCATATGTTTATTATATTCAATCGTACTAGGCATCATTTAATCAGTTATACAATTGATAATTTTTCTAAGAATACTAACAGTCGAAAACTTTGTAGTTCTCTTTGATTCTACACTAATCTTCAATCTTCATATTACTATTTAGTTTTTTTTTTAATTGGGGTTCAAAAAGAAAAACTTTCTTTTCCAAATAAATTAAATTTATCCTTTGTTTACATACATATTTATTTGATATTTTGAGAAGAGTATATTTTGGTGACGTACTACAATAAGGTTCATTAATATTACTACTAATTGTTTTCGGGTTTTACAATAAATGCGCATGCAATTTGGAATTGTTTTGACTTTAAAATAAAATGACAATTTTTAAATGCATACACTTCTCTTAACACCTATGTACATTATTTCTTTTATAGTTTCATGCTAAAAAGAACATAATGATATATTGCATATAAATACATAAAATTTATTTATTCGCTTACAATTTTGTCTATGCTCACAATACTAAAATACTTTCTTTACAAACATGCAATAAATGGGCAATGCTCATAATAAATGTGGCATTTAGTAATACAATAATATCTATAGTTATGGGTATATGTATAAGATATAAGGGCTAGTATTCAGAGAGTATTGAAACAATTACATGCTATTGGGAACACAGAATTTCACAATGAAAGGCAAGAGAATTTGAAATAGAAACAATCACAAGCAACAGCTGTGGCTTTGTTATAGCTTATGAGAAAAATTCGTCGATAAAACTGTGAAAAATATTTGAGCACTGCACGGACCAGATTAACTAGACGAAGTTATAGTCGTCGGCGTCGGCGACACAGCACGGCTTGGCCGATAGCTGCGCTATCGCTTGGCTTACATTTGTGTGTCGTAGTAGTAGAAATCATCGAAGGGGTACCCGTAAAAGACCGGGTGCTATGGCACTCACGACCAGCGCGACTTCTGCATATCGATTTGGCCCTCCAAAGTCTTGGCCAAGTAGATCACAAACAGCTGCAGGAACGCAACTCCCAGTGCAACGCCTGCGATCACATACAGATTACGCTCGGCCCAGACGCGAACAATTTCAATGCAGCCGCTGGTCCAAATACGTTTACTGGCTGCAGCCACCGAATGCTCCTGCACTCCATAGCCGCACATTATATTGACTAGTCCCGAGCTGATGTCCGTGGCATTGATGCAACAGCTGTAGGGCACACCGCACTTCTCCACCGACGGTGATGAGCAGTTGAAGTATTCGTTCTTGCCTGCAAAGATTGGATGTGAGTTGAAGGCTTTTCAATAGTATTCCAAATCTTTACTCACTCCAATCCTGATAGCCGGCATTGCTGAGACCACAGCACTTGAACTCCTGTTGTGCAAAGTCGATAAAGTTCTGCAAATCGGAATCATCACGGTAGGAGTGAATGATCTTATCGGTAAACTGGAACTCCAGGAAGGAATTCATGTTTTGTGGAAACACAAAACAAATGATCGCTACAAGGAATCGAAAGTTAATGAAATGTGAACAGCTACTGCTTGAATACACGCCCACCTATAGCCATTTCCATGAGGAAGAACACCAGCAAGCACATCGAGTAGAACTTCAGCAAGCAAGTATTTTCACGCAGAGCGCCCAGACAGCCAGCAAAGCTGACCACAAATACGACAATGCCTGCGATTATCATGACCAAAGATATGTTGAAGATAACATCATAGATGGTTTCTAGTCGCACCCAGCCAGTGCCGTCCTTCAGCTTATCCATAAACGCGTATACCCCGATCGCCAAAAGCAGCCCACCAAATAGCCAAAACAGAAAGTTCAGCAAAAAGATAAGATATTTAACACAGCTGGAAACGTATGTGAAATGATGTGGATACGACATCCGAGGATGCATGTAGCTGCCGCCGCCATGATGATATCTGTGGTTACTCATTTCCGCACTTTGACGATAGATTTCACTACTGTTACTAATAAGTTTTATAGATAAAAATTCTGTTGAACTGTTTTTTTTTTGGATTCTTCTTCTCTACACTCGTTCGCCCTTTGTTGACGCCCTCTTTGCGTGTGGTCTCGGTGCTCTGTGGTCGCTTTTCAAATCGCAATTTTCACATCGCGTCTTTTTAGCTTGACGGAAAACCATCCACATTTATTTAAACACACATTTCTTGTTTTTTTTTTGTTCGTTTGTAATAACAAAATTATAAAATTTGACAGTCGATGGCAGCTATCCGCAGCCAACAAAACAACAAATTTGTTTATAATGTTGCCAGACAGACAACTCAAAAATTGCCATCGTTGGCAACGCGATACACAACAGCTGCTTGGCTAAACAGTCTGGCAACATTGCACACTTTTCACAGGCAGCTGTTTTTTAGCTTTTTAGTTTTTCATTTTCCTTCGCTGCGAAAACATTGCAGTGGCAGTTAACGGTCCGCAGCTTGTATACTACTTACAACAGCTAAATTAAAAATTATAAACAAAAGCCAAAAATAGCGACATAACTAGCAACAGCACCAAATTAAATACATTTGCAGGTGAGCGTTTTTCTGGCGTAGCCGCAGCGCCCCCTTCAAGGACACTTGGGTACATGTGTGTGTGTATGTGTTGTGTTTGTGTGCGGGCTTGTTTTTGCTTCGCCTTGCCTTGCGCCTTGCGTATTTGTTATTTTTATTGGAAAATTGGTTATTAAATATTCTACTAGTCAGACAATTTCGAGTGTATTTGTATTTGTATCTGTTTGTTTGTTTGTAAGCAATCGTGTGCAATTGCATTAGTTTTGGCTTTCTCTCTAATGCGCTTTCTCTCTGGCTCAGTGTGCACACACACACACACACAAGTTCATGCATACGTAGAAATAGAATGCCAAAAAAAGGCAGAAAAACACGGAAGTGAGCAAAATTGCATAAATATTGGTTTAGTTTGAGAGTGGGCGTTGAGAAAAAAGCACACACATTTGCAAAGCATTGACTTTTCGCTGCAGTTGCTTTTCGCCTCTTCGCAAGTGATTAAATAACCCATCAGTGCCAAGTGCAAAGCTACAGTCGCGCCGTTGCACGTTTCGTTGTCAGTTTGAGGCGCTTGCAAAAATGTTTTCACTTTCTCGCCACGCACTGTGGGCACGAAATTTCGCACTTATTGCTAGCAAGCACAGGTGCAACTTGAATCAATTGAAAACGGGAGCCATCGCTGTCTCTGCACTGCCGTACGTGCGTGCCTTTGCGGGTGAGTGGGGAGTGGGTGGGTGTGGCCATCAGTCCACCATTGGCGGCTTTATTAGTTGGCCTTTTCGAAATGGGCTCTCGCAAGAATACAATGGATGTGATTTATTGTTCGAGGCAGCACAGTTCACATCGATTTTTAGATGCGCCGTAATTGGCGAATTTCCAATTACGGTTTAATTTTCTAGTTCAAATAGTTGGCATTAATACTTTGCGCACTCTATAGCTGTCAATTAAGTTGCTATTTTTAGCCGCGCACAGTGATTCATTTTATTCGTTCGGCGATTCGAAATGTTTGAAATGAATTCATCGTTTTTAATTGTGCGCGACACACTTCAGTGGTTCGCCTTTTTTTTTCAATTGTACAAAACACACAACAACAACATAAACAACAGCAATAAAACCGGCCCCAATCTTCCCCCATTTCGTGCAGCGTTATTTCAGTTGTTTATATTGGGCGCCACTTCATTTAAGTGCAGCCGCATAAATTTATTTTTAACCTATGCGTTTTTTCACTCAATTTGTAGCTATGAAGTTTCCAAAGATCTAACAAATATGTTTACACCTTCCATTTTAATTTTCCACTTCTTGGCTAATAGCTAATGGTGGTGGGCATTTTGTTTGTACCTTGTTAATACATATTTTGTATACAAATTGCGTGGTTTAGTTTTTTTGTTATTTTTCCAGTGTTTTAATGTTGTTATACCACGATTACTTAATGCAAATCATTTCTGAGAACAATGGCAATTCGCGGTCTTATCATTTGATAGCGAACAACTTGCATATTTTATAATTTATGGGCACCTTAAGTGTTTAGGGTTTTGGGGGGCAAACTGATAACACAATTTTTGTTTAAAAGATTTAAAAATGTAGTTGTTGATAGGCAAAATTAGGCTACTTTTAGTAACACAGATAACGATCATTTATTTTTGTTTGTGCATAATTTAAAGGGTTTTAAAAATTAAATACGGAACAAATGTGATTTGTATTTAAAAATTAAAAAGCAAAAAATCTATATAAAAGGAAGCACAATTATTATTATTTGATTTGATAGTGTCTAATGTGCCCCTAAAGTATCCATTCCAATCTTTTGCAAAAATTCAATGATAGTGCCAGGTTTAAAAGCTGAATTATCATTTGATTTTACCAGTAAGTATTTTAAATTATGAAATTCACATAGAAAATTAATACATGTTTAAAAGAAAGAGAGATTTTAATATCTCCTATCTAATTAATTTTCATGATCTCAAGTAATGAAGCTTTAAATGATATGTAAAGAGTGTAAGCAAAAAGCGGGTTTATTATTCTATTATCATGAATTATCATTTAAAATGTCACATAAAACTAAACAAACATATATGCAATTAGTTGGGACCGTGAAAATTACGTAGAAAGGAGATATCTAAGGAGCAAGCGGGGAAGAGAACAGAAACTTATGAATATACTATTTTTCTTAGCAATTTATAAGAACTAAGATTTTATAGCTAAGATGACTTAGGTAATTTGTCTTACTAAACACGCCCGTTTATAGTGACATATTCTGATAGTTGATAATATATTTGAATGGTTAGCTGACAGATTTCTTTGTGTAACCTTTTAAGACACTCACTCACCTTAAATACACACTGCATGCATTACACATGGTAAACTGATATCAATTGCTCAATTGTGGCGAAACAAGACTGAAGAAGAGAATGCTAAAATGTTAACCGCAAGCTTAAGTACACAAAGTCGACTTAAATTGCAGATTCACGTCAGGGCAGCGGTGACAACACGACAAATTCCATTGGAGCCAAAGCCAGCATGGAGAATAAAAGCGAAAAGATTACCGTAAACAAAGAGGAACTACGCAAACGTCTAACGCCGCTGCAGTATCAGGTTACACAAGAAGCGGGCACCGAGCGCCCCTTCACAGGTGCGCTTTAATAAACTTGAAAGCAAAAAGCGAACACAATTATGAAACGGTTCTCTAACCCTTTTTTTTTGCAGGCTGTTACAACAAGCACTACGAGAAGGGTGTTTACCAATGCATTGTCTGTCATCAGGATTTGTTTAGCTCGGACACCAAATACGATTCGGGCTGCGGCTGGCCAGCGTTCAACGATGTTCTGGATAAGGGCAAAGTCACATTGCATCGCGACGCCAGTATACCAGGTATGTGCGCTATACCTTTAGAGCTTATCTAATATATATCTTAGATACGTTCAGCACTTTTAGATGTTTTGCAAAAGTTTTGCATTTGAGATTTTGAGTTTGTACAGTTTTGATTTTATTTGTTTATCGCTTTGCAATTAAAACAGCTTTGACTGCAAAAAAAAAAATGTATATATAAATAAAATATATGGATAGATTTTAGTTGAAATTTGTTCAATTGCAGAGAAGCTTAAAACCCTATTCTTAAAGCTCTCAACAGAAGCTTTAACTTCAAAATACTTATACTACCAAAAAAAATGGATGCTGGCATTATTGTACTGTCCTATTATGTTGTTTGGTTTCGTTACTGTTAATAAAAAGAAAAGAAAAACCCGTAGACCTGTACGAGTTGCGTACATACATATATATATGTAAACGTGTGCTATAACCATTTTAGAGCCGTGTGTTCACTGTAGTTGTTGAGCCGCTTAAATGCAAACTGTTTGTGCCGTTAATTGTGAGTTTGTCCTGTTTTGTGAATGTGCAAATTATCCAATTCTTAACAGAAAAACTTACCTAATTGAGTATTATTCTTTTATCCACATCTTTTTTGCTAACAAAATACTGAAAAACAAAAACTTTCTCGAATTTCCCAAAAACAAATTATGAAATTTTGTTATCTGCTGCAACACAAAAATAACAAAAACATTAACTGCTAATTATATGATTAAAAAAACAGTAGTCATTTCAAAAACGTTAGGGATGGTACGCACCGAGGTGCGCTGCTCCAAGTGCTCGGCTCACATGGGTCATGTGTTCGATGATGGACCCCCACCGAAGCATCGGCGCTTCTGCATCAACTCGGCATCGATTGATTTTGTGAAAAGTACAACAACCGCGACGACGACATCGTCCAAAAAATAATGATTTTGGCCATTTATATTTGTGAACAAAGAGAACTATACAAAAACAAACCAAATGAAAGACAAATTTTATGTTAAGTTAAAGTACATATAGTACACTTATATGAAAATATTATAGGACTTTATTTACATATGCAAAAATACTCATGATATATTGTTGATATGTTTGTAGCGCCGATTACACTCAAAGTGTGTTTTTTTGAGGCGTAAAACAGTATTAAGACCCCAAGTACCGGAAATTCCAACTATGTTAAAGGAACAGCCCGTCTATACTACATTTTCTTTTAGTTAGTAATTTCTTTCACGTCATATTTTAATTGCGGTTTCAATATTTGTATAACTCGAGTATTCAAAGTTCCATCGAAATCGAATTCATAAAGCACGCACAAGCTTACCCATTAATTTGATTTGTCGCAAAAATTCATAACTACAACTATTATACAAAATGTTGGGATAGAAGTCATCTACTACATGTATATACATATTTATATTATATGTATTTATGTTCCAAAACTGGTTGAATGAGCTGGTCGCATTGCTTTGTTTCTCTTGATTTATTTAACATATTTATTGGTAATTTTATTTGGCTTCACGATTGTTTTCTATTTATTTTTTTGTTGCTATTTATTCATATTATATTTATATTTGATGTAATACATTGCAATACTATTGTAGCCGATCCATATATTGTCCAACAAACTGAATAATGTGTATTTTTCGTATATTTTTCTATTTCTCTTTTTTTAACTCGCTTCGAAAAACAAACAAAAAAAAACAATACCAATATTAATGTACCGCCTATAAACGTTCTTTGGGGGTTTGTTTTGCTAACAAAAACACACACACAAACTCACTCAAAACATTCAAAATCATTGTTAAACTGTAATACACACACGTGACGCATAAAATGGCTTATTAACAACAAATTTATAAACACTATTTATACAATATTATTAAATAAAAATGTACATCGAATCAAAATCATTCGCAAACAAAAAAAACATTTTTATTTTGATTTGTTTGATTCCTTATACGCCACATTTCATTTTCAACTGACGCCGTCCACTGTTATTTTTCGCTCTACTCCTACTTTCGCTATTCGCCTCTCTTTGATGCACTCGCACTACAATACATTGTCATCTGGCATCATTTGTATCGCTGTCTCTTGCACAATTACATTTTTGCCGTTACTCTCTGTTTCCCTTATCGCTTGAATCAACTCTCTTATGTCATGTTTACGCTCTCACTCGCTGTCTCTCTATCTTTTTGCTTTCCACATCACCTGTTTTGCAATGTTTTTTTATACTATTCAATTTGATTTATAAACCGATCTTAATCTGAACAATTTCAATGAAATGCAAATATCAATGATTGTAAAAACAAACAAACAACAATGAAAACTTAATCCTTTCTATGCAAAAACAAAAACAAAAAACAAAAAAAAAACAAACGAACGTACCCAATTAATCTCACATTTGCAAAATACAAATTAAAAAGGGGGCAATATTTTACTACTAATTGCACATCCAGAACGCATACGCACCGAGGTACGCTGTGCCCGCTGCAACGCCCACATGGGTCACGTTTTCGAGGATGGACCCAAACCCACCCGCAAGCGCTACTGCATCAACTCGGCGTCCATTGAGTTTGTCCAATCGGAGCCAACGGCGCTGACAACATCAGCGCAAGCCTTAAGCCCCCAGGGCACGCCGATTGCGCAGCAGTGAGAGGTGCCTGTTGGAAGGAACGACTGGGATGGAACAATCAACGAATACGAAACACGTGCGAAAGAGTCTAACCTCAATGTTGCTGTTAAGAGTTTTTACATGTATTTTCTAACTTTCCGTAAATGTGGCCAATAATTCTTAGCATAGTCTATTGATATCTTTTGACAAATGGGCAGCTGTTCAAGCGAATTGTTCACATGAAGAAGAAGAAAAAACAAAATTATATTAATAACATACTCCGTCTGTTTGTGTAAATAGCTAAATGTTTCTCTTTTACTTTGTTATACATATGCGTACATACATACATAAATACTTTGTAACACTCTCTCACACACACACATAAATAATTTTAAAATGAGCGCGCTAATAAACGTGTATTTTTTACAATATACAAAAATCAATTTGCATACAATTTGCTGTTGTTTCTGTTTCTGTTTCTTGTTGGGCGCCAAACACGGATGAGATGCAAACAGCTGTTTTGACATCGCGTTGCCAACCAAACTGCGCACAGCTGATGGATACACGCATTACTTGTGATGTAACAGACAGCTAAGACGTGAAATTGAAACTCATTCACAACGTTCTGTGCTGACAAACCATAAATCAATTAAATTGAAGTCAATTGCGTTGTTGTTTTTGTTGTTGCAGGTGCCACTGTCGCGGCATATAAATCAATTCAATCAACTGTCGCGTCGATAACTGAGCGCATATCAGAAATTTGCGCGATCCTCATGGTTTGTACACAATTGTAGGCGGTGTAGGGTATTTCATATTCAGCCTGACCAACTGTTGCAAACATTCCAACGCATACATGCATATGTATTTTCTTGTGTATTCTGTGTGTATGTGTGTCTCTGACATTCAAAATGTTGTATGCCGTATATCGCAAGCCGGCAAATTGGTCGCCGAACGTCGAAGTGAACGCAACGTGCGCTGCGTTTTGTAACTTATAAATTTTCAATTATCTAACAATCGTATAAAGAGCAATCAGTGTTGGGCATTAATATGAGATAATGACATCCAAGCAGCGATCCAATAAATCCACTCGACGATAAGATTAAACACCCGCTCGTCTGCAGGTTGTTTCCAAGAATCACAATTCCAGTTTCTAAAATTAAATATGCGAATGCGTTAAAAAGCATGCAAAATATTGCAAATCCGGTCAAATCAAGCATAGCGAACAGCGGCTAATAAACCATAAGGTAGTGAACATATCGTCGCTACATAAGTGTTACAACACCGTTACGTTCTCTAGCCTTGCGTTACGTTACGTTACGTGAAACGGTTACGCGATGAAGGAATGGCTAAAAATCTCGTGCCTGCTGTGCGTATTTGGCTTTGTACGTGAAATTCGACCCTCTGAGCCGTACGTCACCGAATTTCTCTTAGGTCCATGGCGCAACATTACCGAGCAACAGGTAAGTCCCTATTTTAGCATGTTGTCAACTGCATTTTCATATGCATTTGTTAATTGAAGCTAACCCAAGATGTGTATCCAGTGGGTACCTACTCGCATCTGGTTCAATTGGTTTTTGTGTTCCTCATAACGGACTTCCTAAGGTAAGCTTAACAATAAATATACCAAATCAAAAACAATAATTATTTTTGAGCTAGACAAACATAAATGGTCTTGCAAGAACATCTTCACAAACTCTATAAAGTTTTTTCCTTGCTATGGCAGCTTTAACAAATAAATATGTATCACCAAAAAAATTGTTCAGTACCAGGGATAAGAAAGTTTCAATCAACTGTTGTTCTTGCCAAATAAAAAGTGTAGACCGCTAAAACTTGAATATCCCTTGCAAAGGTATACAAAAAATATGGCTTGCAAACATTTGTCAGGTTTGCAATAGACTTTTATAAAAACTCATTTTCCTGCAAATTGTTTTTATTACATTGAAGTTATATGTTATTGTATTCCAAAGTTTATAAGACTTTAATATTTTGCAAAAAAGATCCTTTCTACGGCAGCAATATAATATAGTGTTCCGATCCGACTAACTCCGACATACGAACTGTCTGCAGCAAATAGACAGAACTATGCCAAGTTTCATATCAAATAGCTTAACTAAGCTCGTTATCCTGATCATTAATTTATATATGTATATACTTTACGAAGTCGGGGATGTCTCCAATAGATTACGCATTTCTGTGAGAAAATCATAACACTCTTTTGTAAGTATAAGTAAGTATGTAAAAAATGAAATGAATACCTAAATATACATAGTGTTATTTACTTAGCTCAAGTTTCGGCACTTAGCTGGGCACAGTTACATTACGACTGAGCTATTTTACTCTCTTGCGGTCTCACATAAGAGTAAAGTTTCTAGTTTTGTTAAATGTAAAAATATGCTTTATATATAATATTGTTTTTTTTATAGATATAAGCCCCTCATAATTACAATTGGTGCGGCTGGCGTGATCATATGGAGCATGCTCATTTGGACAACCAGTTTGCTATCATTGCAAATACTGGAGTTCTTCTATGGTACTTACATGGCCGCCGAGGTGGCCTACTATACGTATATCTATGCCAAGGTGGACAAAAAGTACTATCCGCGCGTTACCTCTCACACGCGTGCGGCCATGTTCGCGGGCAAACTGATCTCGGGCGTGACCTCGCAGCTTATGATTAATCTGGAGCTGATGAACTACAAGCAGCTCAACTACATAACGTTGGCCAGTAGGTTTTCTATTTGAAAACCCAGCTAAATACTTAAGTTAATCTTCTCTCATGCTCCAATAGCACAGATTCTGGCTATGCTGTGGGCCTTTGGGCTGCCCAAAGTGGACAAGAGCTTGTACTTTCATCGCGAAGCTTACCTAAGGGAGGCCACGCCCGCAGCTCCGACGACAAACCATCAGCAGCTGGAATGCAGTGACCCCGATGTGGCCAGCCAGCAGACCAGCAGCCTGGTGCCGTACAGCCCGATGCGACTGTTGTGGCAGCACTTTCACAATGCCTACACAAATCCGCGAGTGGTGCAGTGGAGTCTCTGGTATGCCATTGGTCTTGCCGGCTACCTGCAGGTCACCTATTATATGCAGGTGCTGTGGAAAGTTATCGAGCCGGAACCACAGATTGCGTGGAATGGCGCCGTGGACGCCGTGCTCACCGCCTTGGCGGCGCTAAGTGCTCTGGCTGCGGGATATCTGCACAGCGGTCGCCTGAGGCCGCGTGTCAGCCTGCTGGTCCTATCTGTGCTGTCAGCGCTTGAAGGAGGCAGCGTTTTGATCTGCTGCTGGACCAACGATATATATTGGTCCTATGTGGGCTTTGTGATCTTTGGCGCACTCTATGGCTTTACCATTACCGTGGCCAGGTTAGTGCGATGCTTTCTTTGCTTGTTAATTTACAGAAATTCAGTTTTGTCCATTTCTTACTTACAGCGCCGAGGTGGCACGTAATCTGCAGGAGGAGAGTTTTGGCCTGGTCTTTGGCATCAATACTCTGCTGGCTTTGGTTTTTCAATCGCTGCTTACCATCATTGTCGTCTCCGAAACGGGCTTCGAGCTCGACCCTGTGGGCCAATACACTGTCTATGCTTTTTATTTCATAGCTGTGGCCATCATATATTTTATATCCGTTATTATAGAGCATCTGTGGTATCGCGAAACAGAGGAGGTCCAGGCGAAAACAGAAAATTTAGATTAGATCTAAGCAGTGGCGTATGTAGGAATTCTTTTAGAGCAATGGATATTTTATTTGAATGTAATAATTTAAATACATTTCAATTGCTCACATTCCCGCAGTAAGGTTTACTTAAGGAAAAAGACATAATAGATCTTATAGACGTATTATATTGGCCTCAACAACATCATAATATAACGAAATTCCTAATAATCATATACTAAAATTATATACTCAGAACTGTTTTTATAGTTACATACTTATTTTTTCCAAATTTTGTAAAAATCTTTAAAATAGTTTTTACACTTACATATGTTATTTTGTAAATGAGTCCGTTTTACATATTTTCTGCGTATGCCACTGAATCCAAGCATTTTGTACTTAATAGTTCTTGTAACCAATTAGATGTATACAAATTAATGTTCCTATAAAAAAGTCAAAAGTACTTAAAATTGAATAATTTGTTGTCTTTGATTGTGTTTTTAGATTTGATTTTAGTTTTTAAAACGCGCAATAAATCTCGGTCCAAATCTGAAAAAATGGCGAACTACTTATCATTGCCTAAGGTAATCCATAAGGAAATGGGGAAATGAAATCCAATGTTGTTCGGGCGTAACTAACAAATTTTTGTATTGAGATCATAAAAAAATGCCAATATGTAATATAAACATTTTCTTATAAAAGTGTTGTGCACTTTATTTTTTTCTTTCTTTTCCTTTTCATGAACTCAAAAATATACAAGAAAATATCTGTAATATATTTTAATTTTATTTTCGAAGCTCTACGAACTAGAGCAAAATGTCGATTTCGAAACAAAATTCTTCGCCCGAGTAAAGCAGGGTACTAGCAACTGGTTTCTTATACTATAATACTATATTCTAATTTATTTGTGTAGACCCTCAATTAGATCATATTCTTTGAGAGTCGTTTACAATTGTGGAATAAATTAAAAAGGGGAGTAACTAAGGTTGCAGATAGGCCGCATTCTTCTATACGCTATCATATATTAAGAACTTTACAAAAGTGTTTATTAGCGGTAAAACAAATCTTTATCGCCCTATATAAAATATTTTACGATCTATGTAACATAAGATCTTCCATTATTCCATGTATTTGCTTAGCATACGAGAATAATTAACTTTATACATATAAAATGGATTACATTTTATACCAGCTGCACAAGGTCCCTTTGATTAATGTGTGCTTACACGGCAATTAAAACGCGATTTAAGTTTATTATTATAACTAAGGCATTGATTTTTATTGTGTGAATTTTAGCAAGAGGAATGTGAAAAATCGTGCACTTAGCCAGCGATTAGGGAAAATTTTGTAAAATCTTGGGTGGGTTCGCGTTGTGTCTACGTCGACGTTAATCTCTAGACTGTGGCGCTGATTACAATAAATTAAGACTATGTACTTATTGTTCAACTTAGAACCCCATAACATGTGCAATTAATTTAATTATTTGTATACAATACATGAGTAGTCAAGCTCCAGCTAACCAGCACCGTCAATCCAAGATTAGATAGTGTTCAGTGTTCAGCAGGCGTTGGGTTAGCGATGGAATTGTCTTGGCTAAAAATTTCCGGGTTGCTCTGCGTGTTTGGCTTTTTGCGCGAGCTGCGTCCCTCGGAGCCCTACCACGCCGAGATACTGCTGGGCGAGTGGTATAATGTGACCCAGGATCAGGTGAATCGCGCCGTCTATCCCATTGGCACCTACTCTTATCTGGCCCTATTGATTATTGTTTTTCTGGTCACCGATTTTCTCAGGTAATCTGATTATCTGCGCACTGAATAATAGACATACTTACATTTATTATGCACACCCTCATAGGTACAAACCCATGATTATCGCCAATGCACTGACTGGGATCGTTATTTGGAGTGTGCTGATATGGACGACCACGTTGCTGGGCTTGCAAATTGTCGAGGTATTTTATGGCTTTTATCAGGCCACCGAGGTGGCATACTATTCCTACATATATGCCAAGGTCGAGAAAAAGTATTACCCCCGCGTCACCTCCCACACCAGAGCGGCCATGTTTGTGGGCAAGCTGGTGGCTGGCTTGTCGGCACAGTTGCTAATTGGCCTAGATTGGATGAACTATAAGCAGTTATTGTACATTTCTGCTGGCTGTAAGTATGCACAATGGATACGGCTGCACGCCCAGACAAAGTTTGTTGATTTTTTGGTTCACGATTCGGTTCAAGAGACCTGTTTTCTACCTCCTTGAAACTTGGATTTTACATCAAATTTTGGTTTAACATTTTTTTCCATTTTAAGTGGAACAATAAAGTTATATTATAGAAATCTAGATCCTAGGTAAATGAGTTCTCCAAGTGTGGTTTTCTAGTTCGAATTCCAGCCTGGTGTCTTAGCTAAAGCCCAATATAATCATCATACTAATATATTAACCATTTTTTATTTATGAAAATTAGCTCAGCGCAATGTCCAAAATTTATATTGAATATATTTAATTTAAAATTTCAAATCAACTCTTATTTGAAAAAAGAAATTATTAGTTCATGTTGAACAAAAAAATTGTAAATAGTTTAATAAAACCAGTTCGGTTGAAGCTCCGACAGCAGACTTGATTACTAATCCAGTTTTTTCTACACAGCGCAAGTATTAGCCCTGTTGTGGGCCATTGGGCTACCAAGTGTTGAGAAAAGTTTGTATTTCCATCACCAAGTCAATAACAGTTCCCTGGAGAATGCGCCCGCCGATAATGTTGAGCCGGCAAAGGATGCGCCCGAACTGTCCACTGCCAAAAAGGATCGTGTTCAACCGTTACAGCTGCTGTGGTCGCATTTTCACAGCGCCTACACGAATGCAATGGTTATACAATGGAGCTTGTGGTATGCCATCAGTCTGGCCGGCTATCTGCAAGTCACAACCTACATGCAGGTCGTCTGGAAATCGTTCGAAAACGAACCCACAGTGAGTATAAAAATTAGATTTTGTTGGACCGACGTAATCAGCTCGATCGCGCTCAGATTGTGTGGAACGGGGGCGTCGATGCTGCCTTAACTGCACTGGCTGCTCTTTTCTCTCTAATGGCGGGTTATCTGCATGCTGGCCGTTTAAAAACACGCGCCAGCCTTTTATCCTTGGCTGTTATATCAGTTCTTGAGGTGGCTGCATTTTATTGGCGTCGTGGACATCCAACATATATTTATCATATCTGGGATATGTTTTATTTGGAGCACTATTCGGCTTTATCATAACAGTTGCCAGGTAAGTCTGCATTTCTACCTTTGTAGACTACTTTTAAAATCCTTATACATTTTATTGTAGCGCCGAACTGGCCAGAAGTCTGTTAGAGGACAGTTTTGCCTTAATCTTTGGCATTAACACACTCATTGCACTGATCCTACAAACTTTGCTCACTCTTGTGGTCGTCTCTGAGAGTGGGGGCCTTAATTTGAACACTTTCGAGCAGTTTACCGTCTACGCATTCTATTATATTGTGATTGGCACAGTATACTTTATAGCTCTAATCGTACAATATGTATTGACATGCTCAAAGCGATAATAAGAATCAGTGAAGTGAGTAAACTAAATATAGAAAATATTTTGAAAACTAATTAATAGCACTAAACCACTTAACAAGTGAGGGGCTCGGGAGCGCCCGACTAGTGGATACCCTCAAATCCGTTTTGAAATTTATTTCAATTCGCTTGCATTCATATATACCTACAGAAAGTCACACACAAATGGACGCGGTACGCTGTTCACTTTACTCAGCAGGTGCGCTTGGCCCCCACTATGGAAACAAAATTCGTGAATAACTTCTAAACTACAGCTGCATAGATGCATCCTTCTACTTGTTATTCACATTTGTACAAAACCATTAGTTTAGGGTAAAATAAATATTAATTAAATTAAATGTTAAATTAAACAATCAATATATTGAAAAAACTAATTTTTCGAAAATTAGTAAGGGAGTAAGGGAATGATATGGACATGCTATTTAATTCAAAAAATCCAAAAACTTGTATTTTCCATAATGAATACATTTGAAATGCAGAATTAATCTAGAGGACAAACCATGAAAAAAATGTCATCACAAACATGAAAATCGGTTCAGTTTTGACAAAGTTATGGGCGTTTGAAATATGCGAGCTATGGATCCGAGAGCTTTACATGTCAAAATTTTTATCAATTTTTGCATGATTTTTGACAAAAAATTTGACCCCCTCAGAATCGGTTTTAATGTTGTTTTTTATACTAATTGTGACAACCACAATCGATTAAAAATGTAAATTTGCATTTCTAAATTTTGAAAAAAAATTTTTTTCGAAAATGAGTAAGGGGGGAGTACATGCTTTTTTTTGGAAAAAATCCATAACAATTTATTTTCAATAATGAATATATTTGAAATGCAGAATTAATCTAGAAGACAAAACATGAAAAATATGCCATCAAACATAAAAGTCGGTTTAGTTTTGACAAAGTTATGGGCGTTTGAAATATGGGAGTTATGGATCCTAGAGTGTTACATGTCAAACTTTTTATCAATTTTCGCATGTTGTTTTTTTATACTAATTGTAACAACCACAATCGATTGAAAATATACATTGGCATTTCTAAATTATATATATGAATATGCATATATAAATATGTACTCATATATACCCGAGTCAGACAAGATGGCAAATAGATAAAATGACGATCGCAAATCGATAAAACAAGGGAATATTTTCCAAAATATTAAATCTAGATTGGAATGTAAATATGTATGTAGATTGCTGGTGAGCCCTCTCTAAAATTGCGACCTTGATATCCCGGCCAGGCCCACTAGAACGCCCCCAGCCACCCCGCCCCACGAATCGCGAAAGCCTTTATATCCCAGTTTTAAAGTTAGAGTCACCAAATTTTTATTTTAGATTGGTGGCCACCCTCTTTACATAAGGGTAAAAATTCCGGGCCACGCCCACTACCGTCCCAACCGGCAGAAAGTGTTTGGGTGACCTCCTCTTAAGATCGAGCCGAAAAATTTTGGCCACGCCCACCTCCGCCCCAACAAAATATAAAAATTCTATATTTTTTCAAAATAACAACGAGTAGTACGAGTATTACGTAGTCGGTACTGAAACGTTCTTACTTGTTTAGATTAGTCGCATACATATTTAAATTAGTGTCATATTTGTATACCAAATTTCCATAGCAATGTCGCAAATAGCTGGTTTGTTTCAAAATTCCGTTATTAAAAAAAAATAATCTTGCCAGATCAAAGAAAAATTCAAATTCAATTATAAACATTGTCGATAGAGTAAAATTATCGAAACAGGCAAATCAGCTTAATTTTCAAACATTACTAATTTTATAACTATAAATAGCTTATACTTATTATTACTAACTATAGGCGATTCCCTTGACGTATGGCAGAGAGTTCATAAATAAAGTAACTATGGAAAAATATCGATATTTCTATTTAAAAAATAAAAGACACCTATAAATACCAAAAAATTAAGAATTAACACAAAGATGTGGTCACTCTGTTTTGTGTATTCTGTAACAGCTGATTTTTTATTTAACGCGCGGCTATTAAACAAATTGGTAATCCAAAAAGGCATGCAGCTTTAAAAAAATCTATTAAAATCGAGTGTGGTGGTAATCTTTGACGAGACTGCAGTTTTATGTGCAACAATAAATGCAAACGTCAATGCGTCAGCCCGCTCAGAATGTAGATAAAAACCGCTTGCTTCGACTTCAAGCTTATCCGATTTTTGTTTAAACTAAAAGTTAGTTGCAATTTCAAAATGCGCTTCGTTCGACGGAGTGTGCAAAAGCTAACACTGATAAGCAGTGTGCTGCTAATGTTGGTTACAGTCTATATTTTGAACGCAGAGCCCGAAGATGTAGATAAAAGTATAAAAATGTAGGTTTGAGTTCATGTTTGCAATGAAAAAAAAAACATAATGAACAACATACATACTATATGTGTATACATATTTTATTTGTTTATTCTTCGGTTTTTCGCAGCGAAATAATTGAGCGATCGATAAGGTCGGTGATGAATCAAGGCGAGTGCCGCCAGCCTCATTTACCCTTGGACAATCCAGATATCATGAAATTCTACAAGCCGGCTGATAAAATAAACTGCGGCTCCAAACCGGATTGGGTTATGTGTGAGGTAAATGCTAATTAATTTCTTTTGCACTCATGGAGAGCCGAAAGTGGCTGCTTTTGAGTATTGTACGCATTCAATTATTCGCTTTACTTGATTTAACAGTGTGTTATCTACACCGGAAGTCACAGTTTGTTAGCGTGCATTTTAACATTTGAACTAAATGTTTTGAAATAAATGTTGAAAAACAAGCCATTAATTTTACACTTATTTCGCAGAAATCGATCTGTTTTGTGAAGCCCGAGATAACCGCTACACACGGCGATATAACATGTTCCTACACCGATATCATACGCAAGTCGGACTATACGGCGCGCTTTGGACGAACTGTCAGGATCAAGGAGCCGTATGTGTTACAGAATAGCGACTTTGTACGAGTTGCGTGCCATGCGGCCAGCGGTGAGAGATGGTTCGGCATGGCATATGGCATTCGCGACACTGTGCAACGGCCAATGGCTCCCAATTTGGCGCCCAATCTGGCCGTGCTGCCGCCGGAGGTTGTGGCGCAGGCACAACAACAGTTCCAAGATCTGCCAACGTCGCCCTTTTATAATGTTTTAATGTTTGGTTTCGATTCGCTGAGTCGGAATGCCTTCATACGCAAGCTACCGCGCAGTTACGCCTATTTAACTCAGCAACTGGGTGCCGTTGTGCTGCAGGGCTATAATATTGTGGGTGATGGGACTCCTCAGGCACTGGTGCCGCTGCTCACCGGGCACACCGAATTGGAGCTGCCAGAGACAAGAAAACGAGTAACAGGGTCGGGCAGCGTCGATGCCTATCCCATGATTTGGCGAGATTTTGCCCGTCTCGGCTATTTGACGTCATTCAATGAGGACTTGCCATTTGTGGGCACGTTCACATATCGCATGAACGGATTTGATGCTCAACCCGTTGATCATTACTTGCGCACCTATTACATGCAGGCCTCGAACATGCTGAGTGGCAGTCCGCCCAACTGCATTGGCAATCAGCCGGATCATTTAGTCATGCTGGATTACACAAAGAATGCAAGTATGAGTTGTACCTTCAAGAATTTATTTGATAATACTCTTTTTGCAGTTTATGTTGAAATATCGTGACTCACCACGCTTCGTATTCAGCTTTCATGGCGGGCTCTCACATGATTCCATTAATCTCATTGGTGCAGCCGATGACGATGTGCACGATTGGCTGGTGGCGCTCAAGGAAAAATCGTTGCTCGACGATACCATACTCATATTCATGGCCGATCACGGCAATCGTTTTGCCCAGGTGCGCGCCACGCTTCAGGGCAAACAGGAGGAGCGTCTGCCCTTCTTTAGCTTTACGTTTCCCGAATCCTTTAAAAAGCGCTTTCCCCAGGAGTACAATAATTTCGTGGCCAACGAACATCGTCTCGCCACGCCCTTTGATGTACACGCCACGCTCAAGCATCTAATACGTATGTTTAGTTCGGGAATAAGAGCTTCATCCAAATTGAATTTAACTTTTCTGTCTTTTGTAGAGCTACAAACATCTGGCCTTAGTGAGCTGGCGCCTGAGAACAGCTACGATAGCCTCAGCAACGACATCAAAACGGAGCCAGTTCAGGCCAAAGATATACACATCTCAGAGCAGGCGCAAGGACGCGCCATATCGCTCTTTGAACGCATACCCAGCAATCGATCCTGCGCCGATGCGTACATCGAGCCACATTGGTGCGCTTGCCTCAATTGGCTGCCGTTGCAGTTAAACGACAGCCGCTACGAGGGCATCATACTCAAAGCTGCTGGCAGCATTGTGGAGACCATCAATGCGGCAACGGCTGAGCGTCGTCAACTTTGTGCACCACTGCAGCTGCAGCAAGTCAATTGGGCGCTGCGTTTGCAGCCGCACAAGGAACTGCTGCAGTTCAAGACCAACAGCGATAGAGATGGTTTTCTGGCCGATATGAGCGGCCACACACTGGTACACGAGGAGTTCTATCAGTTGCAGTTAGTCACACAGCCGGGTCAGGCGCTTTATGAGGCGAGCGTTTCCCACAATTTACACACATTTAATGTCACTACGAAAATCTCGGATATCTCGCGTGTCAACCAGTACGGCACGCAGGCCAATTGCATATATGAACGCGATCCGGAGTTGCGCAAGTTTTGCTACTGCCGCGACTAAACCTAGTCAATGTCAATGCACAATCTGAACTAGACTTAGCATTAGAATGTAAAACACTGTCGTAGATTATCTATAAGACTTATTTGTTTCCTAGTATTTTTTACATATGTTATGTATTTAAACTCTCAATTCAGTTTGTAGTAATGTGCCAAAGACTTCGCTCTTGTCGCAAGCTTAAGTTAAAAGTATAAAGCTCTCTAAGTATTTGTTCCTTAGCTCAAGAACCTCAAATATTAATAAAAACCAATTTTTGAAATTACAACTAGACTAAAATGTGGCGTTAAAATTTAAATTATAAATTAATTATAATTTCAACTTTAACGAAGTATTATTTCTATATATCTTTAAAAATATTTCGACAATTTTCCTTGGCTCTCATACTGAGAAACACTCAAATGCAAAAAGTTAAACGTACAAAATTTATAAGGAGGTATTTGTTTATTTATATATTTGTGTGTATATTTATTTGAATATTCTCATAAACTTTGCTTATGTACTTATGTTAATAATACGTTAACTACAGATGAATCAATGTGTGTGTGTGTGTTAATCGCTGTAATATTACTGCCTGTATAAATTCGTAATCGCATAGTATTGCTATATACATAAAAGATGTTCGTTATATTACTAAATATGCCAAACATTATGTAAATAACCAACGTCACATAGCAAAAGTATGTGTGTGTAACTTGTTAAAGCATTCGTCTGGCTTCAAATATTTAACAGGCAGATATATAGGTCGGCAAACAAATACAAAACATATGTTAACCATATTTTAACAGCTATTGAGTAATGTGGGCTATAACACTTGTTCGTTTCAATTTAGCCAATATTTCAAATGGCACGTACAATCTCTTGATCTGGTAAAATGTGTTTGTTTTAAATGTGTATAAATATATATAATAATATATATGTTTAACTTTAATGTTTTATTAATATACTTATTTGTATATAAGTAACTATAATATATCGCACATAGTACGATTCTTAACTTTGGGTTGAATGCTAAAGATTGAGCTTTTTTCGCTTGCTTCTCAATATTTCTAATTTAAAAAAAATATATGATTATATGCATAAATATATATGTAAGTTACGCACTTTTAAAAACTGACAATTTTTTAGCATGCAATAAGAAAAAACTTATCAAGTAAAAATAATATTTTTATTCGTAGAAATATAAAAATATCAATAAATATTTATTGAAAATAGCTTCAGTTGTTATAAACAAATAGGAAACTCAAAATGTATTCTAGGACCGAAACAGAATATTATAGTTAAGATTTGTAAAATAATTGTTATGTAGTAACTAAAAGATAGCCTTGCACTTGAGTGGGCGTTGCTGACTGTGTGTATGTGTGTGTCTCTGTGTGTTTGTATCTGTGTGCCTTGAAAAGTATCGCATACTTTTCGGCTTAGGCTCGTCAAACACCCGCTCTTAGATAACTTATAAACTAAACCAGACAAATGGCCGTGCAAAACGTAATACCAATACACGATGCCAATACAACTTGGGGTGTATCTAATTTGGGGATTCCCCATTGCATTTCCGAGGTTAAACTAATTGTAAGTGTAATGATTATTTGGTTATGTGCATGAGAGTTTTTTTGCTTTGTTTTTTTTTTCTTTCGTGTGTGGTTGACTGCACTTCGCTTAGCTAAAGGCAGCCGTTGCCGCCGCTGTGCCCGTTGTCATATTGTGTCACGACACTGAGGTCGCCAGGAACTCCTGCAGTCGCTGCACAGTGCCCCGATCCAATTTGCACAGATCAAAATCGAACGTTTTGTGCGTGATCTCATAGCAGCCGGTGGCAGCGATCATTTCGACAACTTGCTGCAGCTCCTCGTTATCCTGCAACGTCATTATCTTGTGATGCAGTTCCTGCAGCTCGCTCAGGTATTCTGTGGGCAAGGGCGTATTGTTGCCACCGCCGCCACCACCACCACTCAGCGGCTGGTTGAGTGGCTCTGCGGGCGAATGACCGCTATTGCTATTGTTTACTGCTGGGCAGCTATTGTTGTTGTTATTGTTGTTATGGCTGCTTGGCGAGGAGCCAATGCTGTTGTTGCTCACTCCCACTGCCGCTGCAGCTGCAGCTGCACCCTGTCGCAGAGACGGCGACTTGGATTTCTCGCGCGTCGCCTTGCCCGCCTGCTCCTTCTTCGTGGGCTTCAGCGGGGGCTCGATGAAGGTGGTTGCAGCGTTGCTGTTACCACTATTGCTGTTCTGCGAGTTGCGTCGATTGCGTTTCTTTTCCTCCTTGAGCTCCGTCTTATCTACCTTCTCTGTTTTGGCCTCTGGCGATTTGTCCAGCTTCTCCGTCTTTTCTGACTTTGATTTGGCTTTGTGCTCCTTACCAGCTGTATCGGCCGCTTTGGTATCCTTCGCATGCCCACTGTTCGGTGCATTCTTGGCCGCTTGAGAGCTCTTCTGTTGGCTGCCCTTTGCCGGCAGATCCGGAAAACTACTATTGGAGCTGTCCGAATGCTGCAGCGTGGCAGCTGTGGCCGCTGCCAAGGCATTGGTGGCAGCCAAATCCGGCGCCGATTGTGCCGAGTCCATGTCACTCAAATCCAAATTGCTTGACCCCTTGACTTGTCCCTGTGCCCCACCAGCATTTGGTGCACTTGTGCCCGCCTGCTGCTTACTGCTGTGCTTACTGTCCACTTCACGCTGTCGTTTCTCCTCCTTGCTGGTGGTTTTCTCCTTGGATTTTTTGTGCTTCTCCTTCTTGCCGACAACGGGCACTGTTTTCTCTGTGCTTGCTTCAGCCTGCTGGCTGCTCAGTTCTGTTTTGGGTGATGGTTCAGCTGATGCTGCTGTTGCTGCTATTGCTGCTGCTGGCTTATCTGTTGCCGTTGGCAGCTGCTGCGTCTGTTGAGACTTATCTTTTTCGCGCTCTTTGGGCTTGTCCTTCTCGCGCTCCTTTTCCTTGTCTTTGTCGCGTTCGCTGCGCTCCTTGTCTTTGTCCTTATCCTTATCTTTGTCTTTGCTCTTCTCCTTCTTCTTGTGCTTGTGCGACTTCTTGTCCGTGTTGCTGTTGCCATTGCTGCTCGTCGTTTTGTCGCCTTTGATTTCAGCGACTTTCTCGCCGGCCTTTGTGGACGCTGGGGCTGATTGATGCGCAGACGCAGTTAGCTCATCCTTGTCGTGGGCACGCTTGCCACTACTGGAGGCCAGACTGCTGGCACTCGCGCTGCTGCCCAGCGAATTGGGCGTGGCCTTGCCGGTTGCCTTCAGGGCATCGTAGTTGGCGTGAGATTGGTGCGGCTGTGCTTGATGCGTTTGATTGCTGCTGCTGCTGCTGCCGGTGGCCGGGCTATCAACGTGTCCGCGCTCATCCTTAAGCGTACGCTTATCCTTGTCGCGCTCCTCGCGCTGCTTTTCGCGCTCGCGTTCACGCTCCTTGTCTTTTTTCTCTTTCTTCGACTTTTTGTTTGAACTGCGTTCCTTGTCCTTTGAATCGGTTTTGCCGGCCGTTGACTTGTGCTCATCACGCTCCTTGGAACGGGCATTGGGCGTGGCAGCGGCGCTGTCTGTCGCTTGCTTCTTGGGACTCATTTCAGCTAGACCGCTTCTGGCGCCCGCCTTGGGACTGACCGTGCGCCTGACTAATGCACTGGCGGCTGGGGTGAGTGCTCCACTGCTGCTTTGATCCCGTTCGCGCTCCTTGTCGCGCGTTTTGTCCTTTTTGGACTTTTCCTTGTCTTTGTCATGCTTGCTACTGCTGCTCTCGCCAGATTTGCCAGACTTCCGCTCCTTGTCGCGCCCATGACGATCCTTCTTGTCCTTGTCGCGCGGCTTGTCAGAACTGTTGGATTTGTCGCGCTCTTTGCTGGACTTCTCCTTGACATCGTGTGAGCCGACCTTACCGCTACTCGAGCCGGTTTGTACCTTTGCATCTGGTGAATGCTTCGACGCAGTTATAGCCGGCAAATTAGCACCTGCCACACTGCCTTTGGTAATGGGTGGGCCGAAGAGGGCTGAGAAGGCGTTCACCTTGCCGCTATCATCGGTGCGTGACTTGTGCTTCTTACTGGATCCGGAGCCGGAGTCGATCACCATGCTGCCGCCACCACCTTTTGCCTTGACTAGGTTCAACTCCGGTCCGGGAAGTTCAGCGCTTACGCTGGGAGATACAGTTCGGTTGAGGCTACCGGCGGCGGCTATGTTGGCACCAAACACGGGTACGCCGCCGCCACGCATCAACTTGACCCGGAACTCCTCGGAAGGCGCCTCAAATACATGTGTTTTGACTTCGACGCGATGCCGAGGCGGTCCCGTCTGCTGCAGATCCAAATCGTATTGGTACATGATCCGTTTGGGCTCGTCCCTGTTGCGAAAGTATATCTCAACGGGCAGAATGAAGCCGGCATAGCCCGATTCCTGTATAGCATAAGGTGGCTCTTTGATAACTGAAAACCAGTAGTATATTGATTAACTTTTTGGCGCGAAAATTAAAAGCACACATCAATATGGATTCTTACCTCGCTTTGGCTTGGGAAATGACTCATGTAGTATAAAGACGACCTTGTCAACAAACGCACTTATGTCCGCCTTGTTCACGCCCTGTACATATATCTCCCAGTCGTGGGTGAAGGCCTGTGGATGTTTTTTGCTGCGCAGCTTTGACGTGTGGCCAATTTCGAATTGCACCTTGACTGCCATATCGATGACGCCGGCAACGGTATAGCATTAAACGGGTATAGCGGCTATATCAAAACTCTGCAATGATTTTCATATATAAACAAAAGTGCTTGCAGTTTGCCTGCTCGACTCTGATGCGGCGCAGTGTGAGTGTCTGCCAGAGTTTTATGTGTGTTGGTGTCACCTTAGCCAAAAGTGCCATGTGCCCAGCTAGAGCAGCAATATGTGAATGATTACTGCTCTGCAATTGTACACTTTAATCTGCAAGGGTGAATGTGAGGCCCACCACACAACCAGCTTTTTTATTTAATAACAAATACGGGCAAAGAAAATGAAAACACTCGCACTACATACACATTGAGTAATATCGATATCGATATATGTAAATAACATAGATATACGCAATACAACTCTGGTGTAGAGCTGAGGAAGAACTACAATCTAACCGATAATTCGGCATTCGATACAATATATTTTCTTATTTGACAGAGTTTAAACACAAGTTTTCCCTTTACAGAAATTCGGGTTTATAATTTAAGTCTGTTAAATGACATGGAAATGTTACTTTACCAAATGAAGGTGCCAGTTATGCTAAAAAAAATGTTCACCTTTCATTATTATTAATTAATAGCAATCTGGCTGCATACATAACTAATCTAGATACGCTTATTTTTTTCAAAAGTACGAAACGAAATGGTTAAAAATTAAATATTATCTCAGGATATTATGCTTATGTATATCAATAAATAAGGTCATCAATAAAATCAATTATTTGTCAATTATTTGCATTCTGTTGACAATATTAAGCAATTCAAATTACTTTATTCCCTCGATAATTTTTCTTTCTATCGAAAGCACAGAAGAAAATACTATCGATACGATATACTTTCGGGAGCAGCTGTTTTGCCATTCACGTGTGACTGCAAAAACAATAAAATGTTTTGCGAAAAACCGCAATAAAACTTGAAGAAAAGTGCAATAAAATAAATGTAAGCTTCACACGAAACACGTCCACACATTGGAACGGTTCGTGATGGCAAGCGACTTCAGCGCAAGCCAATTTGTATCCACAAACACATGTGCAGCAAGTGCGGCAAGCTCCTCCCGCTGGCTAACCGAGGAGGTCTTCAAGCTGATCGATATTGTGCAACGCGATGAGGCCATCTACAATCCGCGACATAAATATTACTTTTGCCGGCCATACGTGGAGAACTTCTGGCGAGAGGTGGACTTAAAGCTGGAGAAGAATCCGGGTGCCAGTTTGGCCAAATGGACAAATCTGCGCATTTCGTTTCGACGCGAATACACCAACTACTTGGAGGAGAAAGTGCCACCCTGCTGGTCGTATTTTGATCGGATGTTCTTTCTGCATCCTTATCTGCGTAAAAAGCATCAGCAGCCCAAATCGCTGGACACCCAGGTCCAAGATGCACTGGCGCATCTGAGCAGCCTCTCCAATCGAATGCAGCGGGAGCGGGCAGTTAACACTTGTCCAGCGGCCAGCACCACCGCCACCAGCAGCAGCAGCACGGCCCAGGTGAATGCCACCAATGTTGTGCACTCGGCCCAACAATCGCCGCAGCAGCAACATTTGGACAACTACTTGGACTACTTCGATGAGCATGATCACAACAATTCCGAGCTGGATGAGATTATCGATGAGGAGCACCGGGCACGTTTTCAAAATCACACGCTCGACAACAATGACATCAAGTCCGAGTGCGAGGAGCCAGTTGATGACTACGAGCCAGAAACCGAAGCTGAGCCTGAACAGCGTTTGCATCAACACCAGAACCAGGATGAGGATGAGCAGGAGGAGCATGAAATGCGCGCGTTGGTATATGACGCGGCAGTAACGGGATCGGCACCCAGTTCCACGTCCACGCCCTCTTCATTGGCGCTAGAAAAGCGCTACACGCAACACTATCAACAGCACGCCAGCAGCAGCAGCAGCACCCGGCCGCAGCACATGAATCGCCTGCAGCTGCGCACCTACCACGACGAGGCACGTGGCCTGCGCTCCCGCTCACAAGAGCTGCAAGGTGCCGCTGCTGCTGCAGCTGCGGCAGCTGCTGCGACGGCGGCTGCTGTCAGCGTTGCCAATTTGCAGACGCACCCGAATATTTCGTTTGTGCGTCCAACTTTCAGCAGCAAACCCGTGGACATGGTGAGCACCACAACGCATGCCAGTGCAGCCGTTGGCGGCATCGCTGCGGCATCCACATCGGATACTGAGCTGCCGGCGCCATCCAGCGCCACGCCCAGCAGCGCCTATCTGAGCCAGCGACATGTGCATATGCCGCACTCGCATAGCCACACACATCACCAGGCGACACCGTCACAGCGTCTGGATGTGAACAACTCGTCGACCTCTGTGGTGGCCACAGCGGGCGCCGTGGAACTGTGCGACTGCAAGACCGATTCGGATGCCATGTTCCTTATGAGCCTTTTGCCCGACATACAGAAGCTGAATGGGCGCGATCGGGGCAAGATTAAAATAGCTTTCCAAAACATATTGCAGGATTACTTGTATCCCGACTAAATGCGACTTTAAGTCATATCCGCTGCTAGCTAAGATCTCCCAGCTCCTCTGTGTATACAATTTTGCTTATAGCATGCACAAATCTTATTCGATTTCTTCTTAAGTTGATCGAACCGGCTCAGCCGAAACTTTTCATTTTCATTCGCGTAATTCCTAAAAGCTTTGCTGTGCAAAAAAAAATCCCAGTTTCCTTAAATTGTAACCTAACTGTAGCCCATTTGGAAATTATATGTTATAAATTATTTTATTTATATGTATAAATATTTAAAAGTATTTTATGTTTAAAACAAGAAATTCATTCAAAATTTACAGCAACTGTTTATGGCTAAAGTTCAACTATAACTAAGGGACCTGTTCTGAGCTCCTATTCCAAAAGCATTTAGCAGGTTTTATATATATTGAAATAGTATCGAAATCCCAAACAGGCCTCTTTTGTTGTTTGATAAATATGCAGCGATTATTATTGATTTAAAACGCTTAGCAAATATTTCTATATTTTGTACCACTGTTAGTTTAGTCAAACAGTTTCAGGTCGCGCGCTATCTTCTGTATCTTATTGTCCAGCGTTTTGTCCTCGTACTCACATATATAATAATGCCTGGATGTGCACTCCTGTCCATAGTACACGTAGCTGTGCTTGCCCGCATTGTAGCTCAGGCGCAGACAGCGTCCTTTGCCCTCAATCTGCACTGTATTATTGAGCACATCGTTGTCCTCAGTGGTTTCCTCGCTGCTGTCCACCAGATTGGATGCCGTTGAATTCTCAGCCTTCTGTGACATCGCAATCGATGTGAGGTTTGTATTCGGATTGACGGGCTTGGCGGAATTCGACCAAATCCAAAGCAGACCCGGTTGAGACCACCCAGCCAATAGTCGCGACCCCTGTGCGCCGGCTGGTTAAGTAAATAGGCCATAATCTCCTCGTTTTCGGACACCTTCTCGAATTCAGCGAGATGCGCAGAGAGTCCCTTGCAGGCGGTATTTGCTGTCTTCCAGTTCACCTGCTGTTGGCTATTTATGTAGTAACAATTGTCGCTGATGCGCGTGAAATTCGTGGGCAAGGATCTCGCACTTCCTTCTGATTGTTGCCGGCCATCAGATAATAGATCAATTGCTCCGTTCGTCGCACGCGGCTTTCCAAATAATCTGCACAATTTCAAACCGAATATATTTTAATTTTTTTTATAAAAAGGGTATTCAAAATAATGACAATCGAATGGAAAGATAATATTTAAGAGAGGAAGTTTTCGAGAGAGAAAGGAATTCGGCTAGAGAGCGGCCGAGTGAGTTGTAGAGAAAATGATTAAAGTGACTCAATCATTCTCTCTCTTAAGTAGCCTCCCTTCTATGCGACTAAAATTCGCATTCTCGCTCTTCGATCCCCCTCTTAAATATGGTATATATGAGTAGAATAAGTGAGGAGAAGAGAGAGGTAGTCAAACGCTCCCCAACTAGAACTGGCAGCCAATACTGCATATGATGGAAAATAGCATTAAAATGTTAATGATACTTGAGTTTATGAAAATCGCATAGAAGAGGAGTTTCAATAGTTTAGCAGCTAAACATATCAAGTGCACATAGCAACAATTTTGAAAGTTATATGCGCATAGGTAAATATAATTTACATTTAGCTTCGGAGATGGGCTATAGAGATAGTCGATAGTCGGTCATGGCTATATCTGCTGATCAATATATTGTCCAATTTCTTACCAACACGATAGACAAGCTTCTCAATGGCGCCCAGGAGGTACAAGTCGTTCTCGGAAACGGCTCGAAATGTGTTGGGTGGACTGCCGTGTGGCGCCAAGTGTTGCAGCTGCGAGTGCGGCGGCGACTGCTGCAGCGGCACTGGTCGCAAGTGCGCTTGAGGTGGGGACGATGGCGCATTGCTGGAGCTGCCGCTGCCGCCGCCGCCGCCGCCAGAGCCGCCAAAACCAAAAAGTTGCTGCAAGAAACCGGGTTGCTGGCGCTGTTGCTGTTGCTGCTGCTGTTGTTGCTGCTGTTGCTGCTGGTGCAGCATTTGGTTAGTCATGGGTCGGAACTGGGGATTAACCATCGGGCCCTGGCTCTCCAGCGGTGCGCGCAGATGCGGCTCCAGCTCGACAGCCTCGCCAATGCGGCGCGTAATGTAAATGTTGTTGCCGGGCCGCTTGTACGCCGAGGAGTGGTAATTGATGGGTCCGCTCATATCGCCGCCCATATAGTTCAGATCTTTGGACATGCGCTGGCCGCCGCTGCTGCTCTGGCTGCAAAGTGGCACAAATGAAACAAAGAAATCCATTTTGGAACAACCTAAGCACACACACACCTCAAAACGTAATCTTCGAGAAATTGCGACCAATTTGGCGCGTCTGCGTCGATCGCCGCCAACGATTCATTTGCGTATTTTTGCATAGTTTCACTGTCCGCCTTGCATAACCCCGGGCCAAGGGCCAGACTTGATAGCATCATAAAGACATGACGACACATCATTATTTTCTTTGCGGCCGGTGACATGGCGACATGTAATGTTTGCACTATCCACCACTTAACGATTCCACTCACAACCCGAAAACCAAATACAACTTGAATGGGAAAAAAAAACACTTTCGGTTTCTTCGAGCTGCGTCCGCTTCTTGTTGCCGCCTCGACGCGGAGATTCGAACTGAGACCGCGGCTCAATTGGAGTTGTGGTTGGGGCGCTGTTGTCATGGCCATGGTAATGCCTCTGCACGCATCTAGTTGCCGTTGCTGCTGCTGCTGCTGCTGTTGCTGTTGCTGTTTTTTACCTGCGTGAAATGCAAAATTTCACTTTCTCCGACGCGACGCTCTTCACGAAATGTAAGTCATTGGGTATTTTTGCTTTGTTTGTATTGTTTGGGTTTGGCCGACGGCGGCGCCTTTTTTGGCTTGTTGTTAAAGCTCATTGAGACTGCGTTTATTGATAAATACAATTTTATTATATATCATTAACGCAAGTTACAATCGAAAGAGCAGCTACTGGCGCAAAGATCATTATTTCATTCAAGTCTCAAATTGAATAATTCAAGACTGAAACGACAATCACAATTGAATTTTAATTTATTGTTATTTTCCTTATTATTACTAATATGACTTTTATTATTAAGTAAACATGTCTCAAACGTGTCCATATGACAGAATATTTTCAAATGCATTTTGCAAAATAAATATAGGGTATGCAATTGTAAAAATAAACATATCAACAAATTTAGGTCGCACTGAAAAAACAATGATATATTGATAATTATTCTACATTCTAAGTATCATCAATATAATGATTATGATATTGTATTACAATTTTGTAATTACAAGATTCAAACTGGGACTTACGTGTTCAGCTGTCTTAGTATCACACAATTTTTTAAAATTATAGATATGAATAGGATGTTGTACCCCTTAAAAGATATATTAATTAACCATAGATGCATAACAATTATGATTTTTTAAATACTTCTTAACCAGGCTTCAAGGAATAAAGTCTCTATTAGACTTAAAACTTTTGTAATTTCCTCAGAGCCTTTTCAAACTTTGACGTAAGCTTTAATCATAATATTTGGCAAACATTATAATATAAAAAAAGTTATAAAAAAATAATTTTATTAAGACATAACACAATACGAATATGCTCAACTCAACAGAAATGTGATTAATAAATATATATTATAAGAAAGAGTGGTCAAGTTTGCATATAGTGTAAACTTCATTAATAAATCCATTTCACTTAATTGATTACTTTGGAGACGGGCGGTCTGAGATTACATTAACCAGCATCCCAAAGTCATGGAACGTGTTTTACTCTCTGCCCACATGAGTTAAAGTGCTCTCGAAAAATAAAAAATCAATTTCTGATTCAACATTCAACACGTTTAAAGTTTGACTTTCATTATGACTTATTTTGACTACTTATTAGCCATCATCGACTTAACGATGTTGCAACGAAGGTCTCCTCTCAACGTTTATTTTATTTTGATTTTTTGCTTTTGTGGTCAGCTCTGATGACGCATTTGTAAATTTTGGGTTTTCGGCTTGCTCTTGAGGGGTTTTCCCAAAAGCTGAATAAGAGTGCTTTGCATTTTTAAGCAATCGTCAAAGTCACAAGTTTTGTACAGCAAAACCACAAAATTGGATTTTTAAATTTTAATTTGTATGAAATCTGTGTTTATCTGAATAATCGATATATCGATTTTTAAACTTTGGAATTGGTGTTATACGTCGATCTATATACCATATGCAATTCAAATTTATTACGCATATTTTAACTTCAATTCGGCGGTAAATCGATAAATATCGATTTGCAAACAATTTAGCTGCAGTGCCAACTATTTTTGGTACTCCTGAATGTAAGGTCACGTTAATCATAGTCTAACATTTTCGACTTGAGCATAAATATTTTCATACAAACCATCCCGAAATGAACCACAATGCAATCCCAAAATCGAATCCAATAGAATTGATCATAAAATAAATATATAAAATTTAAAAAAAATCCGTGTTATCCGTGTTATGCCCACTAAATGCAATTTAATAAACCAACTGAGAATTCGGTACCATGCAAAGAAAATAAGTAGTGCGTTCTCATCAAAGCAAACATCAACATATAATTTTTTTTGGAAAATTTTTTTTATAAATTTTTTATACTTTTTTTTTGTATTTTCTGTGTGGTTTTTTTTTAATATATTATAAAATTTCAAAGTTTTAACCATTCATCGTTCTTAACAGCATAGATACATATTTAACTCTGTCGCTCTCTCTATCTTTATCTCTCGCTTTTACTAAGCTTGCGTATCTTGAATGTTTTAATTTCTGCTCGAGTTCTTAATATTTTTAAACATGACTTTAAAAATACAAAAATTATTGTTGAATTCAGTTTTCAGTTTTTCTTATTTTTCTTTCTTTTGTTTTTGTGATCTGTAGCTACTTATTTTGTTGCATTAAAGTGTTAAACAATTCAATTGGTTTTTGTTCTGACTTTACAGGAACTCATTTCCATATCGATCTGACATACATTCTAGGTGTTGCTGCTGTTGTAGATCTTATTGTTGTTGTTATTTATTTATTTAGAAATAGATTTTGTTTAAAGATATACACAATGGATGTTGTTCTTGGTATTTTGGTTTTGATTTGCAAAATGGTATTGAGATGATAATCGTTTACATTTAGTTGAGTTCCTCTTCTTTCGTCCGGTCCGGAGACTCCGCTTAGTAGCCAGCCAATTCGGCGAATGTGGAGTCCATCTCGTCGGCCAGAGACTTGTATCTGTCCTTGTTGATGCCCAGCTCGTCTGTGAATCGAAGGACATTTACAAGTTAATAGTGGGCTTGGAAACGCTTGTTAATAAAACACAATGCAACATTTATTTGAACACATTGAACATATAATCTGGAGCCACTGTACCAGCAGGTGGCTGTAGTACACTGTAAGAAAACAAGTGCTGCTCGTTAATATATTTATTAGTTGTGCGCTGTTTTGGCAAGCGTTTGATTTTATTTGTAATTTAGTACTTTTTAATATACAATAAACGATTGCGTTTTGTGTCTGGAGTGGGGAATGGGCATATTTTCTTTTTAAAAACGTGACTTTCTAACAATGAGAGAGCAATGATGAGCAACAATTGAACTACATAGTGGATATTGAAGATTTTGTAGAGCCTTGGCAAAAGCCATCCGAACTACAATCGAAATACGAGTACGATGATAAACGAGTTATGACCATAGTAAATGCAATATGCGGCAGAGAAACTGGCAGATAGAATCGAGAATAGTTGGGCTTGTTTGTGTCTGGGTAGGCAAGACAATTATTGAACATGCCACATAAAAAATAAAGGAAAACAAAGAAAACGTCGCACTAAACATTATTTGTCGTTATAAAAAACATAATTGAAATCACCTGTTGTTTCGAAAGCATAAATAACTACAGTTGGCATTTTCATATTGATAGTGGAACCTTTTTGGTCTGGACTTATTTTTACAGTGTAGTTTTTTTTTGGGCATTTAAGCAAGACTAAACAAATTTTATTTACAGTGTAAATTGTGACTGAATATTTGTGGCAAATCTACACAGTGTCCAGAGGGGGAATATTTGAATATGGTAAACTGTGCAGGAATTTTGCTAGGGAACTGTGGGAACACATCTGAGTATGTATGAGTATGCATATGTATGTGTGTCTGTGTGTGTGTGTGTATTGGTGAGCTTGGTAATTGTTTCTGTTTCTGTTTTTTAATATCCAGTAAGTTCAGCAAATGTCTGGTCCAAATCGTCGCAGATTGCTTTGTACTTCTCTTTCTCATGGAAGAGACGGTCTGCAAAAAGCATTTGTTGTTTATTTATTTATATTACATATGTCAAATTAATAAAAGCAGTGTGGGCAGCTTATGATTATTGTGGAAACTCAACAACCAACATATGTACAATGTCGCTGTCTGTATTACATAAAAAATATATATATATATATTTAATATATCGAGTATTAGTTGAAGCTGCACTGAGTTTAAGAACTTGAACTCGAATGCGATATTTACATATCATATAGAGTATGGGGGCAGGTGCACGCACATCCCATTGGCGCACCGAAACGGTATTGGGGATCGGGAGTGTAATTAGAAAGACGAACATACCTTCTAGTCTGTCGACCTCCTTCTGCAGGCGCTTCACTTGCTTCTCGGCCTGCTCGGCGCGCTGTTCGGCTTCCTTCAACTTGATGGACAAGGTCTTCATCTCGCGCTTGAATTCCTCGACGCGCTGGTTGGCCTTCTCCTCGGACACTTCCAGAGATTTCAGCGAGTTGCCGACAACCTGCCAGATGGATATTATTATATATATATATATAGTGTAATAGATTATGTGTTGCTATCGACGCACCTTCAGTTCTTCCTCCAGCTCCATGATCTTGGATTCACCGGAGCGGACACGATCCTCAGCCACTTCCAGCTCATCTTCAACGAAGGCCAGCTTGCGGGACACTTCATCGGACTTGGTATCGGCATCCTCAGCCAGCATGCGGGCTTCCTTCAATTGGTTGGTCAACTGATCCATACGCTCCTCATCCTGCTGGGAACGGTTCTCCAATACTTTGCACATGCGGTTGTTCTCATCGGCCGATTGTGTGGCCTCCAACAGCTTCTGTTGTGCGGTGGTTGAGCGCTCCTCAGATTTCTCCAAATCTTCCTCAATCTGTTGGACCTTGCGATTCAAGGTGGCCACCTCGGACTCCGTGGAGGTCAACAGTTTCTCCTTCTCCTCCAATTCGGTGTTGGCCTTCTCCAGCTGCTCCTTGGCGGTGACCAAATCGACCTCAACCTGAACGAATTTCTTCTCCAAATCGCGCACCTCCTCATTGAGTTTGTCGGCGCGGGAATTGGCGTCCTTAGCTTGATTCTCGCAGGTATCGGCCTTATCAATGGCATTATCCTTCTCAAGCTTCATCGCTTGCATCTTCTTCTTGATGGCGTCCATGGTGTTTGTGTTTTTGTTTTTCGCTTAGGAGGGAAGAAAACTGGAAAAAGGCACTGCAAAGGAAAATTAAACCAAAAAAGAAATAAATAAATTAATAAACTCCCTCAATTGTTGATGATGTTATATATATATATTTTTTAAATAAATATTTTTATTGCATTATATGTATATATTATATATATTTTTTTTCTTATATCGAAGATCTCTCGTTAAATGCACTTGGAGAAATTGGATCTTCTGCACTTTCTCAGTCAACAATTCAATTGGCTTTTAAATGTTTCTTCGCAGCTCATAAAAATGCACTTTAAACAAAATATGTTTACTTTAGACAGTGCGTGGAGATATAGAGTACTTAATATATAGGTATATACACCTACATACATATGTATATATATAAGCCCCAAGCGAAATGTAAACAGAATTTGAGTTTGCTGAAAACTTTTAAAAGCTAACGTATTTTTTTTTTGTTTAAAATACGCCCATAAGAATACTGGACGAATTTAATTTCTTTCTCTCACTCTTTCAGTCTCTCTTTCTCTTTTCTCTCTTTCTCCATTGCAGAACATGTATTTATTTGTTGTACGCTTTTCAAATATTTCAAAGAATTTAAAAATAAACCTGATCCGCTTTTGCATGTGAGCATATCCAGTCCACATACATATACAAATGCTGCTGGCGCTTTTTGGACATTTTCGCCTGGCCTGTAATTCTAGAGTTCCCATCATGTGTTTCAAAATTAACACACGCATATACGTACATATATATGTATATATATATACAGGATGATTGCAATTTGAACATTTTCAGTTCATTCTATACACATTTCTTTTTTGGGGTCAGAATTTGTGTGGGTGTTTGGGCTATACGTAAGGTTGTTATATGTGTGTTGCTTTATAAGTGGGGCAAAGTCATTGATGTTGTATTTGTGTAGTGGGGTATAGCTTGGGGGTCTGAAGAGCCATAAATATCTTAGAATTAAATAGCTGCATAATTTTATTGAATTTAAAATGGGTCTGGGAATTTTAGCGCCTGTTAAAGAATTAAAGAAGACGGAGCATGGCTTGAAAAATTTAAGCATGGCTTCAAAAATTCATGAGAGTAGCTCCAGTAAGGTAATTAAAAACATTTATTTTAACATTTTGCTTAAAGAAATGGAATAGAGAAAGCATATTAATTAAAAAGAATTTTCTAATAAATTTTTTAACTGTTATAATTGTTCCTATAAAAATTTGATATTTAAAATATTTTTTAAATAATATTTGTAAAATCTATTTTGTACTAATTTTCAATATGCTATATATATAATTTTTTATCTACCCCTGTGGCCTTCAGTCTCTTTCGTATATGGCAAAAACGGAAAATTATTATTTTTGTTCGTGCCAAAAGTTGAGTGGGTGGTTTCCCAAGCATCTATAGAGCATATATATATATACAAAATTCGAATATATGTATATGAGATATGTATGTATGATATGTATCTATATGTACACATATACATACATAGCTCATTCTCTACATCTGCTCTCTAATAATTTTCGAGCATTTCTGACATATAGCCAAAAACAAACTCAAGGATAAATTACCAATAGCAAATGTTCGTGTTCATGAGATCACGAAAGCTGAGCGAGGAAAAGCTTTTTCGTCTAAGTTTCAAGTAGAGTTAAAAATAAAATCTTTAAAGTTGCTGCTCAGTATGTGTATTTGTATCTGTATCTGCATGTGTGCTTGTATCTGTAGCTGTGTATATGTATCTGTAGTTGGGTGCGACAGGCAGGTGTCTGTCTGCAGATAATTTTATAGAATAATAGAAATCCACTGAGCAGCAGCTTTTTGAGTTGTATGTGTGAAAATTGTGCGTATGTGCATATGTATGTGTGTCTGTGTGTAGCTTTTTCGAATGTGAGCGTGCGCGTGTGTATGTGTGTGCAAATTTTCACCCATACACACAGGCACGGATATTTTTGTCAGATTTAGTTACAAAATTCCTTATAAGTGAATTTTTCACAACGTCCATAAGTTATCATAAATTTTGTATGTTATATTTTGCATAATGATTTTTATTTCCAAAAATGAAAAATCAGTTGATGTTTATAATCCTTTTTCCGATATTTTTTAATTTCTCCTTTAACACTTTTTCTGTATTTTTAGGCTTGGGTCATTAGGTTTTTTATTTTTAAATACTTTTAACATTCGTTTTTAGCTTTATTTATAGACACATACATATGCACATTTAATAATTTAATTTATATATATAAATATATATATATATATATATATATATATATATATATATACATTTAATTTTCGTTATGTAGAAAGCAATTTGAAATATGCATTTGCTAAATGCATTTCGCATGCACTTTTCACTTGAGTTTTTTTACCAAAACTTTTTTATTGCAACTGCCGTGCAAAACTTATTTAATAATTTATTTTTTCGCAGATTTGTTATAACTATAATATAATTTTTTTTAAATATTTGTTACATTTTTCCAATGCAAAAATCCTGGCAGCAGCCGAAACTAACCTTAGCGTTTCAAACACACTATACGCTGTCGAAACCCCGAGAACACTGATGCTGACCAAGTCGCGGTGCCGAGAAAGCGACCCCAAGAAATAACGCAAGGCGCACACACAGATGCACACGCATACGCACACACACACACACACAACCCACACACACACAGGCACACCAACGCAGTATTGAATAATTTTTCGTTTCGTAAAATTTCCCATTAAAAAAATAAGAGGAAAAGCGCTTTCGCAACTTTTCATGAGCTGATCGAAATTTCCCTCGAAATTTCCCCAAATACATATAGATATTTGTATCCGTGTGTATTTGAATGTCTCACAAACACACACACAAGCAGCTCTCTAGAGATTCTCTCACCCATTCCTATATCTGTTGCTCCCGTTTTTCTTTTACTGCATTCTAGTCATATACCTCACAGACAGGCGTGAAAATTATGCGTTTTTTTTTCTTAATTGAAAATATATATTTTTTTGTTTTGTTGTTTTTTTCTATTCATTGGTCTTGTGTATCTGTATCTGTATCTGTATCCATCCAAAGTGCGTCTAAAAATAGCACATAAATGTACGATACAGGCCCGAGACGGACACGGCTAACAAGATGAGAATCTATTTTGATTAAATAAATATTGAGAAATTTCTTTCATTTTTTTCGCACGGTGGAAGCTGCTTCCCAACGTACTTATATGTGACGTGGAACAAGAAAAAGAACATTTTGTAGGAAATTTATACATTTGGGCATTTAGACTTGTGGCATCTATACGAGCCCTCCAAAGTTAATTACATTGCACATTGCATGCATATTTAATGAAAATTAAAATTTATTCATTGTCATCTGAAGTAATTAGTTAGATATAAATTGTATAAATGACCCACTCATTTAGGAAACTGAATAACAAGGATACGGGCTCGAATTCCAGGCTAGTGAATTGTGAATAGTGGTTAAAACATGGAAATTGAGCCAAAACAACCTGACCTCAGAAGCTGCATAAATGAGAGTTCACCAAAAGATATTCTACCTTCTAATTAATAAATTAATAACAAAAATACCACTTAATAATTTCCTATAAATACGGACCAAGGTTTAAACCAAAATCTGAGCTTATAGATGCGGAACCAAACTATTGAGTTTTTTTTTTTTTTGATTGCAACATGATTTAACAATTTATAGCTAATTGCTATACCCTATGCTAATAATAAGAATACAATTTAATGAGTATACTTTTAATATAATACACAGAAGACAAAACTTTTATTGAAAATATTTGTATGGAAATGCTAATCTATTTTGAATAGACGAAAAACAGTGGAAAAAAGTATTTAAAACTATAATTATTTGTTTTTGTGATGTTGTTGGCTCGAGATCAAGTACTTTTTGGTAAAAAAGAATACTTGTTTTAAATCAAAACTACTTCTTTGACAAATGTCAACTGATAACTTTTGAATGTCCTTTTCCAGATATTTTTGGGACAAATTTAAACACCTTTATATTGATATATCAGGAGCAAATATTGAGGTCAACAACAACCATAAAAAATGATATGGAAACCACTACTGGAGTTAACATTATACACTATTTAGATTCAAGATAAAGCTAAGCTACATAGTAATTCTATAGATGAATTTAATTTGTTCAAAATTATTTAATTGTTTAATGTGTCTGTGTTCTATATTTTTTTTTGTACTTAAATTCCTTGACAAGATGTTCGATTCAATCAACAAAGATATTTTCATTTCACAATTTATCCCAGTATTGTATAATTTTTTGAAATAGGCCATTTTATTCACATAAATTGATGCAAAAATATATTTATAGATTTTATGAAACGCATCTGTGGATAACATTTTTCGCATGTTTATATCACAAACAAAAAAATTTCTGTTTTTCTCAAGGCTATAGACTCTATAACATCTCGTTCAGCTTTTCATGATTTTTCTGAAATTCCTTCAAAGATAAATAAAAAACATTTACATTTGTTTATGCATTTAATATGCAACAGAATATTTTTTTCATTTATTTGTCATAAAAATATAAACGCTTAATAACTGAGAAATTATTGTATTTATTGATACATAATTTTACATATAAAAGTTGTAGGTTTTTGGAGAATTACAAAAGCTATGAATGTGTACATTTAATTAATTTTTTGTTTTTTTTTTTGTTGCATTTTCGTACAAAGGCCATAGAAATTTTCAACTTATTATAGATAAATTTTCCATCTAGCTTGCAAGCATAAATAAATAATTCGATTATTCACAAAAAATTGACTGTTTTTTGGAGCTGTAAAAAATGGGGATCTGAAGCTAGTTTTAAGATATTATAATATATTGACTGGTGGGCTTCAAAGATATTGAAATTAGAAAATAAGGGCTGGTATTCTAGATCTGTGCTACAAGCTGAAATTGATGTGCCTTTAATGTTTTACGGCAGTATTTTTCGTGTTACTCAAAAATAATCAGCGGTCTCTTTTACACGTACATCCATATTAAATATTTATATATATATTTTATTGCTAAAAATTTGCTTAATTTTTTTTATGTTTTTAATCATTTTGGAATGCTTAGAGTGTTTTGTAGCTGGATGTCGCGAAAGACTTTGGACTCCATTTGTAAATCTCAGGCTGCATTTGTCGCTTTTGTTGTTGTTGTCGGCTTAGTAATTGTTGAGATCTGCGTATTCCAATTCCTGGGCAATAGTTTTGTACTTCTCCTTACCTTTGCTGACCTCATCTACGAATGCAGCAGTTAAATAACAAAAGACACAAACATTTTATATACTTTTTAGTTTATTGCATAGTTTGAGTACAAATGATAAATAAAAATTGTTGAGTTAAACAAATACACAATGCGATATTGTCACATATAATTTAATGAAAGCTTTACACAAAATCTACCGACATTACGCTACGAAACACAAAAATCAAATTGCAAGCAAAATACGTTTACATGACGCCTACAAGTATGCTACGAAATACGTAAGTAAACAACGATAATTGTGCGATATGTGTCGATGTAGATTTTGCTGGGGCTCTTTGGGGCAGGCAAATGGTGCAGCGCTTATTCCTTGAGGATGAGCTCGACAAAGGCGGTATCGAGATCGTCGCCAATATCCTTGTAACGCTCCTTCTCCAACACAAGGTCGTCTGAGTAATGTTGCCAAATGATAATCGAACACAGGAGTAAAGAAAAATACAATTGAAATTAATACAAATTAAAATACAACAAAACAAATTACACAGCTCAACAAATAAATAAACCTCTCACAAAACATATATAATCCTATACACAAAAATAAATTCAACTAACACCTGCACGAAGACAGAAAATTATAAAAATAAAATATATTTACCTTCATAAATAAAAACAAATAATAAATGCCAGCAGTTGCACTGCTTGTTGGCAGCAGCGTGTTTGGTCGGTAATGCAGTGCGCCGCTAGCTGTTAAATTCAAAATCAAAATTAAATCGCAACAAGCAAACAACAACAAAGAGGCAGCCAAATCAGCGTAATTTCTTTTTGCAATGCTTCAGTTAATTAGTTTTAATAAATCTAAATGAAAATAGTTTGTTTGTTTTTTTCTGTCGTAAAACGTGCGTCAAATTAGAAATAAAAGCAGGGCAGCATTTGGTAGCAGTTGTGTGTGTTGCGCAGCAGCATGATGGACTCGGGTACGGGGCGGGATAGCGAGCATCGACGATCGACACTCGTTGATTTAGGCTGGTGGCGCCTCGGCCTCAGCGGCTGGGGCAGCGGCTTCAGCGGGCGGCGCAGCAGCCTCAGCCGCTGGTGCGGCTTCAGCTGGTGCTGCTGCAGCTTCAGCCGCGGGCGCAGCTCCTTCAGCCGGCGGTGCAGCAGCAGCCTCGGCCGGCGGTGCGGCACCATCAGCTGGTGGAGCAGCACCCTCGGCAGCGGGCGCAGCTCCTCAGCCGGTGGTGCGGCACCTTCAGCTGGTGGGGCAGCTCCGTCAGCCGCTGGCGCAGCGCCTTCAGCCGGTGCTGCGGCCGCTTCGCCCTCTGGTGCTGGCTCGGGCTCCGAGCCGGGTGGTGGTGGCTCATAGTTCTTAACGAACGGCACTTCAGCGCCCTCTGGTGGCAAGTCGATCGAGTACTCGAATGGCGGTGGTGGTGGCGGAGGTGGAGTTGGCTCCTTCGGTGGTGGTGTTGGCTCCTTCGGCACCGGCACTCCAGCCTCCGTCAGAACAACGGCACCTTCGGCGCCTTCCACGGCACCCTCAGCCGCAGCCGCTGCGGCAGCGGCAGCCGCCTCGGCCGCAGCTCTGGCCTCCTCCATGGCTGCCAGCTCTTCGGGCGTAGGTGTCGGCAGCTTGGGCGTGGGCGGCTTCGGATTGCGCACCGTCCAGAACGGCTCCAGGCCCTTGATCAGGTCCAGGAAGGCCTCGTCGAGGCTGTCGCCGATGAGGCAGAAGCGTTCTTTTTCAACGATTAGGTCGTCTGAGATGTTTTGAATGCGAATGTGGCAGTGAGAAAGCATTACAAGCAGTCGGGAGCGAGCGAGAGATAGAGAGAGAGAGAGAGAGGCGTGGAGAGAGAGCGTGAAAAGGAAGCAAAAGCGCAACTAAGAGAACTAAAAATTAAATGTTTTTCTAGGCATTTGTTTAGTCGGCAGGGCGGACGGGCTTTCGGGTGTTCGTGAACCGGGCTTAGGTTAGTGAATTTGACGAGGAAAACACATTCATCATTCGTTTTAGTCATAACGAGATCCTTTATGAGATCCTCTCTGATCTATTTCTAGTTTATCAATCAATGAAACAATCTGCGATTCGATTTAAGCAGGCGGCGCTTCAGCAGCGGGAGCTTCGGCAGCTGGAGCCTCGGGTGCAGGAGCAGCTGCCTCAGGGGCTGCTGCCTCAGCAGGAGCTGCCTCTGCAGGAGCAGCTGCCTCTGCAGGTGCAGCTCCCTCAGCAGGTGCAGCACCCTCAGCAGGAGCTCCCTCGGCAGCGGCCGCTTCGGGAGCCGCAGCTGTTTCGCCCTCCGCTGGGGGAGGAGCATCGCCTGCCTCGAAATTCTTTACATAAGGCACTTCAGCGCCCTCGGGCGGCAGATCAATATTATAATCGAATGGTGGCGGCGGTGGTGGTGTGGGTTCTTTGACCGGTTCCGCAGGAATGGCAACAGCTTCGACGGCGGCACCATCGACTGCGACAGGCTCGATTGTCTGGCCCTCTTCGCCTTCGGCAGCAGGCGGCTCTCCTTCGGCGGCCAATTTGGCAGCTTTGGCCTCGGCCGCTGCACGCCGCTCCGCCTCTCTGGCGGCAATCTCCTCTTCGGTTAGTTCAGGCGTGGGCGGCTTGGGGTAACGATCGTTATAGAACGGCGGCATGCCCATTAGCTCGACAAACGTAAAGTCCAAGCTATCATTAATGATTGCATAATGCTCTTTCTCGTTGATCATCTCGTCTGGTGGTTTGTTGGTTGGTTCGTTTAGTGGTTAGTCAGTGTTATTAAAAGTAAAAAATAGGATTAGTGCAAATATTGGCAGCCCTTGTTATGGCTAGTTAACTGTGGTATCCAAGAAGCCAATTGTGGGTTCAGGATGTACACAATTACAACGACAACAACTGGCTGAAACATTAAATCCTATGAGTTAATACAACGACGAAACTTTTGGTTTTTCGGATGGTTTTGTTGGGAGAAAATGTTGATGTTTTTGAAAAATACTTTATTTGTGCAATTGCAGCAGCATGGTATTGTATTTGTATAGTATGTAATATATATGTATATATTAAAAATATAAATAATTAATTTATGTAAATCGTAAATAAATCAATTGTTTTCTCATTTTATTTTAATGCAATTTTTAGTTAGGTTCGTCTTCTATTTAGCTTGCTCTCTAGGACAAGAAAACACAATTTTTTCACCCAGATAGCAAAGAGAAAATCGTTAGTTTTTTCATAGGTTTTTTGTTTTTAATTTAAAATACATATATATAGAAGATTGTTAAGAACTGTCTAGTTATGAAATGCTTGAAATTGGAATGATGTGCGCTGTGTGCGTGTCATTTTAGGTTTTTTTGTCTTCTCGTTTTTTTTCTGTTTTGTTTATTTGTTTATGTATTTGCTTTGAATTGGTGTCTAAATAATAGGGGTGGCAACTTATAAGTAAGCAAATATTACACAACGTTTTGCAAACACGATTTGTTTAAATTGTATAAACAATGTAAATATTAGCATAATTAATACAGTTAAGCTGGCGACAAAAATACAAATAGAATCTTTTCTTTTTTTACTTTACATACATATGTATAAATAATTACACATAAACTAATTTGCAAGTTGTGTCTTTTGACATCTATAATAATTATAATTCAATCAATATCAAAACAAAAGGTAGCAAAAGCAAAAAGAAAGAAAAAGTTAAAACAAAATATTGCAACAGTGTCGAGTTTTAAATGTGCCGCCATTTTGACAGCGACCAAGCGCGTGCCATTCACAGAGCAACGTCGACAAGGCGATGACAGCGCTCAGTCAACGGCTTGCACTGCTTGAAAAATATGAATGTTTGCATACATATAAATATATGTGAATTTGGAATGGGCTTGATACAAGAGAATGTTTTTTGTCTTTCGTTTTTGTTTCCTTATTAAATCGTTATAGTTTTGTTTTCTTTCTTGTCTGCTTTTCTTTGAGTTTACCGCTTAAAAATTAACGTTTTCATTTAGAGTTTATCAAAATTGGCGTACACTCTTTCTCTGCATGGAAGACACTTGGCGTTGTCCTGTGTGTCTCAGTATGTGTGTGTGTGTGTGTTTCTATTATTATAATATGGAAAGCGCCAGTTTTCTGTATTGACGTCAAAGCAGGCAGTTTAGTTAATTTACATAAGCAAATTATTTGTTTACATGTTCTGTATGTCATGTAAAGTGGCTTCCATCTCCTCCTGCAGCAGTTTGTTCTTGGCGCGTTCGTTCAACAAGTCGTCTGCGTGTGTGTAGCATTGATTTTGTTTAAGCAATAACAAAATAAAATACCAATGCGTGGCATGCAGCGTATTCAGTTAAAAAAAAAACAATGAACATTGGGCGTTGGCGGGTTGCAGGCGTTGGCGGGGAACGTACAAGCAGCACACGAGATGTAATTTGTTTGTTTTTTTCGGTTAAGCACAACGAACAAAATCATATGAAAAATAAACATAAAAATAAATATATATTAAAAGGGATACAAATAAAAAGTAACTATTAAGTCTGGACTAACAAAAGGAGTTTCAGTTTGGAATAAGGAACTTAATTTTGCACCTACTTATAAATATATTCAAAAAATATTCTCAAAAATAAAAATGCTCAATCAACTACAACTTTTATATTTGTACTTCATTGAAAATACTGCTACAATATAAATATAATAAAATTTTAACTATTTGTTTTTCTATCGGTTTCTACTTTTTTTTAAAGTCTTAAGGAAATAAGAAAATATTCTTTAACAGACATACCTTCGAGCCTGTCGACTTCCTTCTGCAATTTCTGAACGGAACGTTCAGCGAATTCAACGCGTGCCTCAGCCTTTAAGTGTTGGTAAATAGAAAGTTAAAAATATAAATATGTTAATAAAAAAGTTCAATATAAATTTAAAATATAGCAACGAACATATGGGTACAAATAGCCAGTATGAACAATACATTTTTCACAAGCTGTTAACACAAGCATTGTTCATATTAGCTTCTCTTTAAATTCTGTTGAAACGCCAGTGTTGTTAAACGTCGAGCCAAGTTGTGCTACGTTTTTTGCGTTTCAACAGAATTTGAAATTTACAGCTCATTATATTTAAAAAAGAAGCTTCCCAAAATTTGCTACCAAAACCAGCAGTAAGTATTAAATTGGTATGAAATATGAATATTAGTTCATGTAGTTTACATTAAATATTTTAAATAATGGTGTGTGAGATAATAATAAATAACTTCAAAACCATTCATTTAACAGCATAACAATTAGGAATAACAATTTTGACCACTTAATTAATATGCTTACAAACTTGTAGACACTTTTTTATAGATATTGATTCAGGGTGTTTTTGTTTAGACAAAACCTAAATTTGACAAATTAACTAAAATTACGGGAGTGTAGATAATATTATTAACTACAACTATTGCTGTACGACGCTACGCAGTCACTGCATAAAAGATAAAGTATAAATAAATTGAAAATGGGTGCCAATTCAAAATGCTGTTAAAATTGTTTCAATTTTCTTTTTAAACATCAGCAGAAATTTAATCTAAAAAAAAACACTATGCTGCAGCGACTTACAGTTTCTACATTTAATTTGAACTGTATGAGCTCCTGTTCAAAAATTTTTTGATTTTCGCGTGCCTAGACGTCGAGAAATATACAACAAATTTTTGGTATATCAATAACAGTGCTTAGGACATTATCAACATCATCATCATCATCATTATCATCATTATAATGTGCAGAGTGCGTGTTTGTGTAATGTGTGTATGTGCTTCGACTATAAAATATCTACCGAATATTACAATTAATTCGTTATTTTTCAAGTCCTTTTGCATTTAATTTAATGCTACACAATCACAATTAATTTTGTTTGAATATTTGGGTACAGTTGCTACTACCAAGCAGCAGGTACGAGTACGGTTATCCATAACGTAGCAGTGTTGTAAAACGTCAGTGTTTGGTTCATTTGCAATCAATGCACAAAAAGTTTTTTTCAATTTTCAAGTAATGTACACACACATATCCCATAAGGAAATACTTGCCATGATGCACGTTATTGATATACATTTTGGATTTTGTTTTTATTTGCTTATTTGTTGTATTTTTTCCAAGACGTTTGGGCAATTGCGTTCTTTTTTGTATTTTAGTTTAGTATATTTTTTATAAAAAAGAAAATATCAAATATCGAATTACGAATTTGTCTAGACGACTATGTACAATTAATTTAAAATTGAGAATAACGATTTGTGCAATTTAATATTTTCTTTTTTTGTTTTGTCTTGTTTTGGAATAAAGCTAAGTATATTAATTTAAATGCATTTACCAACACCAGAGACCACAAATATTGATAAACCGCTTACAGATATTTAAAAATATATTTGTATCGTATTCAATTGTGCATATACCTCTTTCAAGGAATGATCCAAAACCTTGATTTGCGTTTCAAAGGTTTCCTCTTTTTGTGTAGCCTAATTTGTTTGTTTTTTATGGTCGTTGGTTCAATTGGTGGGAATTATTTATTTTTGTGTTAGGCAAAACATAAATTGCAAATTGTTTAGCAAGTTGTTGATGCATGCAAAGTTTAAGGCGTGGCAGGGAAAAAAGGAGCAAGTTTAAGCCATTTGGGTGTGTTGATAAATATCCAGTGCGCAAATTATTTTATTTATATATATCACAGTTATATAATCAAAAAATAATTCATTTGGCAGCAACATTAAAGCGGAGCGTGTTAACAAAATATGAAAATAAATTAGAAAATAAAGTAACAATTAGTAAACATATCATAATAAACATATTATTAAAGGGCATGTACAAGTTGCACTGTCGGTAGACATTTTATAAATTTGCACGCGTTGCCAGTGTTGTACATTGGCTTTCAGAAAGCCCTTGAGCGGTCCTGTGCGCTCAATGTGAAATAAATTAACATAAACAACAACAATATAAAACAGATACTGCAACAGAAAATATCGCTGGTTGGTTTTGATTGCATTTCCACAGCTCTGGGAAACTCCTTTCGCAATTGCTTGAGAAATTTTTTTTATCTACCTCCTTTAGACGAGTGTTCAGGGTCTTGATTTGGTTCTTGTACTCTTCCTCACGTTGGTTGGCCTATTTATTGTTGTTGTTGTTTATGGGATTTGTCGATGGTTACGGGGGTTGTGGGAAATACATATATAATTTTGTTGTAGTGTAGAGTAAATAATACAAAATATATATATTTAAATGATGAAAAAATAGATTCAATTATGTGATGATTATAAACTATCATCCGTGAATCGAAACATTTCATACTGACCTTCTCCTCAGAGACCTCCAGGGACTTCAAGTTGTTACCAACAACGCGCAGCTCCTCCTCAAGCTCCACAATTTTGCTATACACAAAAATAAAACACATTATTTAGGTATTTTATACAAATATTTTTTCTTTTTTGGCTGTGTTTTATGGGAAAACAAAAAGCGCGTCTCATGCGGTAGTTGAATTAAATTTTGTGCGCAATTTTTTCGCCAACGCCAGAAAACAATGAAGAGACAAAGTTGAAAAAAAAAACGTTGACACTTCACTTTCAAATCTTTGGATCTGGAGGCGACAGAAAATTGCAAAAAAAAATTAACTAAATCATGACTGGTCAAACCAGACGAAGGTCTGCATAGCAACGTTTGCCAAATATTTTAAATAAAAAATAAATAAAATATAATAACAACAGCAATTGTTGGAACCGACAACATTTCACTGATACAACGGCAAACGATTTCACTTTTTTTTTTTGGGTATTATTTAATAAACAGTTGAAATCTGTTGATCGCCTACGGACAATGTCTTTTCATATATTTCTTTAACTATGCAAATTATAAATAAACATATTTTCAATTTGGCATGGCGCTAAAATTGCGTAAATAATTTAGTTTAACTCGAGTGCAGTTAGTATTTTAACACGTTATCACAGATAAAGCAAAACAAACCTTTCGCTGAGCTCAACTTTTTCCTCGGAACGCTCCAGGTCCTGTTCCATGAGCACTAATTTTCTGGCCACCTTCAGATGAGGTGTTACCAGGGTGCATTAACAGGCAGGCGGGATATTAAAGAACACAGCAACACATAGCAACAAACATGGTAACAGGAATCGCATTTTGGGTTAGGCATTAGGAGCACATAAGAAAGGGTGATTTCATTAGATAAAGTAATGATTGTTTCTTTTCTTTGGAATTGCACTTGGCAAAAAATGTGAATATGTTGTGCATATGAAATGCATGATGTGCGTTTTTAATTGCATTCTATTTTTTTTAAAGATTATTTCTAAACTAGAAAACATGCGCGTTAAACACACATTCTTAATTTTTAGAAATATTCACATTTTTTACCAATTTAAAATAAATATAAGCTAGCTAGCTAAAATAAACGAATCAAAAGTAAAAATCAACAGAAATGATGCGACTTAAAATAGAATTCGGTTAGGTTGCGTTGGTTTTTAACATCGGGGTAAACTGTTAGTTAACAGCGCTGCAAAAATACAAACTTACATAACTATGGCCACATTGTTTTATTTTTTAGGCACAACAATTCTTAAAGCTTTTGGCGCAACAATGAACTAACTGAAATTTAAAATTTTCGTTTTAACGTACTTTTCACCCTGTTCGGCACGTTCTTCGGCACGCTCCAAATCAGCTTCAACCATGGCCAATTTACGGGCAACCTTTCATTTATATTTGTATATGTATGTATGTGATTTCATTTGTTGATATTTTTGTACATTATTTTACATTCGTCATCGTTTTTGAATATACACAAAGAACATAGAAAATGCGTTAAAATTTATGTCAATTTGTTTTATACAAGAATTTAGTATTAACAATTGGAATAATGAAATGTACAGGTTAAGAAATCAATATGATGTTCTTTTTAGTAGTAAACAATAGGATTTTTGTGGTATAATTAGTATTTTTTTAATGTATTATGTGTTTTTGTCGTTGTTGTTTTTTCTGGTGGCTGATAACTTGTGCTAAGTTTGTGACTTTGAAATATCAAACGATCTGATACTTGGTAATGTACTCAATAATATACTTAAAAATATTTTAAAAAACATATACACTGTAAAAAACTTGTGGAATTGTGTTGATATAATGTTTTCTTTTTGCTGTAAGTTGTACATTATAGCGCAGTATATTTATTGTTAACATAACTTTCCTAAAACCTCAAAAACTTGTAAACAATTTATTACAATATATTACTATATTTTTTACTAATATTTACTTTGGTTTCAGTATCATTTCCGTGTATTTTTTCTTATTTTTTTAACGGAAATTAAATATTTTATATAAGGAAACTATTTTATTTACCTTTTAAAAAAGGTTAAGAATGTTTTTTGGCATACAAATCTAGCAGTCTTTAAGCTGCAGCTTCAAAAATGTAAAATTCCGCTCAAGTAATCACAGCAGTGATTCCGGAACGGAAGCAAAAGATACTTAACATATTTTCGTAAATTTTCTTTTGCCCTAAAAAATTAAATTAAAATTAACTGGTGAAATTAGATTTCAAACTAGATACTCCTCCAAAACATGTGTAGATCACAAATTCACTGAATTTGGCCAAAATAGGTCCAGTTGAGGAAATTGAGTTTGCCAAATTGGTAGCTCGAGACGCAACATGGCACTGTGAATTTTGATATGCGAGCAGCGCTACTTCTATGGATTTTAATGACACGCTAACCAAAAACTGAGTTTCCTGTGCGCGTCATATGCAAAAAAGCAGTGAAACGCCACCGAATGAATTATTTAAAACCAATGCAGCATTGCGAAGGTTTCATAAATAACATTCAGCACAATTCAGGTTTCTGGCGAAAAATGAAAAAATAAAAATGAAAAGTGCAACACGCATCGAAAAAGCTGAGACCCCCCCTAAAGAGACTCTCTTACGCATAACTTGGATGGCCAAAGTGAGCGTGAGTCATTGCCATGAAGAGCAGAGGCCTTGAGGCGTTTACACACTCATATATAGTAGTCATACGTATTTATATGTAAGTGCATAGTCGTTTTTTGCCTGGGTCAAATAACTATTTGATTCATCATTGAAATGTTTTGCAACAGTTTTTCAGCCAACTGCTTATGTCATGAAGGCAAACTATTACGCTAAGCGCTAAATATACAAATTAACGGGCCATGCTAAGCGCTTGATGGCAAACTCCCGTTTCGCTGGCGAAAGGGAACCACCGATCGATCCACACCCTGCTTATCTGTCAACTCGCATTTTATGTTTCGTATTTCCTTTGCTTTTCACATCAATTTCTGCGGAACAAAAAGTATATACATGTGTGTATATAGAGATAGGGCACACCGTTGCTTATCGTTTCTCGCAGTTTATCAATACAGCCTTTATTTAGCCGATTTGATTGACGTATAAAAAAACACGTCAGCAACAAGTTTAAAAAAAGTGCTAACACAATAAATTGAGGTTGTGGCTACACCATCGGATTTGAAACGAATCGTGTTGTCTACATCAAATTAAATATCAAATTCTATTTGTATAAAAATGTTTAGTGTAAGTAATTTCAAACAATCTATAAAGTTTTCATTAAATAACCTCTCCATCTAATAAATATGTCAATTTGCCAGCTCGTTTTTTTTTTGATAATTTATCTAAATAATCTTTACCAGTTAAAGAAATTATATATTTATCCATTGACATTTCATATCATTTTCAAATATATACTTTCATGTATCTTTTTGAATAAACAAGCTACATAAAAACGTTTAGTCAAAACTACTACAATAAATATACCCATTCGAATTTATATATCAAAACCTTTTTCTCTATATACTTTTAAATTTAATAAATGCTTCTTCTTTTTCTTGGGGCGTACATCCAAACTTTTGTCCTACATAGGTTTATTTTTAGTTTTATATAAACAAAAAGAAAATCAGTTGAATTAATTTTGGAATATCTATCTATCTATTGTCTTTACTTTAAAAAATTCTTTATATTAGCCCGCACACTCAAAGAATGTCAAGTAAAAACCTTATCATAATCCAATCAAGTTCAACATTCCAAGAACTTAATTTTTAATATCACAATTTCTATATACGTGACTCAGTACTCAATCTGGATAATATTCGTACTTCCATTGAGAACATACTTCCATTGAGAACATTTAACGCTCATTTCAAAAATGCATATACCCTTATCAATTTCGATAATGTTATAAATATTTAAAATAAAAATCTAGCTGTAACATTAAATAACAAAACAGTATGAGTTCTTTTCCTGTCATACAAGAAATAGGAAAGATTATTTTACGAAGTGTATTGCCAAATTTATAACGAAATTTTATTATTACATAAATATCCCTCAACTCCAGTGCTAAATTTTTAGCTTTATATCGAAATATCTCAATTTGCGCTCTTTATAATGTACAACACCTTCAAGTAGAAAACAAACAACTGCATAGCTCCAAAGTTTCATAATTAAATATTTAGTGTATATGTATAGGTTTTTATTGTTATCAACTTTATTGCAAAAATGTTATAATTCAATTAAATTATTTAATAAGTGTTACATATTGGCTTTATACGCAATATCTGTGGACTTTTTTAGAATCTGCTTACGCTTTACACATTTGCATTAATTTATATAGTTTTAACAAAAATTTGAAAAATTAAACCCAACCAAATTTGACATATAAAATATACAATAGAATAGCAAAAATATATATAATTGTTAATTTTTTTCTTTGTGGTCCAATTAAAAATTAATTGCTTTTTTTTATAAGTTGGGATATGTTTACCTATATATCAATTGTTTTTTTTTTTTTGAGTACATTAACAATTTGTATTGGATCGCTTAACATTTACTTTACATAATGCTACGAATTTATTATTGTTGTTTTTACAAAAGACACACATATGTTGCTTTAGACTTTGTTCAGACGTTCCAAGATAATTTCATATAAGATTCAGCATATATATATGTATATACACGTAAATACAATACAATACAGCAGTTAATATATTTTTTTAAATTTTATCATGTATATATATATGTATATATAAGTATATCGTTTAACGGGCGGCTAAGGCAGCGGCAAGCCAGCATTTCTATAGCTATAGCTGCACTTTTATCAACATCGTTTAATCATCATCATCAATATCATCATTATTATTCATTGATTTTAGCACAAGTTTTACAATATCAGCACCTTTTTACTGCTGCTGATTTCCGTGCCAAAAATACATTTCTAGGCTCAATAGAAACCAAAGTTTAAACAAAATTTTGTTCTTTTTTCTTTCTGTTTTTGCATTTTCTTTTGGCATAGAAATCAGAAGCAGATCAAGTATCATTCGTTTTATGGGCATTGTTGTTGTGTTCACTGTTTGTGGATGGTGTGGAGGATAAAGTTGAAGTTTCACCAACAGCAGCAGCAGTAGAACTAATTGCATTGTTATTGTTGTTGTTGGTTAAGGTTGTTGTTGTTGTTGTGTTTAACTGACATGATTTACTGTTACTGTTGTTGTTATTATTGCTTAAAGTTATTAAATTGGTATTTAGCTGCACCTCATCGTATTTCTTGTCAGCCTCCTCAGCAAGGAAACGCGCTTCCTTCAGCTGATTCTCAAGAGCGTCCATGCGTTCTTCATCGGCAAGGGCGCGATTCTCAAGAATCTTGCGAGCACTATATACAATTGTATATGTTTTATAAATATATTGTAGGATGACCACGTTGAGACCATGCCCATAGAAGACAGTGACCAAGTTGTTATATCGATGATTTGTCATTTCGAGTAATTCGGTACAGCCCCAAAAAAAGTGAATCATTCGACGTCATCGCATCCACATCGGTGTAGATTGTGTAGAGTTGTTGTAGTAAAGTTGTTGATAGTACAACACATGGATTCGCAGTGGTAAACACACACATAGGTAGGTTGAGACAGTTTCGAACAAGAATTATGTTTTGATTGTTTTTTTTTTGTTTTTAGTTCGTTCCATAGTACAGATCAAGATTTAGAGATGTTTGCAAAAGAAACAAGAATTTGTTGTTGCTTGTTGAGTTTAACAGTTCAGTTAAAATAATAAAAATACAAATAGTACAAAGGTACGAATAGCTGAAACAGTGCTTTGTGTAGAGCTTTTTTCAATAAACAAAAAAAACTTTGTAGACTTTTAAAACAGTTTCGTAGAGAACTTGTAAATTAATGTACGTGTAGAGTTATCGTATGAATACAATTTTAAAGATATTTACACACAATTTTGTAGAGTATGTCGATAGTTAATTATGTGGAGTTTAAAAACTCTTGTATAAACTTTTATAATGTATTTTCTAATATAAAATTGTCTAGAGTTTACAAGTTTTTTCAGCATTTCTACTACAACATGGCTCAAAAGCATTTTGAGGAGAGTGTACAATTTTATTTCTATATAATCTACACAGATAAAAGCACAAGGCAATGTTTTAGCTTTTTTTCACAAACAAACAAATTATTATTTGTAGACATAGATAAGTACTTAAACAGCAAAATTCTAAGTTACTACCATAAGCTAGATACATGCCAGTTACAAATATAACAGGGTGTGTGTAGACATAAATAAAAACTTATTCAACAATAGTTATTATATTTGTACAATATTATTCATGGATCCACTGTTGTTCTTGTTGTTGGCTGCGGTCGACGTTGAACTAAACTTAAGAACTAAAAGCTGTTTACAATAATAGTTAGGAGATAATATACCCTATAAATATTATAATGTTTGGAGTTTTAAGAGAGCGCAGTGTATACAACCCATAATCTAATTAGTAACGGTAATTTCGACGCACCTAACCTCAAAAAATATAAATAAAACAAATAGAAAAGAAAACGACAAGAAGAACGAAAACCCTATTAACCCTAATGCCCTAAAACGTAGAGAGTTTTCGAGTTGAAAGCAATAGATAATTATACCTCTTCATATTTCTTATCAGCTTCTTCTGCAATTAATTTTGCTTGCGCTAATTGGTTCTCCAATAGAGCGACTTTGTCATCTTCCATATTTGTACGATTTTCAAGCGCTTTTCGTATCCTAAATTTCGAAAGCAATTATAAAAGAGCATTTAAATATAGATATACCGTAGGTAGAACTTGATCTTGATACTTAAGTTGGCTTATGTAGGCTGTAGACTTATCAATTAATTATGTATACAATTTGACAATCTGACAGAAATGATAATTTAGAGAAATTTTGTGTACTAACCGTTCGCTCTCATCGGCGGCCTGAGAAGCTTCCGACAGCTTGGTTGTGGCTGAGCCCAAACGCTCCTCAGAGCGCTCCAAGTCTTCTTCGAGCAATTGAATGCGACGGTTCAATGCAGCAACCTCAGATTCGGCCTATAAAGTAAAATATTCGATGTTCGAACGAACAAGACAATATAGCAAACGTACAAATGCTTACAATTATAATAAATACTTAGTTAAAAACGAACTTAAGAACTTAGATGCTAAAGCAAGAAATACACTGAAATTAAACTATTTATATATATTTGCTACTTTTGGTACAACAAAAATGAATGTAACTTCAGCCTGATATTTGCGCTCTCTTATAAACTTAACTTAGTTTTTTTGACTATATATCAAGTTTTATTTATCGTAAAAACCCTAACTATATTCGACCGCAGCTTGTGTTCCATCTGAAATTAGAATATTCTTCATTTTTTCTCCACCTTTTTGTCGAGCCATTCGTCAAAGTCGTTGTTTTAGCAAGTTAATTTTCAACAAGGTCGCCGGCGTCAACGCCCCAAATCTATTCGCAAAATGTTTGCTTGCGTGCGCTACCACCGATAACAGCTAAACACCATGAGAAGCCCGTCAACGTTTTTGGGCAATTATTGAGGGGACGGATATATCGATTACACTTGTGTCAAGTTGGCAGCCCCAAAAGATAGGCAACAGCTGCCATGGCAGCCATGGCATGACGTCAACGCTTAAAAAAGTAACCTTGCCAAAAATTAAAACAATTTTAGCGGCACGTTTTTCCCAGCAACAGTTTTCCAAAAAAAAAACCAACAAAAACAAAGTATAAAGCATATGCCCATTAAAGAACGGAAAATATTTGACATTGACGCGAGATGCGATTGCCTTTTAGAGAATGAGAGAAAGAGAGAGATAAATGCTGAGAAGCGCAAATGAATTAAATGTTTGTGCAGCACAGCATACGCCCAAAAATGGCTAAAAACGGCTTTGACCAAAAGCGGCAACAATTGGACAAGGCAGTCGGGGTCCACTCGGCGCGGGATGGCTTTATTGCCAATTTTGCATTGCATTGCAGTACCGATACACACATACAGTTGTACAGCTGTATGTATATGACGCTTAGAATGCGCGTCGTAAAAGTATCGTGTGATTATGAATTGGAACCAAAACCAACCGCGCCGCCGCTTTGGCTTACGTCATCGTCCAAACAGTCGATAGGCAGGCAGCATACAAAGCACACACTCACACACATATGCACATGTATAAAGCGTAAGTTTAACGATAAAAAGCATTTCGTATAGGGGGAGCAGCGCAGCTTTCCAAAACACACATACGAAAGTCACACAACAAAACCCCGTTGATGAAGCAACACAAAAAAAATGCCAAAAAAATACTCAGCTTGAGTTTCGTTTCGTTTAAAAATAGCGGGAGTCGCTGTACGTTAAATGAGTGCGACAGAGATAGAGCTAGGCAAATTTTTGGTCTTTTCTTTGAACACTCATTAACAAAACCGTATTGAAGATTAAACGCTTTTTTTTTGTTTTTTTTAACGCTAGTATAAAAGAAATGCAAAGCTAAACAGAACAAGTTTTATGGAAAATTGCCGGCAAAATGCACAAAGATAAAAATTTAAAATAAATAATAAAAAAAACGATGAATATGCAAAAGCTGCATGGCTGAGAAATTGTACCAAATAAAAAAATTGTTGCTGGCTTAGTCACACACACCTTGAATTTTTAATATTTTTTTATTTTTTATATTTGAGTCGAATTGCCGTGGCAACGAAAAAACAACAATAACAGAGAGACGAGCACGGCCACGTTCGAGTGCGTAGGGTGTGTTTTAATGTTATATATGTATATGATGCATTTTTAATTATGAACCGAAAAATAGACCATAAAACACTAAGCAGACAACTTCCAACTTGTAAAACGTAAAAGCTGCGATCTCTCAAGCATAAAATATGCTAAAGTTTCATAGCAGTTAGACACTGTCATGTGTGTGTGTTGTAATCTCGCACTGTTCCACAGTTCACAAAATTACGAAATACACATATAGCGGAGAGAGTGTGTGTAAAAGGAATCAAATCAAAACCAATTTGTCACAATGAGGCATTGAAATTATCAGTGTTCAATGCATGACAACAAAAGCAAGAGGAGGAAGAGAGTGTACGAGGGGCAAGAGAATTAACGCAAATGACATTGAAAGCATTGTTTAAAAAACCAAAAACAACAATATAGCACATTATGTTTTGTTTTAGCTTTTGTGCAACTGGAAATGGGGGGTTGAACTAAACGTCAATCACTTGACAAAAGCGTGAAAAAGTGAACGCAAAAACTAACAACTAACGGGGCATAGAGGACAGGCGAAATGACCTGCACAAAATGGGAGCATATAATAAAACCGAATTTCGAATTTGAATTTAAGGTGTGACGTTAATTTTTCTTTCTTTGGATATTGTAAGTTTTTGTTTGTGAAACTTTTGTGTGCAATCATTAAAAAAAGTTTAAGTCAAATTCTTCTTCCAAAAACTTCCTCGAAAAAGAGAGCAAACAATTACGTCAACAATGTTGTCATTGCGGTGCAAACTGTGATTTCGCACACGCACACATAGGCAAATATAGGCCCTTGCCTCGCTCGCGCAATTGTCTAATTAGAATCGAATTAAGCGCATATAAAAGCTTATAGAAGGGGGCTTGTGCCAAAAATTATGAAACACATACACGCACAAATATGTATATAAAGAAACCATTTATCGCTGGCCATGGAGTAAAATTCATAATTAATAGAATTTAGAACACCGCTATGATCTGAATAGAGAAGCCGGTTTGAATTCTTTTTTTTTTTGTTTTTTCACTATAGAATATTTCGGTTTTTTTCTTTTTGCTTTCGCGTGAGCTTATGTAAATTCTATATATGTAAGGCATACAAGATATGCTAATGTTTGGACCCAGTCTCCGATAAGACGAACATACATTTTGAAAGGTGAATGAATTTGGTCACACAGATAACAGGAGTTTAGAATGTACAAAAAAATTAATTGAAAATAAAACAGAAGCACCCTGTGTACTTCACACGCATACATATCCAAAGACAACAAATTGAAATTCGTAATAACAAAAGATAGTGTAATAAAAAGACGACAGAAAACCAACGAGGAACAAAACAACACAAATGTGCCGAAAGAGTGAACGAGCGAAGGAACGAAAGAGAGAGCTTGAGAGAGAGCACAAGAGCGCGTTTGTCTGTGACAGTCTGTCAGTGTAATTGTATTTGTATGTTCCACAGTATCTGTGTACGTGCGTATGTATATGTATTTGCATTGGAAACGTTGGCACCGCCGAGAACGAAGAAATGCTTGCGCTGGCCTAATCTTGGGCCATGGTTTTTATGCAAAAAAATATGCTCGAGACTTATCACACACATTTTGAAATACCAAAAGTAGCAGGATATAATTGAACTGTTATTTGCATATAAAATGTCCTGTTGCTTACTTCTTCACGTCGGACAACTTCAAGCTGCAGGCGCTTGTGAAATTCCTCGCATTCATCTTTATACTTTTCCATTTCTTCTTTGGTCTGACGCATTTTCTTCTTGAGTACATCCAAAAGTGTACCTTGTGGAATGCTGGTCGTCATTTTTGTGCTTTTGCTTGTGCTTGTGGGTGTTTGGTAAGTGTTTACACTTGGACTTTGCGAAAGGCGGAGATGAGATACGCTTTTTGTTTGATTTCTTCTTGGCCGGCACACTTGTATTGGCTTTTGCCCGTTATTTTGTGTATTTATCAAAATACCAAATTTCTTTTTATATTATGGCAGCACCAAATATATTTAATTAACAAACTGTGGAACCACCAACACACGCACGTAGCACGTAGAACGAATGAACGACCGAACGAAGCGACGACACAGACAAGAGTATGCGCTAACCACCGGTTTTTTTTTCTTCTTTCTCTTCTACTGCTTTTTCAGCTTCTTTTACTGGTTTGCTTCGCTGTCGTCGTGTTTTTTCCTTTTCTTTGGGTTGTATGCGTATGGCCGATTAGATTCTGCCGAACATTTATAGTTGAATTATAAATTGATATAAAAATAATTATTTATTTTTATTTATTAGCAGCAAACTGCACAGAAACTATACTAAACACACACGCACACACGAGCGAACAAGAAACGAAGACGATAAAACGACGCGGGACTGCGACTGGCATTTGTGAGTACGTAACTGGAAATGAACCGCTGAAACACTTTGCATGCTCATGTCTACAAAGCGGCGGTGGTGGTTTATACAATGTGCGAGAGAGACAACTGCTGTCTGGTTGTGTGAGAGACTTTCCAGTCTGGCAGAGTGCCTCGCCTATGTGTCGTGTCGTTTTATATGTCTCGGTGTGTGAGTGCGAGCGCGCTAGCATGTGGTGTATTTGCGGCTTTCCCGCTGGAAAACCTGTTAAAGCCGCTAAAAATTCAGTCTACATGTTTGTTGTTGTTGTCGTTTGCATTAATTAGTGAAGAAATATTTGAGATTTTTGCCTTATTTCTCCAATGTAAATAATATTATGCAAAATTCCGAACGGCAACTGGCCAATTGCCCATATGCCTTTGGCAATGAGTAAGCGACCTGCCATTCAAATGTCTATGTGAGTGTATGTGTGTGTGTGTTAACCCTCCTCCCACTCCGACACCTCCGTCAGCAACCTACCCCTGCCAACAAACAAGATAATTGTATAATACAGCATATAATGCCGGTGCTCTATCAGGCTTATCAACACGCAACCAGGAGCCAGCACAAATGACTAATCAGTAGTCGCTGCGACGTTGTGTGGTGTGTTTGCAGCAGGTTGCCGTCGTTGTTGTTATTGTTGTTGTTGGTCCTCGTCTGTGACAGTTGGCGATTGTACAAAGCTCGATATCGATAACGATAGGCAGCGCGCGCGCAACAAGTGGAGAGGCGATTCGTATTTGGCAAATGACATAATTGCTGATAATGCAAGCGACAATTGCCAATGGTCAATTTCAATTAAAATAAGCACGCCTTACCATTTTTGGCCAGTGCGGCATTGAAAAGAAATTAAAAGTAAACGTCAGTGCCACACACACACTAACAAAGTGGGGTGTACACACACACGTCCACATGAAGGTCATTGGCTGCGAGAACACGTAGAGAACGTGTACCGAGCATGCATTTAATTTAATATAAATATTAATTGAATGGTGCGCGTCAAATTGGCGAGCCAAGTTTAAAAAGAAATACGTTTTTGGGCACAAAACGTATTATATATATGTATATGTATAATTTTTTTTAGTTTTCAGCTGCTGTAAGCCAACTGTTGCTTTTTATGGAGTTGTACAGCTAAAAACAATTTTGTGCCTGTGTGTGTGTACAAGCGGGGGTGTGTAGAAAAAACAAAGATAATTGTAGCAGTTGTAACATTTAGTCTGTTTTTTTATCGGCTGCCTTTTTGGGTGCCGTCACACACAAAGAGCGAGAGAAAGAGAGATGAGAGAGGCATGACACCCACGCGGAGAGCGCAACAGGTGCTCACGAGTTACCGTTAACCGGCCAAACAATGTGCCTAATGCAGAGCGCGCAATTGCGTAACTAATTAAACAATTGCTTACAATTAAGTAAATATGCATGTTATTTTTGCCATACCTTGTACCCAATGAAAATGGATGGAGAGGGGGTATAACTGTTTTATGCACATATATGTAACGGGCAGAAGGAGGCCTCTCCGACCCTATAAAGTATATTTTCTCTGTCAACGTCAATAGCCGAGTCGTTCTAGCTATGTCAGTATGTCGAAAGACTCAAAGTTTGTTTTTTTAACGTGGATCAAGTTTATATCAAACTGTTGATAATTCGCCCCGTTTTCCTAAAGTCAATAAATATCGGGTTTCTTGGCCCGGTTTACTGGCATACCTCAGATACTATAACAGCTAGAGACACACACATTTAGCCTCTAAAAGTAACATAAAGATCGGATAATAAACATCCTTATTTAAAGGAAATAAACTATCTACCTAACTATTATTAAATAGCAATAGCTGTTATGGCTGCAGCTAAGACAAACACAACATTCAGACACTAGGAGCCAGCTCCACAGAGTATGCCCTAGTCGGGCACTCCCGACTAGAGCACTCTTACTTGCTGCTGTTTTGCTTAAGCTGGATAAACAGTTGAAATACTTTTGCAATGAGCAATAAGAAAGCAAATGTGCGTGTGTGAGTGAGAAGCTTAACACGTAGAAAGAAAACCTTCACGACAGGTAGAGAACGATTAAGCGTAGTATGTATGTACTTATGCATACACATTCATATGTACATATGTGACAATTGGGTCAAGATTTCATGCAAGTCGAAAAGTATTGCAATGACCAAGGGGTTAAAAGAAGAAACAGAATTCTGCGCGCGGCGAAAAGAAAGCAAACGAAGACGACGACGTAATCGCTGCGCAATGCACACAAATACAAACGCACGCAAGTACGTATGTGTATGTGTTTGTGCGAAAAAAAGAGCACAGAGCGAAAAAAAATATCAAATTGGAGCATTCATAGACAAAATTCGCCTCGAACCTAACCAAACTTTTGTGTTTTGCTTTTCGTTTGTTCAACGCTTTCTGACGGGCGACAACAAAGGTGGCTTGAAGAGAAAGAAACATAAATATGATTAGTGCAAATACATGTGTATGTACTGTGTATAAGATTAGGGCCCCCCGCACCGCTAATTACCCGCTTCAGCTGCGTGTTCATGATGTTGTGCAGCTCGTTCCGGATGATGTTGAACTTCATCATTGTGTCGGAGCTGAAGATGGAGCGCCCGAATGCCAGGCCCGGATAGTCGGCGCAGCGTCCCTTATTGCGACGTGCTTCTCGCTCGGCCACGATCTCGGCAGCTTCGCTGGTGCAGCGCAGCTTGGACCACTCCTGCGCCTGGCTGTCTTCATCCTCGGGATTTAGCACAATTCCCTCGTCAATGGCGCCCGCACTGAGATCTGTGGCAATGCTGTCGCTGCTGACATCCATGACGCCGCTTTGACGCTTGCTACGCTCACGCTTACCGCCCTTTGTTGATGACGATTTCTTTTTCCGTTCCGACTTCTCCTTGTCACCTTTGTCGCGCCTCTTCTCTCTTTTCTTTTTGCCAGTTGCAGGCTCCTCAGATGCGGCAGCCGCTGTTGTTGTTGCTGGCGTTGTCTCGTCCAGCATGCTGCTCTCATCAGTCGGGGTGGGGCTGTTGCTGCCCACAGAATTTGTCACCGACTCGCTCAGCGGCAGGCTGAGTGTGCTGCGATTAACCGCAGTGGCTGGTGGACGCTCCTGCTCCACCTCCACTGCCACCTCGCCACGCAAATTGGAGAGCACACCCTTGGAGTCGCCGCGATAGAGGGCGGCCAGTATTTCTTGCACATTGGGTACATTGGGACGCCGTGTGCCTGCAAAGCGCGGATGATGCTGATGTCCGCGCCGTTTCAACGAGGCCGGCACTAGCGGCGATGGATTGGAATTGGTGGTGCTGTGGCTGCCCGCACCGCTGGTGCTGGACAGCGCATCGTCGTCGGCACTGTTCCTATGCGACATGTCCAACAGATCGTAGTCGCTCCAGCTCCAGTTGCAGTCCGAGTCCTCCGTATCGCTGTCCGCAACTCTAGAGTGCTGCAGCTGTTGATAATTATCGTAAAGTTGTGCTAAATAGAGTTCGGCCTGCTCATCGTAGTGCAGCAGATTGTCAAGCACGTTCAGCTGCTCCTCGATGGAGCCCCAGCGGGAGGAGAGCTCCGATTTGTTGCCGTCGGCGTTGCCACGCTTACTTTGTGGCCGTTGTTGCTTTTTTTGCTTATTCTTTTGACTATCACTTTTGTGGCTTTGGAACTGTTTATTCGCATTTATTATGCGTTTATTACGTTGATGCTGCAGCTGTTTTGTTGTTTTTGTCTGCTGTCCTGCAGCAGCTGCGCTGCTACCTGCTTTATGTGGAATTGTTGATATTACTACATATCGATATCGATGATTTTTAGGTAAAAATATCGTGCAAATCAGCTGATTTGCATATATATCGATATCAATAGCGTTTGAGTGTGACCAGACAAGTGCACAAGGCAATGCCTTGTTTATTTTGCAAATTTCATATACATTTGCCGTGTGCACTTGTTTGGCATTTTGTTGTATATAGCATGTAAGGCATATCTATGTAAATAAGAACATATGCTTTACATGCTACACTGTGTGTGTATTTAAATGTTCATGTTTGTTTATTATTACGCTGTTGCTTTTGCGGCTGCTTATCGTTACCGCCGCTTGTCAATAGATGGCGGTGTGCGCGCTTTATTTGGTGCGCAAGCGTTTGCCGACGTGCCGCGTTGCCAACGTATTTTTTGATGAGCGGCGTTTGCGTTACCGGCTTTAAAGAAGCCGTTAATTTTGTTGTATTTGTTGTTGTTGTTGTAGTTGTTGTTGCTGCTGGTTTTGAATGTTCAATTTGTGTTTTTGTTGCATTTTTCGCACTATTTGATTTTATTTGCTTTTGTTGCTTCTGCCTGTTGTTTTTGGCCGTGGCCAAAACGACCGCCGCTTGATTTTTGCTGTAACTCACTTTTTGCCACTCATATGCATTATTAACTTTTGCAGTTCCTATTGTTAATGTTTTCTCGTACATATTAATTATAAAATGCCGCCGTTGTTGTTGTTGTTGCTTGTGATTTGGTGCGTGTTGTTATGCTGTTGTTGTTGTTCAAACAGCTGTGCTCATAGTACCGTTAGTTTGAGTCTTTTCTATTTTTATTGATGATTTAATACAGTTTTTTCTCGCTTTTTTCAGATTTCAGTCGCGCGTTGAAATGAGCAAAGGAAAATTTTGTATTTGGCCAACTTCCGCTTTACGTATTTGCATAGACGTCATTTGTTGTTGTTGCTGTTGTTGTAATGTGGCTTGATTGTATTTATGTAATTGAAAAATCACTAAAATTTTATTTAAAACTAATTAAATAAAAATAGTGATTTTTTATTATTAAATTTTGATTTTAATTGAATGAATTTATTGTAATTGTGCGGCGTGCGGCGGCTCGTTCTTCAGCCCCTCCGGCAGTTGCTGCTTGCTTTGGCGTTGTACTTGAGAGTGGTGGTGTGTGTGCTGGGCGATCAAATTTGGGGCCATGCGCTCAGCGGCTCATGCGGCGCGTGCTCTCTCTAATGGCTGCGCCCCCTACCAGGCGGCAGTGGCACATGTGCGCGAGTGAGTCAGCATTATACATGGTTATGTACAAGCATCTATGTGCATGTATTTGTAATGCAGTGCGATCGCTGCGCAGGGGTAAGCAGAGCGAGAGAGAGTCGCTGTCAGTCCCAACGCCCACTCATAGTCAATCTCCCACTCTCCTCTCTCTTTACTGAGAGCGAGACCGTTTTACTCATTGTATTTTTCCTGTACATTTTCATTTGTTTTTTGTTTGATTTAATTGCCGTGGTCTCATTCTTTTATCATATTTGCGCATATTACTCAGCGAAGTTGTGTGTATCTCATCATCTTCGTTCTTATTTATTTAAGTGTTCGGGGTAGGGCTAACTTAGGCGAGTGACAACAAAATTTTATTGATAATAAAAACGCCGCGAGCCTAAATAATTTATCAAAAATCTTTGAATTTATGTTGTCCGATAAGTGTTTATTTACTTGAGCAGATAATTATATGCTGGTTACCTGTAGACACTAAACATTTTTTGAAACGCTGCCAATTGGCAACGTCAATAAAAAAAAGAAAACAATAAAATAAAACAGAAAATGTCCTTGAAATACTTTCGGCTCTCGCACGACAGAACGTACCAATCAAAAGTCAAATCAAATGAAATGGGAAATTTTCTTTAATTTTTCATTTGGAAACGCAACCGAACAGGCTAAGAAAAATGTGCTAAATACTGCGCGGCTATTTCAATTTTCATTGTACCAAAGGCAACAACAAAACTTTACCGAGCAAATATTTTGGCAAAGCGTACAAAAAAAAAACAAATCGCATTTGGCTTTGCTCTTGCGTTATTTGATCTCACCACACACACACTCGCACATACACACACACACGCACACACATGCAGCACTCACCGTACGTCTCTTTCGCACCAGTCCAAAGCTATTTTCAAGCGCTGCATACACGAATTTAAAAATAGCGCCCAACGCAGGCGTTGCCAACAGCAGAAAAAAAGTACATTTTGTGCTGCGTGGCGTTTTTTTATTTTGTTTGAAATTCCATTTTCATTTAGGCTTGATGTAGTTTTTATGGAATCCAAAAGCACAAACATACAAAACATTTGCTGTGCCCCAAACATTTGCTGTGCCAACAAATTAACATCAGCACGTAAAATACCCGTGAAATTGGTGACGGCAACCAGATGGCACAGATTTACGGACCCGAACCGGAATCGGTCCCGGACCCGGCCCCATTGCGCTGTCACCAAACCATTTATACATCATATATATACCCATAAAATTCTTATTGTAGTATTGATTTCAAGTGTATTTCTTGCTTTTGTCTGGATTCTGACTAATAGTAGTTCACACCCATACAATGGTCATATTTATATATATATATACCTATATATAGTGGTACTTTAATACCTAAGATGCTTAAAAAATATTCTAAAGGAATCTGTTGACCTACTTATCGTATGATTAGATGATATTTTAAAATCATAAGCTTTTCTATGCTGTCATAAATAAACCTCAAATTGAAACAAATTTCAAAAAATATTCATTTGAAAATGTTAAGAATTTAAATTTGTCAATTGTACTATAATTAATTATGGCAATATATGTATATATATTTTTTCATAAATATGCCGCCATAAATATAACTCAAATGGAATCATCTACCTTTTACCAAATTTTAATGTTTATTTAATAAACTCAAGCTAAAAATTTTAAAAACTCTTGAAAGTGTTCCAAATTTAAGCTCATTAATATAAATATAACCAATTATGCATTTAAAATGTTTTTTTTAATAACCTTCATAAATTTTAGTCAAGTTAAAATAAATTCTGAAAACTTAAGATTATGTTGCAAATATAGTGAAATATTAAAGTATTTAAGTGTTTTTTATTTCCGTGGATTCGGACATGAAGAAAGCTTGAGTAAGATAGTTTTTAAAGCTTTCAGATCAATTTAGAGCTACACATTTTAAAATTTTGTGCATAGCAAATTTTAATTTTTTTCTTTGTATACATTTTTTTCTGTGGTAGATAAATTTTTTTCTTTCGAACATACATAAAAATATTCGTTAAATATTTGCAGTTTTAATTTAAATATACAACAGTGTGCGTAGACTTCTATATCGAATCAAAAAATAAATATTAAATTTTATTTTGTTCCACAGTTTATTTCTGGATCCCTGAAGCTATTATGATAAAATTAAGTGCCATACTGATATGGAATAAAATATATTTCCGGTATAACACTGGTAATAACGAGCCTTAAACTTGACCAAGTGAGATTTCAAATAAATAACTACTAGTTTAAAACACTTTAAATTACTTTTTCAAAAAATTTGCTTTAGTGTTTAAGCTCTACTGTGTCTTAGATCTCACTTAGCACTAATCTAATTTTCGTAGAATTGAAAATAAAAACTTGTACTCACATTCTGCAGAGCCTTGTTCTTCTCCTCGAGCTTGCCAGTGACAAGGGTAAGCGCTTCCTGGGTCTGATCCAATTCGTTTTCAACGGTCTGGATCTTCTTTTGCAGCTGGCGAGCTTCTTCCTCGGCCTACAGGTAATCATAATACAGAAATGATGTATTTAATTCGCGTATTTTACAGGTAAATGCTTCGTAATCAAAATGCACGTGTTAACAATTTAACAGTCGTTAATTATTATTATTTTTTTCATTGCAATAACAAATTGTTGTGCACTCTCGCTTTCAGTCATGTTAAGTTTAAGTTGTTAGTGCGTAGTGCGTGTTTTTTATAAATCTTCTTCTTTCTTTCTTCTTGCAGGGGGCAACATGTTGCACGGTTGAGTGCTTACCTTCTCGGCGCGGGTGTTTGCATCGCGTGCCTCCTGTTCGCAGACGAGAGCACGTTCCAGCGCTCCATCCTTGTCGACTTTCATCGCTTGCATCTTCTTCTTGATGGCATCCATGGTGGCTGGCTTTTTGTTTTACTGCTACACACTCGAAAGAAACTGAAAATGCAATTAACACAATGGAAATTATTACAATTGTAACACTGCACTGTAAAGCCACATCAATAAAACAATTCAAATTTATGTGATAATCATCGCTACATGGGCTCTTTTCTGATAGAAAGTTAACATATTCGATTAGCATTTTTTATGCTTACGAAATTAATATACCCTGTACTAGAGCACGTGTCGTGCTTTTGATGGTCACACGAACACGCACGAATCAACACGGCGTGATCGTGTTAAGAAAATCAAAATTTACGCTGTTCCACGAGTTAATGATGTACAAATTATTCAAATATTGAAAAAACAAGCACATAAATTGTATTTTTCTTAATCATTTTTAAAAATTGTAATATACAAATGGTTATAAAAAATCGAATAAGATTACAAATTGTTAATAGTGTTTAAAAAGGATGGGCAATTATCTATAACAGGCTATACGAAGAATCTCCGACCCATAGAGTATATTTATTCTTGGTCAGCAACAAATGGCGGGTCTATATAGCCATATCCGCTGTATGTCCGACCTATCTGATCTTAACTGGGTACAGATTATCTCCTAGTCGAATGCTCCTGACTGAAGTACTTTTACTTGTTACTATTAACTGTTATTATTAAGCCGAACTACTAATAATGTGTTTTAGCATATAAGCATTCCTAATCTTCGAAAAAATACCTCGAAGAATTTGACACAATTTTTTGGTAACTCTCTACTTAGAAATGCTCCCAGCTTCGCCAAGACGGATGTGCGCTGCATAACTAAGTGGGGGCACTTCGTATAGCTCATCCCAAGCAGTTCTGGTGGGGAGTGCGGGTCGTGGCTTTGTATAAAATCTCATTTTGGGGACAAACAAATCGTTGAAAAACGTGCGCTATGCCCCACTGACTATTGCGTTAAATGATTTACTGTGAGATGATTGACCAGAAAACTGAACAACAACAGCGGCAACAACAACACGCGTTATAAAAGACGCCAGCTAAATATAAATATCAGGCTTGTGCGCTGAAACAATGGGATATATCTGAGAATGGATTTGTTATGGGATCTGATCTTTAAAGGCGCATTAATTGTTAAGTTGACGAGATCCGCAATGTTATGTTATCCAATAGTATTAAACATTTTAAGGTGGATTTGAGATGGATAATATTGGTCAAATTAAAATGTTCTGAAAGGAATTCATCACGATTCGTTTTTAAGTCACGAAGCAATTTATGTACTGGACTTTAAATAAAGGAATTTTTCTCTTTATTTTGTATAATTGTGCTAATCAACATCTTCTTCTTGTTTAAATTTGAATCACAACCAAGTCGAGAGACCTGAGGCATCAAAATGGATATTAAGGTGATTGTGATTATATATATTACTTTCTTCTCTTGGAATCCATAAATAGGTAAAATTATGTGTTAAAAACAAGGTTGCATCTGGGTTTAAACTTGACCGGATTATTAATAGAATTTTTATATGTAAATTCATAAGAGCCAATATTTTTTAATATTTTATCTTTGTTAAAAAAACTCCGGTAGAGTAGCAAATATTATTTATCATTATTCACATTATTCATAGATAATAATAATTTGCTAAAACACAGCTTAGTTTTTAGCTTAAAATAAACAAGTACAAAGGGAATATTTATATGAATATGAATTTTTATTTTTATATTTATGAATTTTTAATAAATTATTATTTTAAGTTACAAATAAAGATAGCTTACTTCATTTTAAATTGAGTAGAATTTTATGAACATTTTTATGGACAAGCTTCACAATAGGAACCTAAAGGTTAAATATTGTTTTGATCCAACTGGACAACAACAACCACGGACTATTTTTTAGACTAGTTGATCACTCTCGACTTAAGTACTTTAACTTTTCTTTCTTTTCCGTTTCTTGAAAAAATATATAGTTTTTCCCTATTTAAATTTAAATAGTTCTGTCTTATATTGTAAGTCTTTACAATCTTTATCTTTATAACTTTACGTTTTTTGTAGTTTTAAGAGTAACTAACTCTCTTATCTGCACACGCTTTATTTCTCAATCAATTCTCTTGCACGGACCGACTTCAAAGGGGAATGTGAATAAGTGTCAAGTTGATAAGGTAAAGAATACAGTTTTTTTTGCCAGGCTGACTCACGTCAAGAGAATTGTGGACTCAGCTGCTGGCCCGCAGAGAGAAAATCGTGAACAGGGTTTGGGGCCAGCCCTGCGAATTATTCTTGACCAACATTTGAATGTGTCATGGCCAGAATGCCAAACTAATTGAGTCAGTTTGTTCGGTGGGTCTGCGCCCATCATTACGACTAATGTTATGGGCTCTTATTAAAATACTTCGTGCATATGAGTTTATTTTTAACACTTTTGTTTACATTCCAGCTCCTGAAAGTGATCGGACGGGGCTGCTGGGGACCGTAGAGGGGGCTAAGGCAGGTTCCAGGCTTTTAGGCGAGCAAACAAAAAAAAATTTTTTAAATAAAACTGCAATCGAGGCAGAATTGTATATAAGGGGTGTGTGCATATACTTATATGCCAGAATATGGACAATCCAGACGGACAGAACGTTTGGGGTTTTTTTGTTAAGTAGATATAAATATTGTGTATATGTCGTATATCGAAAGAGGTGACACAATGAGTTATGTTTGTTTATTCAGCAGAAAATCACTTGGAATTTTATAACTTTCACGACATGAATAATGGCAATGACATACATATACAGATGAGCCTATACACAAGCTTTAATCCAACATTTTTTTCAGATAAAAACTCATGCTAAGAAAAGTAATTTTCGAGTTTAATTAAAACTTTTGTATATTAATTTTTACATATGTATATGTAAATTACTTGTTTGATCTTTTTAAAGATATGAATTTAAATTTCCTTAAATATTCAAAAATGTTCCTATAGTTTTGTAGTATAAATGTGTTTAAAAAAACTCCATAAATTTTACTTCCACCATAATTGTTCTGGCATTACTTAATTTAAGAAAGCGTTGAAACCAGTTCATACCAAGTATAATTTTAATTAAAATTTGTTTATTTTTATATATTATATATATGTATAGTATATTTACTATAAAATTTTTTTGAAAAAAATAGCGAAATGTATTAAATGGATACTACACCTTCTCTGGTCCCTAATTGGCTGCGTTCTAAGAACTTAAAATTAAACCTGTTTTCTACCACAAAATGTTCCATATTATCCATGATAAAAAAACAGTTTTAGTTATACATAAAATGTACGTGCTCGGCTATTTTTAAATGACATATAAATACATATTATGTATGCATATAAGAATATATATTAGATTTTCGTCTATCTCACACATTTTAAGAAGCCTGGCAACACTGAAAGCTTCCGAAAGCTTAACAGATCTCTCTCTCTCTCTCATTCTGTGAGTTCTGTGAGTATTACTAAAAATAGCATAGCCTGGCATCTGTTGAATATTTCCTAATAGCTGCTCAAATGGATATTACTTAATAAAAGTGAAAAGCTTTTTAAAGAAATCTTTAAACATTTCGCCTCCGCTTGCCTCACATAGATTTAAACGTTGAGAACTGTGGGTCTGTATCAAATTACATAGCAGAGCAAAATTCTAACAGCTTATTTTAAAAAATATTTAATTTTATGTTGAATGGATTCTTATTATGGAATAATAAAATCAAAAAAATTTCCTCTTTTAGAAATTTAAAAAAAGTTTTTTTTAGCTGTTGTCAACCCAGCAATCTTTAATTAAAATGACAGATAAATAAATCTTATCTAGCTGCTGTAATATCTACAAATTATGCTACATTTTATTTCATGATCCTGGTACTGCCCTAACAATTTATCAATTAACTAACTGGTGACACTTTCAATGCACATTATAAATATTATCTCAGGGAAAATTGTTGCGCTGCCTATTGACAATATTTATTTCTATATATATATCTCATGCAATGTGTTTAATTGAAATTCTAGAAGTCAAATTGTGGTTAATGCTGCAAACTATGAATATGGTCAAAGACATTGGTTTTTTTCTTTGCTTCTTTTATATTGTCATAAGTTTTTTTTTATTATTTTAATCTTGTTGCCAAAGTTGCTTAACCTCAATTTGGTTTTTAGAAGCGAAACGTTCTAAATATTTGGAATAGTTTTGAAAATATTTGCGGTTTGTTGTGTAAATTCTGCACAGCACTTTGATTAGTTGAATTATTTGTTATTTGTATATACATTTTTCTGATTATGTAATACGCATATATTTTGGGAAATGTCCTTTTAATTATTTGTAGAAAACTCTTGGCACTTTTTTTTTCCATTTAAAGAAATATTAAATTAGCTGCAGCACAATAAATACTTTTTAAATAATTTACTTAGGAATTTTGGTTGCGGTTTATTTGAATTGATTTTATTCTATTTTCTTTTGATGGACCATACACATTTCTTTTACTTACAAAACTTTTATTCGGAGTTATCCGCGACTTGAACGGATTGTGATGTTCAACTGAAAATATTTATTCAATATACTGACGTTCGATGCTCGCTGTTTTTCGATTTCAAGCTGTTTGCGTTTGTATGCGTGTGCGCCGCGGCCGACGTCGCCGTCTATGTGTGTGAGTGTGTGTGTGAGAGCGCACACAAGTATCTGACAGATACTTTTGGGCCGAAGCCCCATCGTCGCCTCGCTCAGCAGCTGCCATGCGTTTTGCATGCTCAACACAAATCGCGGGCCGCTCAAATTTTTATTTTGAAACTGCATTTTGCCGCCACTCTCAATTTACGAGCTGTTTTCTGCATAAGCACGAGAACCCGAATCACAAAAAGAATAAGAACCAAAGAAAAAAAAACTACAAAAACAACGTGGAAGATATTACAACAAAATGTTGTCGGCGCCTGCGTCGCTCTCTTTATTCGACTTTTGGCTCTTTCACCTGTTTCTTTGTTTGCATTTGTATTGGTTTTTAGGCGCTAAGAATTTTAATAAAGAATTTCAGAATTTCCCATTATTTTTGAAGCTTTGTGTGCCTGTATTTTCGCTACAACATTTTCGTTTTGTCAATGTGTGCGTCTTTATTTTATTTAAATTTATTTTTTTTTGCTCTTTCTCTTTTGATATTTTGCATCTATTTTTAAATTTCAGTTATTGATATGCCAAAAAACAAAATCTTGTTTCACATTCTCACTTATATATATTTTTGCTGTACTGTGCGTATTTTTTATAGATTTCTCAACGTCATGTCTACAAACGGATAACATATTTTTTATTCGCTTGCATGGAACAAAAGCTCATATATTTTTAGTAAAAATGCAAAAATTACAGAGAACATTTTAAGCCTATATTGAGAAAGTGCCAGCCATGAGTCACAATCTCGAGCGGAACGTGAACAATAACTCACCTGCATTTTCAGATTAACAACTAATGATATCTTAAAGATACAAACATTCAGTTTAAAGCACGCTCATCTTATTCATTAAATCGTGAACAAGAAGTTGATATTATTGCAGTTGGTATAATATGGGGATATGATAATACTAAGATTTTCTGATTTCAATAACCTAATAAGTTTGTTTTTACTTTTCTTAACATTTCACGACATTTTTTTAAACAACGGACAAGCTTTTTACTTTTATCGACATATGTGAATAGGATTTAAACTTATCGAAATACTTGTTCAATATTAGATATCAGTATATATAATATATATATATATATATATATGCACACATATATAAAATAATTAAATGTATATTCATACAATAAAAAATATATATTTAAAATATTAAAAACTTCGCAATTTAGTTGGTTCACTTTAAGTTTTCGAAGAGTTTATATCTCGGTCAATATCCCTTGTAAAACATACTATAGTAAAACTTGAATCAACTTTGATTTTCCGACTTTATATTTGCCATATTTTTAAAAAAAATGCGCCAATTTGTGGGTGCATATAGCAAATTACATTGGAAAGTATTAACTATAATCCAACCATAACGTTTGTTTCTTATTAGTTGTTAACAGCTGTATATTTATACTCTGTTCACAAATAGATACAGTATCTTGGTTTTGTACAATTTCCGTTTTGATGTCTGGACTTAAATTATATTTTCTACGCCATCGGAAATATATGTATATACCCCGATGTTTTTGAGATAGAGCCATCACATGTGACAACTAGACATCATATAAAAATCGAATTAATTGCGACCACGAGCAATACCGCCGCCACATATCGCTTTAACCTGTTTTAACACTATAAAAAAGAGTATTATCAGTCGGTTACATCCGACTGCATCGTATTACAAATACTGTCCATTGCATTATAGTTAAATTAGATTTTTTGGAATTATATAAATTATTAATGGTATTCTTAATCCAACCTTAAATGGTTCAGAGCATATGGTCAATTGTAATTTGATTCCTTTAAGCAACCTTTAAGTTTTTACTAATTATCTGCGCTTTGTTGTTAATATATTATATAAAACAAAATTTTACGTAGGCTAATACTGTCTTGAGAAAAAGTACTTTCCTTGGTTATATAAATATAATATAAACGGTAATCCAGTATACACAAATGGCAGGCATTTTTATGCACATTATTCAGTGGCGCCTGATTGTTTTCTTTGGAGAAAACTTTGCTTAGGAATGAGGGCACATGAAAATTTATAATTAAACCCGAGCAACATCCACATGATGACGTAATTCTTTTCATTCAAAAATTTTGGCAATGCCAAATGGCATTATGTATGTGTTGGGGCTTAGCATTGTAATAGCAACAATGCCCAAACAACTTGCTAAATATGAAAAACAAAATCATGGTCATTTGATAACATATGTAACGAGTATGAATCCAACGGATTTTTCATAATTCCAATATGTTCTAGAAAAATATACGAAAATATACGTGTAGTCTGTGCAGGTTTAAAGCTCAAACAAGTGCAAAATCTTGTTAACAAAATTACAACCATATTTGGTGAAAATTGGAAAAAATTATAGAGACTTCGTTGTTCGGCTTAGGCGACACGAAGCTAACGCTTGCAACATGCTGCTGAGAAAATTCAAACGGAGTAACCTTAGATGCTACATGTAGGGTGCAGCACAAAATGAAAAATAATCTCAGTTCGTTCGTGCAGCCGCTGACTGAAGGGGCGGCCGGGAGAGGGCGGGTGGCCGATCGACCGGACCAACCCAGTCTCAGTGGCGCGCTTGTGTCGACGTCCCGCTGTGCGCCAGCGCAGTTGATGACTCAATTGTCGCGTTGACGATGTCGTTGTCGTTGTAGCTCCTTGTGAATGATTTGAACTCGTAGCTCGAACTGGTTAAGCTTTGGTACTAAAAGGAAATCTTTGCGACGAGCCACTTGCCTTGCCTGGCCGCCGCATAACGGCCAAGGTGAACCACAGACAGCGCTGTTTGCTCCATATCAAATGTCTCGTTGCGCATGTGAGAAACTTTTTGGCGCTCTTAAACAACGTCACTGTCAATTACATATTTGCAAAATGCGTATCTAAGTGTGCAGAGGCAACCGTAGCAGACCTTGAACTTAAAGCCAAATCGTATGTAAATAAAAAAGCGTGCCATTTATTGTTAGGCGGAAAACAATTGCGAATTCGAAATTTCTCGCATCTAGCTGAAGAATTTGGCAAAGCACACGACTCATTTGATTGGCGTCAAGGGCGTAAGAATGAAAGTGCTATTTTTATATAAAGGCAACAACAGCTGCGTATATTGTATGCAGATAAACAATTAGTGTTGTTTTGACATTTTTTACATTTAAATTTAAGCCAAAAGACCGCCAAACTTATCGCAATAATACTAATAACCTGTTATCGATAAATATTCACACGCAAATCGAAGGCATACCGTCAGCCCTGGGTTGGCCGTGTGTTATCATTTCATAACAATAACATAAAAATGTCATTTATACAGAAAATAAATTATTACACCAGACGAAAGTCATTCAGATATGGCGTGCCTTTTCTAATTATGATGGTAGCCGGCTCTTTTGGACTACAACAGTTTTCAAATCTACGGTAAGCTAAAAAATATGAATTTGAACTCACATGCACTTCACGTATTTGTTGCCTTCAGATATCAGTACTCCAAAAAGCAACCGGTCTCACCGGAGGAAATGAAGAAGTACGGTGTGAGCATGAAGAAACGTCAAGAAGTAACGCTCGAAACGGAATATGATAAGGTGAAGGGCATAGATATTGACAATTGGTCCAACAAGCGTGGACCGCGCCCTTGGGAAGAGAAGGAACTCGCGGCCTCAACAGCGGCAAAACATTAATTATTATACATTTTGTGATGTAGGCCTTAGCGTTTATATAATGTAAATAAAATAAATATGTTTTTAATTCATTGCATTTGACTATTGGCCCAGTTATATTTGCAGCCCTGAATTATCGGCGGAATATGTTGGTACATAGGGCTGCCAACCTGCGCAAATCAGCTGCGACGCTTTGGCAAATATTTTCAACTAAAAAATGGGAGAAGTTAAACCCGTAAAAATGGATAATTGGGCCCCGTCTGATGCGACAACTTTGTTTGCTGATGGTAAGCGCTCAACTCATATTGACAACAGAGTGTTTTTACTATAAAGGTCTTTTATAGGGGAGCGAGTTCTTTGCTTCCACGGGCCGCTTATCTACGAAGCCAAAGTGCTCAAAACAAAACCGGAAAGTTCGCCGGTTGAATATTACATACACTATGCGGGCTGGAGTAAAAAGTAATCGCATATGATGTGTAAATTATTTCAATTTTTTTAAACTATATTTTTAAAACCTAGCTGGGACGAGTGGGTTCCAGAGAGTCGTGTGCTAAGATACAATGACGATAACGTTAAACGGCAGAAGGAACTCTCACGACTGTACGGCGAACGCTCTAAGAAAGACAATAAGAAAGGTTTGTACTGGAGTTTCTTTAAACAATTTCAGTGCGTGCTAACATTTCAAGTGTGCCCCCAGGCAATGCAAAGGCCAAAAAATGGAACAAGTTGGCAACGAATCTCGAGCGTCGACGCCCTCCAAAGATGGCAACACTTCCCTGACGCCAACTAGCGTCAGTAGCGGCACCACAAGCACACCAGTTGCCGCCGCACCACCAACTACAGCCAAAAACGAGAGCAGCAATAGCAGCAACACCACAACAAACAGCAGCAGCAGCAGCAGCGGCGCCAACACCATAAGTAGTCGAAGTAATCGCAAATCCACACAATCTAACACAGCAGCGGCACGTCCCGGCACGCCAAGTACGCCCGGTTCCGGAGGTGGAGACAAGAAGGAGGATGTATTAGCTGCAGACAACATAGAAGATGAGGTCGCTACGCCGGCGCCGCCTAAACCCAAACGCATGAGCTCACAGAATAGCAATAGCAACAGCGATCAGCGTGCATCCTTAACCGGTAATGGACCCGATGCAGCCACAACAACGATACAGCCACAGCAGCAGCCAACGCCAACAACAACCGCGACAGCAGCAACAACTGCTTCGACTGCCGCCACAGATGCGCCGTGTGTGGAGAGCGAGGAAACGTACACGGCCAAGCTAGAGGTGAAAATCAAAATACCAGATGAACTTAAGCATTATCTAACCGACGACTGGTATGCGGTGGTGCGTGAGCACAAGCTATTGGAGCTGCCTGCCAAGGTGACGGTACAACAGATAGCTGATCAGTATTTGACGCACAAAAAATCTGTGAAGTCGACCAGTGCCAGCAAGGAAGTGGCCATTAACGATGTACTTGATGGCATCATCGAGTACTTTAATGTGATGCTTGGCTCGCAGCTGCTCTACAAATTTGAGCGCACCCAGTATGCAGATATAATGCAAAAGCATCCGGATACGCCACTGTCCGAACTGTACGGCTCGTTTCATCTGTTGCGGCTGTTCGTGCGACTTGGCTCAATGTTAAGTTACTCGGCGTTGGATCAACCGGCGATGCAGACGCTGTTGGCGCATCTGCACGATTTTCTCAAGTTTCTGGTGAAGAATAGCGCCATGTACTTTAGCATGGCAAACTTTATTAATGTCGATCCGGAATACGTGCGCAATGCACAATAGCTTTAGCAATAAATCCGATCGATTGGTAAGCAGAACTCAAGCTGCTGACGTTTGAACTGCATATTGGAATTGCAGCTTCTAGACTTTAATTCGTGAGTTGATTTTTAACAACTGGCTTGTAAAATAAAAAATGATCTATAAACAATTTGGATAAACAAATAAATCAGCCTTTTGTAAAAACGAGTTATGCTAGCTCTGCTTTTCGTCTTCATCAGCGCTCTCAGTGCTGCTGCTGCTGCTGCTGCTACTTGTGGGATAGAAGTCCTTCAAGTCCCTGGGCTTATTGCGTTCCCTCTGCTCCGTTTCTAGATATTCGTTTTGCACCTTGAGAATCTCATCGCTACTCTTGCACGTCGCATATGCGTTGAGCAGTTTCTCGTTTAGCTCCAGAAATGCGTGACCCCAGGAGAATTTACCCATAAACCAGCGCGCCTCCTCAGTGAAACCACATATGTGGAGCGTTGCTGCGATTGCCTCCACGCAGCTGAGCTTGCAGGGTTTGCCATAGTTGATTGGATTGGCCGCCACAAGGAATGGCAATAGACGGGGATGTGGACTACGCATTCTATTGAAGGGAGTCTCATCCAGTTTCGCCCAGGAGCAATCTATGACCGCCACACCGGATGCAGTGACTATATCCCGATCCTGTGGGCTAACACATAATTGACCGACCGGTGAAAGGACAAGTCCGGGAAACTTTTGGCCCAAACGCAAATTGGAAATAAGTCCCAGACGTGCTAGTTTCCTACCCGAACACTTTTTCGGATCACAGTGGTTGAGATCCCACATGGCCACTGCGAAATCTGGCGGATGTCCAAGTCCCTCCGGCTTTTCACCTGACGCATCGGACTCGGAACTGTCGCTATCGGTGGCATTGCAATTGGTCAGTTCATTAGCCTGTTGGGCGAATTGACGTTCGCAATTGTGATTTGATTTAACGTTCCGATAGGAACCTGCACCCGCACCACGCTTGGATTTCCCCCGATGTCGCGCACTCATTTTGCAAGGTCCCAATTAATACAAATTAAATGATATTTATTATTTATATATCAATTAATAATTTTTTTGCTGCTTTGCCAGCAGCAGTATGTTATCGATTTCGATAGCCAAGCCGCATGCTACGTTTCGGCGCTTTGATAGCTATTTAAAAAACAACGATTGACATTTTTTATCTACTTTATTACTGGTTAGCACACATTTCTATAACTCATTTTGAAATATAATAATAAAAAGAAATCAAGCAGATCACCTAAACAAAGTTCATATAAAATATTTGCGATAAGACAATTAGTAATCGATTTATATGAAATTATCGTCAGTGTGGTAGTTGCAATATGACAGATACGGATTTTCAATAAGGTCACTCTGACGCCATCTTTTTTTGTTTCACGGAAAAATCACAAATTTGTCCGGTAAAAACAGTGCAATTAATAATTAATGTATGTTTAATACGTAAATTATAATATAAAAAAAGTTTATATATATTCCCGAATTTTGCGCAAGCAAATCATCAATAATTTGCATAATGAAATAGTTGAGTCCCGCGATAACGATTGTGTCTGCAAATAAGCGTTTTGTATGTGTGTGAAAAATTAACCGAATATAGCGCCAATTTCTTAAATAAAAATATCTGCAGGCTTTAAGCGGTTCAAAGACATCTTGTAGGTAATTAAATCAGTTTGTTACGTTTGTTCGAAGAAGGCGCTGTGCATTGCATTTCACATACACATTACTAGCATATATATGTGGCATACATACTAGAGTTGACAGCGTGAATTTGGTGGGTGAAATATACACGAGAAATATTAATAGAATTTTCGAAAAACATTTCCCTAACCCAAAATATAGTTTGTTCATAGCATATAATTTTTTTACCTAATGTTGTAAATTATAAATTTGCAATTTCCTAAAAAAGTATAGTAAATATTATATTCAAGAGTCTTTTGAATATGACAGCCGTGCCCAATTGTTATTGCGCCCATCACTAGCATTTACGCACACATGCACAAACATATCGGAGTTGCATTGCCGCGCCACGGGCAGTTAGTGTTTGTTGAAAATCAATCGACGCCCGTGCACCGCGATTAAGTTGCGCAAAAACTAAACTGAAATCTACATTGATTTTATTTCATTTGGTTTTTGTTTTTTCAATCTATTTTATGTACGCACGACGACGCTGTGCCGCAATCGTGTCCTAAATTGAAATTTCCTGCCCCCACTGGGAGTACAGTTGCGCCAGCCGCACGCTAGAAAAGCCAAACAACGACAACCGACGACGTCGAAGACATCGCGACGGGGAGGCCGCGTTTTGAACAAAAACAGGCAATTTTCAAAAAAGAATATCTAACAAAATGGGTGAAGTGAAGTCCGTCAAAGTGGACAACTGGGGCGTCTTCTTTCTGCAGAAGCTCCAGAATTTCTTCAACAAAACGGACTATTGCGACTTAACGCTACAATTCCGAGACAATTCACAACTGAAGGTGCATCGCCTGGTGTTGAGCGCCTGCACCGATTACTTCAATGTGCTGGAGCAGACATGCGAAATCATTGACGACGCACTCATAATGCCGGCAGAATTTCAAGCTGATGTCGTTGTGCCCATTGTCAATTTTATGTACACGGGCACACTGGAGTTTGAGCTTAAAATGTATGGCAAACTGTTGCGCACTGCCAAAGAGATGAACATGACGGTCTTGCTTAAGCTGCTGGAGGCACATCGTCGCACCATGGAAAATGTTAATCGACAGCAAAGAGTAAGAGTTTGGCAATATTTTATTCTTCATTTTTGTTAAATCCGAAACTAATCTGTTCTCCTTTATTGATAGCCGCCCAGTCCGAAGGGCATACGACGACGCCCCCTGATACCAGGAACCAATGCAATGACTGCACAGCAGCGTGTGTCTATATCCACACAACAAAACCGCATTGGAGCCGTTCCCGGTAACGCCTCCACACTGCGAACCAATGTGCAACAACCACGTGGCGCAGGTGCACCCGCAATATTGCGCTCCGGCGGCGTAAACAATCGCACACAGTATATGGAGTCAACGGCGACGACCACATATATCAAGCAAGAATCCACTTCGCCTTTTGAGCAACTCCGCAAGGGCTACAACAATAACAAGAGGCCGGCCCAGACCAGCCTTCTGTCGCCGCCGTCAAAGAAACCCAGTTTGGAGGAGGTTAAAGAGTTTGCTGAGCAGCAGCGCATGCGCAAACAAATTGCCGCCGAATATGGTGACCATGGCGATCCGGAATACGATAACATGATGTTGTACGATGATGTACACACCGGCGACGATGATGATGACGATGTGCCACCACAGCCATCGACATCGAAGCAACAACAGCAAACTCAGCAGGTTCAACAATCCGGTACGCAGACGCAAATGGAGCATGGCACAACAACCATTATACTCAAGCAGGACTCGCCCAGTCAAACGCCGACGATTATTGTCAAGGATTCGTCGAACACAAAGCTAAACCATACTAAAATCATAGCCGAAGTGCTGCGCCAGTATCCGCACATTGTCAAGGGCCACAAGAATATCAAGCTTAAAATAATGCCCAACAGTCCGGTCGAGAAAACAGCGACCGCTGCCAAACGCGCCTCACCGGCACCAGCCGCATCATCAAGTGCGTCGCCAGTCAGCGCAACGTCGCCACACAAGAAGCTGCATGTCTCATTCAAGCCAGATAAACCCATGATAACTACACAGCAGCAGAAGCCCTTACAGAAGATGGCACAGACATCAGCCGAATCGGCAACACAGGCAGCAGGCGCACTTGCGACCGCCACGGCGGGCATTGCGGCGCAAAAACGACGCATTGACAGCAAGACGATGCACGCGTTGATAGCACTCGGCGCTGAGAATACCACAGGTAAGCGCAAACAAAAATATTAACGATTCTAAAGGCATTAATAGCTTTTGATACCTTTGCAAAGGTTTTAGAACAATTATTGACTAATAGTCACAGTGGAACTTTTTCTGGCGATATGTTTTACCTGGTTTTACCGGGCATTGCAGGCTAAAGTCATTCACTGAATACATCTTTTTATACCCTATAACCCATTGAAAATGGGTAAAAAGGGACTAATGAATTTTATGCAAATGTATCCGAACACATCAAATATATCTACTCATGATTACGACGACGACGTGAGTCCATTTAGCCATGTACGTCTGTATGAACGTAGCGATCTTCGCAACCACAAAAGCTAGAAACATCAACTTTTCGACTATAGATTCTCCTGCACCATAAGCAGATCAAGTTTATCATTTCCGATATAAAAATCGATTTTGAGGCGGATTTTTTAGACCATCTTAAAGAGCTAGGGCCGTCAAATTTGGTTTAATATCTTTTAAATATTTAAGGGAATTCTAAATAAAGGAATTGAACTAAGCTTGTAAACCTGTAAAAAATATTTACTGATATTCCTCTCTGATTTTTTCTCCCCCCTGTTGCGCAGGTCCTTGGCTGTGCCTACGTTGCGGCGTTAATGGACGGCCAATAAGCATTCCATCGTATCGCGGCTTCCGTCGCCATTTGATCAACACCCACAAGGAGACGATAGATCCAGCCCTGTGCGAACACTGTGGCTGGCGTTCCGGCAACAATCGCGAGCTGCATTTCCACATGTACGCAGAGCATCAAATCAAATCGCTGCTCTACAACTTTGCGGAATGCGCCCTGTGCAACGAGACGTTCTTGACCAAGACCGAACTGGAGCAGCACATAAACGAGGCGCACACAGATGAGAATAAGCAGCAGTGCATTTATTGTAACAAAGTGTTCGCGCAGGAGCTACAACTGTACAGACATATGAAGAGCTATCACAAGGCACAGGCGCTTGAGGATGGCATCATTGATGAGACCGATGAGGAATACCTGGGCTCACAGGATGAGGATGAACAGATGGATGACGAAGACCAAGACGAAGAGGGCGAAGAGGAGCCAATGCAGGAGGAAAAGGTGCGCATTTTGTCCGACATCAGCTTGCCAGCGACCAGTGCCATTGTACAGCATCAGACCCGCGATGAGCAACAAGAGGCCGAAGCAGATGCGGAATCAGAGCAACTGCTGCAGACGCAGGAGCAGGAAGTCAAATTCGTTGGTGCCGACGGCAATGAGGTGGAGCTCACTGAGGAACAACGCAAGGAGATATTGTCACAGCTGAATCAACAACAGGCTGGCGCTCCCAGCGGCGGTGTTGTCATGGTGCTCAGTGAGCCCGACGGCGATGTCAAGCAGGATGGCGATGCCAAATCCTCAGCGGGCACCGAGGAGGAGGAATATGATGACAGTCAAATTTATAGCGAACTTGGAGGCACCGGCTCCGTAGAGAGCAGCAGCAAAAAGAGCGAAACGGCCGATGAGAGCAAGGAGTCCATTGATAATCTTGAATGGGCTGAGAATTTAATTTCAAAGCATGACCTGGAAACGGATCAGAACAGCAAAGAAGTAAGTGGTGGCGACTGCCAGACAATATGGCGCTACAAATTCTAATTCTTTATTTTAAAATTACAGCCAAAGCCGGAAAAGGCTCGGGATATCATTAGCGAAAAGCTTAAAGAGCTAACGGGTGAATGGTCCGAGGATGAGAATGAAGATGAGGACGATATGAATAACAAGCCCGCGACTACAGAATTAGAAGCAACCGTACAATCCGGAGCGGTAATGGAAAAACAAACAGCAGAAGTTGTACTCCCTGTCGAAGAAACAACCGAAGAGCCTGAGCTGGAAGATGATATTGACTTGGCGCTGGAAAGCCTGCATAAGGGCGGTGAGGAAGCGGAGGCCTCTGCTAAAGAAGCAGTAGAGACAGTAGCTACATCCAGCACTGCTGAAATAAGCCAAGAGCCAGAAGCAGTTGTAAAAATGGATGTGGATGAACTGCAGGAGTCAAGTGTTAAGCCAACAATTAAAGAGGAAGGCGTAGTGGTCAAAAAAGAAAACGAACCTGAGGAGGAATTCATCAAAGAGGATGCACCACAAACGACCACCATCGAAGCTGAACCAGAAGCCGGCGACGTCAACAATGACAATGCGGCCGAAGTCATTGCAGCAGCTGGCGTCGCCCATGACGTTGATGATGTGCACTTGGAAACAGAAAATATACGCAAAGTGCTGATCGATGAGTTAATTGCCGAAGCAGATGCGCCGCCTGATGCTGATGCCGATGCCGATGCCGATGCAGTGGCTAGCGAACAGCCAGAAGATGCGGCAGTAGTGGCGCTTACACAGCTGCCAGAGGTTGATGGATCAGAGGCATTGCAAGGTGATGCAACTGAAGCTGTTGCGCCTACAGAGGAATCAGCTGCGAATAATAATGAAGAAAAGGCAGACGGGTCGACGACGACGACGATAACTGCAGCATCAGATGCCACCGAAGAGAAACCAAACACCAGCGATAACGTTGATGTCGATGGAAAGGCCGTATCACTGACTGGAACGCAGGAGAAATTAAAGAGTCTCATGAGTGAATGGGTTGACGATGATGATGATAATGAAGACGAGAATGGGGTTAGTGCTGAGGCGAAGGAGCAACTCTAATTACTAGATTTATTTATGTTTTAAGTTCGTTTTCGATTGCCAGTTTTACAGTACGAGCAAATGTCATAACCAGCATGAGAATTGTAGTATATGCATATTTATATATATAAATATATGTAACCAATGAATAGCTATGGCAATTGTTTAGTCCAAAAGAGTTTCGGTTTCGATTGTAAATTAAAAACTTTCAATAACACTTATTATGGGAACATGATTGCACCAGATTGACCCAACTTATAATAGAATACATACACAAAATACATATAGTAGAAACATATGTGTCGTATCTATAAAAACGTTAAGTTAAACCTTTCAAAACGTGCGTATATCGTATTCGAGATCAGACCAACCAATTGAATACCACGCGTTTTGAGCATTCTTTTTTTATGCTGCGTTTTACCACCAACAATTCAATTTTAAGTATATACACATATATATACGGAATTTGTCTATATATCGAAAATATTACATATATAAATATGTAGCTACATAGATGTTTAAATTGGCTTAAAACAAAATTATAAAAAGCAAATTTGTATGCAATTACATCAAATCGCTTAGTATGAAGATGTTTTATGATTGATATATACTTAGTAATACGAATCAAAAAACTAATTGAAAACGTTTTTTTTGATTACCACTAAATTTAAGATTAACAACAAAAAATAGATACTTTGGAGAAAGCAACAAAATATAAATGTAGATATAAAGAAAATAAGTGTTTTTTATTTTCGGCTAAGCAAATAATCACAGACTTAAAGAATGTTAAAACAGTTATATTATAAAAATCACACATTTTCAAAAAAACAACATTTTGTTGCAACAACTTAAAAATACATTAGACTTACAATTACATTTAAAAGATTTGTGCTATTGATACAAGTTGTAAAATAGGCTAGCGCCTTTGGAGATTCTCTCAGTCATCTGAAATAGAAATAGATGCGTAAAAGCTATAAACTGATTGTAGGGGCATGACGTACCAGCGAGATAATAGTTAATTATGCACATGGTCGCAAAACCAACAATGACTGTTGCGAACTGCGCAAATCCCGCCCAGCGACGATTAGGATTGCTATGCCAGCGCGCCTTCTCGCGCGGTATCACTTCGCAAACAGTCACATAGAAGAGAGTGCCGCCGGCCAGTGCCTGAATAATTGGCAGCGTTGTTTTAGACCAGGCGGAGGGAATATCAACGATAAGCATGCCCAGTCCAATGCCGCACACGGCACCCAGGGCAAACACCAAAATTCCAATGAATTGCGAACGAATGCTCGCGCGTGGATTTGAGCGAAACTCAAGGCCCAGACAGAAGCCCATCACAAATTTGTGACACGCAACAGCGCCGAGCAGAACGAGCACCTAGAACGGAGAGTAGACGAATATTTACAGCCGATTCTCTTATCAAAACAAATATTTAGTTTGTGCGGCAAACTAATTCAATATGATTATCTAGTAGCATAAGCTAAACTATGTCAAGGCATGCAAACCTTAGTGGACGAGTTTTGTACACCGATCGCTAATCCCTCGATGGCCGAGTGCAAAGAGAGCGCCACAAAGAGTCCTAATGTGCCGGTCATGGATTGGGCACAAGGCTCCGTATGGCTGGTATGGCAAATTCGTGCATTTGCATTCTCAACGCTGGCGTCGTCACAGCCGGAAACGACGGCGTAATTGTTATCGTGATTATTATGATCATGACCGCTGTAAGCAGAGACAATCAATACATTTAGGCAATTCAAGAACAAATACATAAAAAACAAATACGAAATTTACTTTTCGTTCTGATGATGATGATGATGGTGCTCCGAAGCCGACGTTGAATCTGCGCCTATTAGAGGTGCGCGTTCGTCAATTGATCCATAGGCATGGTTCTGGCTTGTAGTGCCCGCTGCTGGGGTGGTGCCGGGTGCATGCGTATGCTGTATGGCCTCACCGAAGAAGAAGTGTATGAATTCATCTATGAAGTATATTATAAAAAAGCCGCCACACATGGCGACTTCCGCAAACTTGGAGTTCATTTGCTCGCGCACCTGCACAATTAAGGGGAACAAAAGTACGGGTTATCACACTGCAATCAGAGACATATTTGCTGTTGACCTCGATAACTTACCTCTGGCAAAATGTGAACCAATGCGGTAGCTAGCAAAATGCCAGCACCGAAGCATAGCAGCAGCGATGTTGTCAGTGGAAAACGGAGGCGATTCCGTTCTGAAATGATCGCTGGCAACATGCCGGACAAAAGGCTGCCAAGGCCTAGAACTAACATAGCCAAAACTTTTTCCATATCGCCACGATCGTCTGACTGCCAGTTGGTACTATTTGTGGCCATATCGGCTTCTGTTAAACTCATTATGTCTCGTATCACTCAGTCATCAAAAGTAAATAAAATGTGTTGCACTAAAATTGGATCGATTCGATGGATTCTGAGTTCGTTGCCTATGCGTTAAGAATATTTAAAATTAAACAACCGACCCGCATACATGAACATTCAACAGACCACAAAACCGAACTGCGCGATGACGAATGTTATTGTTCTGGCATACTATCGCTGATATTGCACTTTATTGGTTATCGATAACTATTAACTCAAGTTGCGGAGAGCACACCCAGGCAAGCAGTGTTTTTCTGAATGCTGTGCGAGTCGTTATGGTTGTGTATTCTATTTCAATTGTGCATTACAACGAGTTGGCAGCTTTTTAGATTTAAATTAACGCCAGTTAAAATTTTCTTGTATTTTCGTTTTTAAACTGCTGTATTACCTGTAAAGCTTATATATATATTTAATTTTTTCATATATTTATATAATATATATTACATATGCATATATCTTGACTGCTTAAAGCCGATGCAATGATTTTATAAACGAACGTTTGCGATCTTATCTTGAATTTGTTTCCGTTCTTCTTCTACACTAAGGCCTTACCTGTGTTTGTAAATCAAGTGGTTCTCGAGTATAAAATCAAAATAAAAATTTTTTGGCGCCCTCACAAATTTCGTTGTTTCTTGTCCATTGTCATGGAACGTCGCTGTCTAGTTTGTGGGCTAAAGCCCAAATCTAGCTTCACCTATCCTCATAACACGGAGGAAGCTATGAGATGGCAAGCTATGTTGTCTTGTTTTGTGCCTGTCGCGACATTGCAGGGCCACTGTTGCGTTTGCAACAAGCACATCGGTCGCTCAACCGTTCAGCAAGGTCGAGAACATAAGGAAACCGGGGACAATCGTTTTACGGGAGATCTGCAGGACAAACCATGTGAGCACCGGCGCGGTGTCACTTTCAACATGCCCGATGCCATTCTCTACTACGGCAACCATTACAAGAAATATCCCTATAGTACCGCGGAGTCAGCAATCAATGACCGTACCAACTATATTAACAGCTGCACGCAGCACGTGTCCAGAGTTGAGAGCGGCGCATCCACCTCAATAAATAATATGGACAATTATCCACTGAGACACATGTCTGGTACCGATACTCTTTCCTCACCGTTGGCCGAAAGCTCATGTCCCTCGTCATGTGGGTGCTCAGTGAAAACTGATGCTGGATTGGATAAGCCACAAATTATTGATTCTAGAAGAGCATCCAATAGTAAACCGCCTATCGCTCCGAACAGCAACAGTAATGATCTGTGTACCTGTAGCTCCAACCCATCAGGGCAGTTCGTGGACATGACCAACATCAGCCAAAATACGCAGGAGTTGCAGGTCCCAGCCGAAAACAATAGGTTTTCTTTGGAAAAACCGTTGGGCTCTCCGCCGAAATCACCCGACTTAAATCGGAATTTCTGCTCTTTAAAGTGCCCCAACAGAGCGCTGCTACAGCAGCACTGCCTACAGTGTCAACAGTTGCTACAACAACAGCAGCAACAGCAACAGCAACAGCAACAAGAAAATCAGCGTCAGCTAGAGCAACGACAGCAATCGCCACGACAGCAATCGCCACAACAGCAATCGCCACGACAGCAATCGCCACGACCGCAATCGCCACGACAGCAACAGCAGCGACAGCAACAGCCGCAACAACAACAACCGCGACAGCTACAGCAGCGACAGCAACAGCCTCGACAGCAACAGCCACGACAGCAACAACAGCAACAGCTGCAACAGCAGCGACAGCAACAGCAGCGAAAGCAACTGCAGCAGCAGCAGCAGTCGCGGCTGAGACCAGAAGATAAGTTTTGCCAATGCAAGCCTTGCACTCTTACCAGCGATCAGCAAGCTGAGTCTCAGTTCATCGGCAACAGCTTAACAGATTTTAGTACTTTCAAAAATGAAGTGAGATCGCCAATAAATAAAGCAGATCAAAGCGAATATCCAACGGAGCCTTGCAAAGGAAGCAAACATTCGTGTTCATGCCCACGTAAAACGACCAACAATCGCGTGAACTTATCGACGCCCGTCAATGTGCTCATCATGGGTGGTTCCATGGTGCCCACGTACTATAACGATGCAAATAATCAATCATACCGACAACAATCCCTCACCGAGATCTGTGTTCTAGAGGCGGACTTCACAAAGGAAAGAGCCACCTTCCCAGACATCGATGAGCCCCAGTATACGCTCTGTCGATCACCAAATGAAGAGGAGAATGATGTTCACGAAGAGCCATCCACAGAGGTATTACTGCTGGGCCTGGCACGGGAAGAAAAATGTACATGTGGCCCAGATCAGTCTGAGAAACTGCCTCGGCAATCACAAGAAGCTGGGAAACTACCTCAGCAACCACAAGAAGCTGGGAAACTGCCTCAGCAACTACAAGAAGCTGGGAATGGGAAGGATAAAACGGTTACAGAGGATCAGAAGAAGCGCCTGGATGAGCTAGAGTCACTGTTGACACAACAGCAGCAACTGCAGCAGAACATTCAGATTAAGCTCAATGAGCTGCTGGGCAAGACGACGACGCCTGCAAAGCCTCGCATGAGTGCCGGCAATTTGCCAAAGGGAGCCACGCCCACTCACAGCCGCTGTGGCCGAGCACTGCGCATACTGACGACAATGGCCAGCTACAGGACGAAGTGAGTGGGGGCGCAAATCGAACTGTGTATTTATCACATTTACAATAAACATACACAAATTTATACCTAATCGAAACTCTCACAAAGCCATCATAAAAATTTACAAAAAAGAAAAGAAATTCAACTTTTTTTTTGACGTATTTGAAGTTAAAATTAAGCCGTTTCAATGAGCCGTCGCTGTGTCGTCTGCGGCAAGGAAGCCGCTGAGAATGCCACTGAATCCGCCTACCACTATCCCAAAAACAAAAAGGAGGCTCGCATTTGGCAACAGAGCATGGGAGCCTTCGAAACATCCGTAGAATGTATACGGAAATGCTGTTGCGTCTGCATTGAGCACATACCGGAGTTCGTCGAGCGCACCCAAAAGCAGGCGGCCCTCATCAGAGAAAAGTACGAGCAGAAGGTGCTCAAAAGCCTAAAGCCAAGGAAATCCCCGAAAGAAAGACCATCGCTGAATGTGCTGCTCCTTTCGGGCGCCACACTGTCACCGTATTGCGGCAAGGAAGCTGGAGGCATAATAGACATTGAGCAGAGGGATTGTTTGGATGAGCAGATCTGTGTGCGCGAATCCTGCTATAAGGATATTGGTGTGTCCTTTCCCGACATTGATGAGACCGAGGTAACGGTGCTGCGAACACCCACGGACAACGACGAGGAGCTGAAGACGCAGGCGACCTGCAATAAGGAATGCGGCGACGTCGCAGGCATGCGCAACTGCACGGATGTCTTACTGCTGGGCCGAACTCAAAATCATCCCACCGATAAGTGTCCATGCAAATGCGAGAAATGTTCAAAGACAAATTTCACGCCGGGTGCTCCTCCCACACAGCCACAGGTAATCTACAATCCCCTGCCCAGCTATTCCGAAGCTGACTGCAATATGCGTCAAGAGCTAGACGCAGTAATTCAACGGCAGCAGCAACGCATTTACGAGCTGGAATGCATGCTATGCCGCCAAAACGATTGGTATTTAACACTGCAGCGCAAAATGGAAGAATTGTATTCTGAATTTCGTTGCCCGGAAGCCGCGGAAGTCAACTGCAATGCAACGCCGAGTTCAAATATCGCGCCGCAGGGGCAACCAAATAATCCATCGATGCAAGCGCAAGACAAACGCGTCGCACCTAAATCAGGACTTAACGTGGGGAAGTCCAGTAGCTCAAGGCTCAATGCGGGTGACAGCGTACAGTGGTATGCCCAGCGGTGTCCAGCATATGGACCGTCTGAACAGACCATTACTTCAAACCATATAAATAGAAGTAAAATGAGAACCATGCAGCCGGAACCGTCAAAGTGACAAGCTCCTGAATCTAGTTGTATCGTACATAGCACAAATAGTTTGATTGCATTGAAACAATTATTAAATTTACATGTCTAACTGGAAACTATCTGGAAACGTTTGAAGCGGTTTATTCTTCAAGCGGTTTATTCGCTATTACACGCCACGAAAAATCAACAGTAAGCCCCTTAAACTTAGGCAGCACTCTCAATGACATCTGTGTAAAGTTTCACTTTGCTGGCAATGCTCATGTCAACGTACTTGTCGGCAATGGAGACAATTAGTCCACCAATAATGCTGGGATCCACGCGAGAGGTGATCTTCAGCGATTGGTTAGGCTGCAGGAAGGCCTAAAAAACAGAATGTTCTCAACTTGGCAATTGTAGAATGATTTTTAGTTCGTTCTTACCTTAAGAGCGCCTTCCAGTTGCTTGTTTTGAGAGGCATCCAGGGGCTTGGCGCTGACTACTTCGCAGACAACCTCGCCACGATGTGCAGCCATGATGGTCCTGAAGGCATTGATTACCGTATCCAGCTTCTTTAGGCGTCCGTTGTCGGCCAAAAGTCCCAACAAGTTGGCTGTGGTTGGGGAAAAACGCAGCTTGTTAGCAGCCTCATGCAGAGCAACGGCCATGACTCTCCTATTGATAATGGGGCTGGTCACACTTTCGCGCAGCTTCTTGTCGGTCTTAATGGTATCCTGCAGAGCAGTCAGATCCTTTTCCACCTGATCCAGTTGCTTCTGTTTCGAGGCAGCCGAGTACAGAGCGGTGGCATAACGGCCCTCAAGTCCGAACAGCTGCACTGGTGGCTTGACCATCGGCGTAGCAACGGAGCTGAGTGTGCGGCTCTGTAGATATAGCAAAAATCATTAGTATACATGAATTCTTGAAATCGCAAACTAAATTCGCCTGTTGGTTAAAATTGCAAATTACATAACCAACAAATCCGCGTTAGATAATTGTTTTGCTTTGATATCAGTGATAGCACTAAACACAAATACCGTACATTTCATTTTAATGGCACATCTAAAAAAAGTAGATTTTATCATTTTTATTTAAAACCTACCAAAAGTGCTAATTTGTTAACGGAGGCCATTGCTTATGCTTTGCACAGAATTTTTCAGCTAAAAAACGCAGCTGCGACGTACAGGGTTGATTCGACTATTCAATGCTAGAGTTGCCACAGCGCCAATGTCACTCCCAGGGCATTCAATGTTGCAATACCGATAATTAAAAACGACCTTTTTTTTTAAAAAATTCAAACAATCGATTTTAGATTCACGTCTTTATTTGTATTTTAAAAACTGATGTTTTGTAGATGGGTTTTTCGGAAATACGTATTGATTTTACTTAAAACGTAACTGTATAACTGCCTAAAAATGGTATTTGCAATTGTAACGCAACACTCAAAATCTTGTTGACGTTTCTATAATCCCGCCCCGACATAACCATACAGAAAATAATAGTTATAAATGGTTAGCACATTGGGAAATCAGTTGGAAATATTCAAATTGCGCATATATTATTGATTGAAGGATTTACTTGTCATCTGTAATAACGAAATAATTATAATTATTAGACAATGCTTAAGTACTGAGAGAGATAATAAACTCGCCTTCATCATCGAGGTCTTCATCGCCCTCATCTTCACCGTCATCGTCTTCAAATGCTTCCTCCTCGTTGTCTTCATTATCATCTTCTTCCTCAGGCTCCACCTCAATATCAGGTACGAGATAATACTGCAGTGGATTTGGCCAAAGATCATCCTTTATCAGCTCAGCAATCTCATCGTTAACGGGGTCAGCATTGTCCGAAAACCAATCGAAGAATGTCTTATAATCGGAATTCCTTTTCTTCTTGTTGCCATAGGGCTTTGTAAGCAACTGTTTAAGTAAATTCTTTCCCTCCTTCCATTGAATGGGCGTGCTAGTTGACGCGGGCCAATCGCCATTTTCAGAGGCAGCTAAACGATTAAAATAGATTAAACATTGTTATGGAACAGACAGAACACTTACCCGCTGAATTCAAGTGAAACTCTTTGGTGAGAATCTTGTTTTCGAAGTATGGATTTTCATCGAAGTGGAAATTTATACGGTATCCAGATTTGATGTCTTCGAATTCCTCAACCTCCAGTTTGTTTAACGCATGCAGACACTCTTCCTCTTCCTCGTCAAGAATGCCAGATACTTGCGGGTGGTTGATGAACTACAAAATGGAACCCATATTAACATTGTGCCACATTATCGAATGCAACCGGGAGTAAAAAACAAAATCTTGGTTTAATTTGGCCGATATACATTGGTATAGTCGATAACGATATCTAACAATGTAGTATACAAATGTGTGCACAATAAAGCCAAATTAGGTAGTTATCAACAAAAGATCCACATAATAAATTATTAACTTAATACGTTAAAAAACAGATAAAATAATGTATACAGCGTAAACAATTTGCGCCTTCAAGCGCAAACGTTTATCGATACATTGGCACTCACATGCACACGAGCGCACACACGCAGGCAAAAAAAGAGCGGTGCGACCGGTGGCGGCGGCATGCATAGAAGACCAAGATGAAAAAGAACAAACGAAAAAGTTCCTCGAATAGAGAAATTTTTCTTGCACATGTAGTAGAGACACAAAATCAATTAATGTGTTTTTTTGCTTTACAATTCTGGGCACGCATTGCTGCCACAAGAAATACAACTTTACAAAGATTTTCAACTTCGCACATGCTAAACATGCAAATCATGGCAACAGATAAAGTTGCCTCTGGTTTTCTACATATATGTACATATGTATATACTCACAGAAGTCACCCAGAAATTGGGAATCCGCTTGACGAGCTCACTACGCTTCTCGTAGCACGGCTTGCGTAGTTTGTTATATTTTTGTTCTACTTTCAGTATCTCCTCACTGGCTTTTTCGTTCAGCGCGTCAATCTCGTTTTGACAAGCATCGATTTGTTCCAGCGCCTCCGACTCCTCCTCGTTGGGACCGGCAGATGTATTTGCATCAGCGACAGCATCCAACTTTTGTCGCTTTGGCACGCTCGACATGATGCTGGTGCTTTATTTTAGAATGGTGCGGCGATTTAGATAAAAAATTAGATTGACGGTATTATTGCAAATAGCAATTAGTTTATCTAGTACAGTTGAGCAGAAGCCGATTTATTAGACACTATATATGCGCCGCTCACTGCGTTTGCGAATTCTGCTCTGAGTGTGGCCGAATACTGCAACCGCAAATATATACAGCCAGGGTTGCAGCTTGATTGTATAGTTATCGAATATCGACCCTTAGAAAGCATTTGTTAAAACAATTTACTTTGCATTGGGTTTTTCTTGATATTTTGTGAAGATTGACTTTAAAATTCGATTTCACTGTCATCAGCTACGACTTTAATAAAAAACGTAAATTTTAATTAGGGAAATCTGGAACTGGTTCCAGTACCAAAGTACTTTGTGTTTGCGTCTGACGATTAACAACACTCCACAAATTACAAGGCATTTTCGGTCCTTTACAACACGCGCGGACAATATTTAATGTCGAGGTGTAAACGAGCTGGTCCATTCATTTTTTAATTTTATATAGAAAGAGTTTTTAAAAATATTAAAAACATGGCCACGGCTGAAGCTCAAGTCAATGTGAACACAAATTTGCAAAAGCAGGACCTTAGCAATTTGGTGAGTGTGCAGTAAACTACGCCGAAAATATCAACCAACTCTGAATCGATGGCAGTGTACGCGTCTTCGCAGTCCGTTTCGACGCTGCATCCTAAAACAGCGGGGCAGCTGACACAAAGCGGCCATTTCTATATGAAAAAGTGTATTCGTTGTTTGAAAACGGTCAACAAAATGCATTTAACAAAGTTTGCAAATCTAAACAATATATTTACATACATATATGGTTATTGTTGCTGTACTCTTTGGCTGTGCAGGCGACCTCAAAAGAATGCAGCACGTGGCGTTAGCTGCTACGTTTGGCCAGCATTGTACGGGGTTTTTTCCCGCATTGATCGCTGTTTGGCATGTGTTTGCAATATGTTTGGAAGTGTTGTGGGCTCAATTAAATGCAATGAGGATGTGCGGCTCAACTGTTGCTACAATATCTGATGCAATACAGAATTGAATCTAACCTCAAAATATACGGCTTTTTGTACGCATACTCATGCCACATAAATACTTGTGTATGTGTATTTTCTATGTATGCGAGAATGTGTGTTCGTGTGTGTATGTGCATGTTTGTTAGTAAGGGGTTTTGGGCGTGTTTTTGAGAGTTTATCATTCGCCAACTTATTTTTATTTTGTTTTTGTTCGGTTTCTCTGCAGGAAATCAGCAATTTAACGCCTCTGTCGCCCGAGGTGATCTCGCGCCAGGCTACAATCAACATTGGCACAATCGGTCATGTGGCGCACGGCAAATCCACGGTTGTCAAAGCCATCTCCGGTGTACAAACGGTGCGCTTTAAAAATGAATTGGAACGAAACATTACAATTAAGCTCGGTAAGTGATACTTCACTCTCGCTTCCTTTATCTGGAATATTAATTACTATGTTGGTATGACACTTCATGTTTTATTATGAGCAATTTAATAAACTGGCAAGCTTGAAAAATACTAAATTTTGCAAATCTCAAAATTTACGCGGTTTTTTTTTTGTTGCACTGCAAAATGAAGGTATTCCAGCTTAAAAGTGTCATATATTTTATTGCAATTGTTAGTACATAAGTCTTAACATATAGGGTTGTAGCTTTAGGAAAAGAAAATATCCTTTTATAATCTTTCAAACTGAAATTTTCCTCGCTATAAACCTGAATACTAATTACAAACCTAACTAAATGCTGACGACGGCACAACGCGCACAACAAACCAAGTCCAGTTTTCATTTTCGCGACGAAAATTGAGAAAGTGAATTCGTGTTTACCTTATTTTGTATTTACAGTTGTTTACCTTTTTTGTTGCAAGAATTAAATTTTATTTGGTAATGTAAAAACCAGTTATTTTTAAACCTAGACATTTCTGGCGTTTTAAATCTTTATACAAATCCTTTTTCTACAACAATATATATAACTGCTGTTAAATTAATTCCACTTAAATCTGTTAAAATAAAATGTAAAAATATAAATAAATATTAAATTTTGAAACTCTCTGCAACCCCCAACTTATTTCGTGGAGTGTGTGAATTAAAATTTATAAAATTAATTATAATATTTCCTAAGTTTTGTTTGTTTTTCTCCTCCTTATATATTTTTTGTTTTACTTTTCGCGCATAAATTCTTTTAGTTTTAAGTGTCGTATCGTTTTGGATCGATGTTCTGAGCGTTCTGTAAATGATAGATGTATATGATTTTTATAATGACTTAAATTGCTGGATTTGTCCCCCAACAAATACACACACGCACTGTGTCGTCGCCTTAGTAGTTTGGATTAGCTGATTAAATGTCAACTATTGACTAAATGAATTTATTTTTTCTTTTTTTTTCTTTATACTTTGTAAAAATGTTATTCTTGTTTGCGTAAGATTTGTTACTTAGAGCTTGTGAAAAAAATTTAATTTCTTTGATTTTGATAATCCAGCAATTTAATTAATTCAGTACATCTTTTTCTTCTTTTTTCGTTTTTCGTTTGCCCAACGACGCGCGTTTAACCAAAAAAAAAAAAACCAAACCAAATTGTTATTTGCAGAACGCTTAAGCAAAACGAAAATCCAAAAACTTTTGCACTCCAAGCAGCAGCGCAATGCATACGAGCTAAAGCAGCGCCAATTGCTTAATCGGCGCGCCAAACAGCGGCGACAGCGTGCAGGAAGCAGCCGCCTGGAGTTGTCTTCGGGCCATTTATTCTCGCAATTCACGCGGCCCAGGCGCAGCACCAGCCAAAGCTCCCTGAGTCCCAGCCACAGCAGCGGCTATGGTAGCGTTTTGGGCAGTGACGAAAAGGATGAGCCACCTGTTGGTCCACATCGTGCTCTGGCAAATGCTTTAAAGCGACGACGAAGTAGATCAAGGAGCAGCCAAGATGCTGTAGGACAGTCGCCGGCTGTAAAACGCACCAAGGACAATGACGGTGTGACTATAAAGAAGCCACGGGGCGAGTACATTGTGGAATACATTGAACTAGTGGAGGTGGTGCAGTACGAACCCGTTTTCTATGTCAAATGGCTGGGCTATGACTCCACCAAAAATACATGGGAGAGCTATGATAATCTCGGTGATTGTGTACAGCTCGAGGAGTTTGTGGAGCGTCAGACTAACTTTTACGCGAGCTATATAACACAAGTCAGAAGCGAACTGGAGGCACAGCTAGCCAACGCAGCGCCACTCGACCTAAGCAGTATTAACATGAAAGAGGATGTGGATAAATTTGAGCCCTTGACCCTGTACTTGGATCTGATATTGTTGGCTCAGTATCGTGCGGCGGGCAGTCGCAGCCAGCGCGAGCCCCAGCGCATTGGCGAGCGTGCGCTGCGGCGCCTGCAACTGCAGCGCTGTTATTACGCGAGACGCAAGCAGTTGGAGACGCTGGCTCAGTTCGAGGCCCACATGAACAGTGTGGAGATGCCAGCGCCGCCCATACGCGTCCTGAACGATGTTGATTTGGACACCATCGATGCGAACTTTGTGTACACTCAGAAGAATATATTGTGTGATCTAGTGCCACAACCGGAGGCTTCGGTCCTCGGCTGCGACTGCAAGGATCAGCAGGGCATGAGCGAGTGCAGTGCCAGCAGCCGTTGTTGCGGCCGTCTCGCTGGGGAACTATTTGCTTATGAGCGCACCAATCGTCGTCTGCGTCTGCAGCAGGGCAGCGCCATATACGAGTGCAATAGTCGGTGTGTCTGCGATGCCAGCTGTGCGAATCGCTTGGTCCAGCACGGACGCAAGCATTCCCTGGAGCTCTTCAAGACGAGCAATGGACGCGGCTGGGGTGTACGCACACCGCATTCCCTGCGCAAGGGCGAGTTCGTGTGCGAATATGTGGGCGAGATTATCACCAGCGATGAGGCCAATGAGCGTGGCAAGGCCTATGACGATAAGGGACGCACCTATCTCTTTGATCTGGACTACAATACAGCGGCCGAGAGCGAATACACCATCGATGCGGCCAATTATGGCAATGTCTCGCACTTCATCAATCACTCATGCGATCCGAATTTGGCCGTGTTCCCCTGCTGGATTGAGCACCTGAATATGGCACTACCGCATTTAGTATTCTTCACGCTGCGCCACATCAAGGCCGGCGAGGAGCTGAGCTTTGATTATATACGCGCCGACAATGAGGATGTGCCCTATGAGAACCTATCGACAGCCGCGCGGGTTGAGTGCCGTTGTGGCGCCGCCAATTGCCGCAAAGTCCTTTTTTAGAGATTGCATCCAAAATATTGAACAAAATTTCGCTTATCCTTAATTACATTATATATCTAGAAATATTAATATATAGTTAGCGCTTAAGTTTATTGACGTATCCACAGGAGAAACTATTCACAAATTGCTGTTGAACAAATCTGTTGAGTTACATATTTACAAATATTTATTGTTTGCATTGGTAAACCATTTACGCTTGTTTGTAAATGTTAATTGCTTATCAAATTTGGAAATAACCATAAAGCATTTCACTTATTTTTTTTTGTTTTAAATCTATGCTAGAAGTTTTTAAGGCATGCAAAATGCACACTGGAATATTACTCACCAGTTTTACACATATATTATATAATTATTCGTATGCATTTAATTATCAACATACGTAATATATATACATTTATGCCATTTAAATAAGTATGTACAATTTTCAAACTTTTAACGAATTATAAAATAAAATATTACAAAATTACATAGCCAATTTATATTTATTCGAATCGGGGATATAATTATATGGGTTTGATTGATATACCTTCTCAATTTAAAATATATTTTAATACTAGATTTAATACAGTTTTTTTTACATTCACTTTCATTCTACATCAAATTCTTGAAAGTTTCTTGCCTTGTTTTTAAATGCCAAATACATGTATTGTTATTATATCCTGAAATTATTTCTTTTTAATTAATAACAGTCTCCAAAAATGGAGAACTAAATTTCCATATTAAGAAAATAAATTTAAAAAAATAACCTTGTCTGCCAAAATTATTGGAAATCCATTTTCTTAGAGGCCCTAAATCTATCAAAAAATATTGGTTTCATTAATTGCATTAATAAATTTTATTTAAATTGCTTTTCTTTTTGAACGCGAATATATGCATTAAAAATATAATATAATAATATTAGAATATAATAACTATGTTAAATTAGATCAAAGGAAGACATTAATTCATTATTTATCGCGTTAAAATTGTAACTGGTAAAACACATTTCTTGCTGAACTATTTCTTCTACATTTATTATGTTTAAATATTTTAGTGAGAAACCATTGAAGGATCTTACATATCTTGGTCACTTATAAATTAGGTTAATAATCGCTGTGTGTCTAATAATTATAATATTAATAAATCATTAATGTGTTTATCTATTACTTATCAAAAATATCGTTTCCAAATATTTTCTTTTGTTTGCAGGATATGCCAATGCAAAAATCTACAAGTGCGACAATCCCAAGTGCCCGCGCCCGGCCAGCTTTGTATCGGATGGCTCCAGCAAGGATGACAGTATGCCGTGTGCGCGTCTGGCCTGCTCCGGCCGCTTTCGATTGGTGCGTCATGTGAGCTTTGTCGATTGCCCTGGTCACGACATTCTTATGGCCACCATGTTGAACGGCGCTGCTGTGATGGATGCAGCTCTGCTGCTTATCGCTGGTAAGATTATGTTGTCTGTATGATCCTGAAATATTTAATTTGCTCACATTTTGTTGCCTTCTCCTTTGTAAAGGCAACGAGTCGTGTCCACAGCCACAAACCTCTGAGCATTTGGCGGCCATTGAGATTATGAAACTGAAACAGATTTTGATATTGCAAAATAAAATCGATTTGGTTAAGGAGAGTCAGGCGAAGGAGCAATACGAGGAGATCACAAAGTTTGTGCAGGGCACCGTCGCCGAGGGCGCACCGATAATTCCAATTTCGGCCCAGCTGAAGTACAACATTGACGTGCTCTGCGAGTACATTGTTAACAAGATTCCTGTGCCGCAGCGTGACTTTAAAGCGCCGCCCCGTCTGATCGTTATACGATCCTTTGATGTGAACAAACCTGGCTGTGAGGTGCAGGATCTCAAGGGTGGTGTTGCCGGCGGCTCTATATTGAGCGGTGTGCTCAAGGTTGGCCAGGAGATTGAGGTGCGTCCCGGTGTTGTCACCAAGGACAGCGATGGCAACATCACTTGCCGCCCCATCTTCTCGCGCATCGTCTCGCTGTTTGCCGAACAAAATGAGCTGCAGTATGCGGTGCCCGGTGGCTTGATCGGTGTGGGCACCAAAATTGATCCCACTCTGTGCCGTGCCGATCGACTGGTCGGTCAGGTGCTCGGCGCCGTTGGCAATTTGCCAGATATTTACATCGAGCTGGAAATTTCATATTACCTGCTGCGTCGACTGCTCGGCGTGCGCACCGATGGCGACAAGAAGGGTGCACGTGTGGAGAAACTGCAGCGTAACGAGATCTTGCTGGTCAACATTGGATCGCTTAGCACTGGCGGCCGCATCTCGGCCACCAAGGGTGATCTGGCCAAAATTGTGCTGACAACGCCCGTTTGCACGGAGAAGGGCGAGAAGATTGCACTCAGTAGACGTGTGGAAAACCATTGGCGGTAAGTGCAATGGAAATGGTAATGGATGCAATATTTTAAATGAGATATCTGTTTGCCTGCTTGCAGTTTGATTGGCTGGGGTCAGATCTTTGGCGGTAAGACAATTACGCCGGTATTGGACAGTCAACCAGCGAAGAAGTAAGGGGACCAACACGACCAGCTACCAGACCCGCTCCGAATTCATATTCAATTTAAGCGTTTCCAAGTGTATGTGTGTGTGTACACAAGATCGGAAACGATTCTGTCGTTTGGCCAATTTGCTGATTTAATTCTTCTTTGCTGCACCGTTTCTTCATCTATAAATCCTGCGTCGTCGTCCTCCTTCACGTCCGTTGATAGCAAAACAAACAAAAAAAAAAATACGAAATAGAAACAAAACTACTGAAAATTGATGCATACATACTTTAAATTATTTAAATTTCGTATGTATATAAACGATTTTTGCTGAGAAATGTTATGCGAATATAGCAAATCCAAGCATTACAAACTAATAGGTTATACCATACATAATATATAAAAACAAAATACAAAAAACAAACAACAAACAAATCTGATACATCGTAAAATTGTTTTTATGATTTAAATACAAAAAGAAAAGTATAAAATGGTATGCATTTTTACAATTAAAACTACAATATATGGTTGTTTTCATATATGGGGTGGATAGAATAATGCAACAATGAAAGTCTTCCGGGAATTTTATATATGTTCTGGCTCTCAACAATTAATCAACTTTTCATTATAGATCGTTTTATTTGTTTAAGCATTATTATTACAAATTTCACATTATCATTTTTGAAATATGATCATTTATTATTTGTTAAATTACATATTTTGAAACATTCTTTTTTTAATTCTTGTATTGCACTTGATTTCTTTTTACCTAGCGCACACTAATTTAATTGTAAACTACTATGTATGGTATGTTTTTTGTTTTATTTCAATTTGTTTACTGGTTTACTGAAATTATTTCAATATTAATTAGCTTAATTAATAAAAATTCGTACTTAGTCGCGATTCACATACATACGTTGTGTTTGTTATTTTATTGCTGAAAACGTTTAATTTAATACTATTGAGATTGAGTAATTTTAATTCATTTAATACTTTATTCTTTCAAATGCCTCCCATCTTGCGTTGTGGTCGGTACGCTTTGAGCATGTTTTTAAAGGGGAATGTTTCTTGTAGCTTCGTTGAACACATTTTAAATAAATTTAAATTTATATCTATTGTATAAAATTCATATCTATCAATTTGAGCGATTTTTGAACACAATTAAGTATGAGCAGGCTGTTCCGGAATGCACAGCTTCAATAACGGAAACTAAGCGATTTTTCCGCTTGTTACCTCTTTTGTGCATTCCTATATAAGTACAAATTACTTATTAGATCTAAGCTCGTTTACAAAAAAGGCATATGTAACAAAACTGCATAGAAGTGCATTAAAATAATAATTTAAAAACCAGTCAAATTATAAGTTTTCATATTTGAATTTTTTCGTATTTTGTCTTCGGTTTTCTATGTGCTTGTCTATTTGTCTAATCCCGCAACTGTTCAGTTTTAATATCTCTATATAATAATTCGCAAATTGTACAAAAAAAACTTTTCTTACTTAACAAAAGCAACATAGCCGACAGCTCAGAACCTTTGAGAACCTAATTAAGCTGTTGCTTGGAACGTTGCTTCGCTATTTGAATTATATAGTTACCATATTTCAGTATGAAACTAGATCGGTTACATTTGAATATGTATGCGTTTCTTACAAGATAAAAATGCAGGACTTACTAAAGAAAAATGCGTCCAGTACGTGTACAACATTTTTTTTTGGTTTTTTCTTTTTTTATATTTGTCATAAGTCTGTGTGGTATTTTCAGTAGATATTCCTAATAAATAATATTCAATTGATTTCGTAAAACACAATTAGTCGAATACTATTTTATACATACATATAACAAGTACATTACATTATTTCTTCAACAAGAAATCAATCTAATTATATAATTATACTTACCTACACTGAACACCTGAAAGTGCTGTTGGTTATCCTTGCGTATACTTAATATATAACACATACATTTAATCGTCCTTTGCCAATTAATTCTTCATCTTTAGCTATTTACTTGAGTTCTTAGATAGTGTACATTTACTTGGTATCAACATTTACATTTAGTGTGGGTCTGTGAGTGTATTCAGTATTCATGAATATATTCATCGCTTTGTGCTTCGGAATGACCGGGTGGAACGACTCTGTAACTTGGTCAGCATACGTACATACAAAAAAGTTTATCATTTATATTTATATATATCGTACATACATAATTTATTGACAGTTAACATTGGCAAAATTGGAGTTTTGTTCTGTTTTTGTTTTTGATTTCAACTGGCTACCTATACATATACCATATACCATATACCCATTAAAAATCGACAGATTCAAACTATGTTGAGCTCTAGTTTGATTTATTTTCTGTCTACCTAACATCTTTTTGAGTTTTCTTTTTTTTAACATACAATCTTTAACAATTTTGAGCTTTTCTCTAACGATTTGAATACTCTGTTGATTATAATACATTTCGAAATACTTACATAGATACAAATATACATATACTTGTGCAGAAATAAGCAAATTTTACACGCCAATGCTGTTTATCATAACTATATAGACCTACTATATATACTTCAATCTTCATTTTTGAGCAATATGTTGATCATACATATGTTATAAACATATGCTTAATTTAAACACATAATTTTTTACAAATATATTTCGAATTTTTGCAATCAGGTTTTATCTAGCTTGTATATATTTATACTATATATGCCACTTGGGTTGTGTGTGTGAAAATGAATAGAAGCCTGCGTTTTCTTTAGGATGCCCCTTTTGGCATTTAGGGTTTGGGTGTGACATCTTAAAGAAAATGGCTCAAATCTCATTCGTTGACATCCTCGTCCGACGAGCTGGCCGCGGGTATCGTTGAGAATTGCCACGCCTCCCGATTGTTGTTCTTGCTGACGCTGCGGGCGTATCAAAAATATATATGAATAAATAAGTTCTACATTGCTATGATCGACATGTTATATACCCATGCTTTTTGGCATTGCTGGGCAGCGTGTGCGAGCTGCGATAGTAGCCGTCGTGTGGCTCCTCTTTGGTCTCCTCCAGGGACTTGCGCTGCAGCGTCATCGTTTCCTGTGGTGTTAGGGCACCATGGGCGCCACCACCGCCGCTCAGCTCCGCGTCCAGATAGTATTTGGCACTCTGTGCGATCTTGCAGTTCTCGCACTCGCTGAGATAGTCATCGTCCAGGCTGGTATCGTTGGGCAAGAAATGCTCGTTCGGATTCAAGCAGTTCTTCGATGTGGTGCACACCGGCAGCTGTTTGCTGGGCGTGCCACCACGCCCACTCTGCAACTTGGTCGCCAGCTGCGGATAGCTGGGCATCTGGCAGTGTGCAACGGCCAAGCTGCTGCTTGTTGCTGCTGCTGTGGTTGATGCAGCTGCTGCTGCTGCTGTGCTCTTGTCGCTGTCACGTTTCACGCGCAGTATCTTTGGCAGTGTGGTGCTCTTGCTGACCGCCGCCGCCTTCTCGTTGTTGTTCTCCAGCGGCGGTATGCTGATCACCGAGGGCACCTTGCTGACCACGCTGTTGATGGTGCTGTTCAGCGAGATCTTGCCGCTGATGTGCTTGGGCAGCGTGTAGGTCACATGATTGTTGGCCAGCGGATAAAATGTGCTCGAGTTGATTTTGCCGCTCGACTTCTCGCCACAGCTGGCCGAGGGGCTGGCCGGGGGCAGGGTCAGCGTTGGCGTTTGCTCCTTACGCTGATGCACGCTGCTGTTGGCGGACTTGCTAAGCGTATAAATTGTGGCCACAGCGCTGTTGTTGTTGTTGCCGCCCCCGCTGCTGCTGGTGCTGCTGCTGTTGCTGTTGCTGCTGGTGGCAGTTGTTGCAGTTGTTGTGGCCGTTTTTAAATTCGTTAGGCTTTTGTAGAGTTTCGGTGGTAAAGTTGGATTGCTTTGATCGTTGCTGTGGTGTTGCATCTGCTGCTGCTGCTGCTGTTGTTCTTGCTGGTTATAAAAATGTTGCTGCTGTTTCTGCGTCAAACTCAAGTACGCATCAACCTGTAAAGAACGCTAACAAGATTAGCAAAAAGTTAAGGATACATAAATATATTTATTACGGAGCGTGTCGCAGTCGGCCGGATTAGGCCCCTAAATCATAACATAGGAACAGTCGATTAGAAAATTAAAAATTGTTGTGCGAAAAACTTTTTGTTTTTAAGATATAGATACCAAATTTGGCGGTTGAGATTGTCATTATGCTCTTAATTAGTGTATCGGCGAAATCTTAATAACATCGGACCACTACAGCATATAGTTCCCATAAGGACAATCGGTTATATAAAAATTAGTTCTTGGTTGAAAATCTTTTGGGTTTTCAAAGATATTACATACTCCTAAAATATCAACAAAATCACAGACATCTGTAAAAAATTTAGCGCATATCTTTTAGTACAAGGGTATTTATCCCTAGCACCCTATATTGCATATCCTAATTGCACTGTAATTGGATTAAATTTATTGCTACTTTTTCTTCAAAAATCTCAAAAGCATTAGCCTGCGTTTTTTATCCACGTACAATAAGGCATTGCTATTTTAAAACATTTACTTACTGACAAAGTGAAAATTTTAATATTGTTTATAATCAAAGTACGCAAGACTTCGCTCAGACTTTTCTGAATTGTTTTTTCCTTAATATATACATGTATATATGTATGTATGTATGTACATATATAGGTTTAAAAAAATTATAAATAAATGTTTTATAGTTTTTTATAGTTTTATTATATATATTTAATATTAAGAAAACAACACAAATATTTGGTTTCAATTCCCCTTTTAAAGACCAATATGTACATATATGTTTGCAGTTTAGAAATGATCTAAAGAATTGGTTTTTTTATTATGGGACATTTTTGCCCTTTTATCATATGCATACTATGTGTACATATGGGATAATTAATATAACTTGCAAAGGTTAAGCATTCGCAATGGGATTACTTACATTTCGAACTCACCTTTCGATTCAAATAGGCGCTGGAGAGAACATCGACGCCGGCCTGGGTAGCAGCGGCTGCACCACTGCTGGAGGCACTGCGTCCGCCGGCGCCGCCGCCGCCGCTGCTGCTGGTGCTGCGAGCGCGTTCGACAGCGCTGCTGGAGCTGCTGGAACGCTTTTGTACACGGCCGAGCACAATGGGCGGCGCGCTGACATCCTCGTGATGCTGCAACGGCGGCGGCGGTATTATAGCCGACACATTGCCCGATCCGTGCGAAGGATGTGGCTGCAGCTCATCGCCAACCTGCTTCGAAATGGTCGCAATTTTGGGCTCATGAGCGCAGGGATTACGTGCCCCGCTGCCGCTGCCATTGAGCAGCTCCTGGCTGTGCTGCTGCAGCTGTTGCTGTTGCTGCTGCTGCTGCAGCTGCAGATTGGCTGTGGACTTGGCGCGCTGACCGTAGGCCAGCGTGGCGGCATGTCGTGTGCTGGCACTGGGCGACAGGGCGCAGGCGTTGCTGCCAGTTGAGGCAAACAGCTTGCCGCTGAGAAACGCATTTGCATTGGCATTGGCATTGCTGCCCATGTACGACATGGGCACGTGCTGAATGGGGCACTGGCACATGGGCTTCTTGCTGACCTTGTCCGTGGAGCTGGAGCTGGTGCTGGTGCTGGTGCTGGTACTGACACTGGAGCTGGGACTGGACTTTGGCTTCACGTTGACCACCTGCAGTGGATCGGCCACGGCAAAGTAGCGCGGAATGGTGCGATGATAGCGGCGCGAACTGGAGGGCGTTTTGCTGCCGTGCTGCGATTGCTGTTGTTGTTGCTGCTGCTGCTGCTGGGACTTGAGTGCCGCATGCAGCGGCAACGGCAGTGTTTGGGTAACCGAATCCGCTGTGCCGCCGCTGCTGCTGCTGCAGTTGGGCGCTGTCGTTATGGTCGCTATTTCCATGGTCGGCAACATGTCCATGGCGGGTGTGGACAACGCCGCTGCCAACAGCTGTTGGTGCTGCTGATGCTGTTGGTGTTGCTGCTGGTGCATCAGGTGGTGTGTGGGCGTGGCCAGCAGCTCGCTTGTGGCGGGCAGTGAATGATAGCTGGCGGCACTGGCACTCGCATTGATCTCCACATCGGCCACGGTCAGATATTGCTGCTGCTGCTGCTGCTGCTGCGGCTGCTGCTGCAGCAGCTCCTGTGAGCCCCGCGGCGTGCGTCGCGCCGCTGCATAGGCCAACGAGCTGGAAGCGCTGCCAGCGGCAGCGGCCGCAGCTGTCGTTACACTGGCGCTAATGTTTAGATGGCAATTCTTGTAGCTGCACTCGCTGCTGACACTGGGCTTGGGCGTGGGCAGCGTCTGGACGCAAATCGAGTTGCTGGGCGCCGGCGCGGACATTTGTTGCAGCTGCTGTTGCTGCTGCTGCTCAAGGCTGTGCAACTGTTGCAGCTGCTGTTGATGCTGCTGCTGCTGCTGGTGCTCGCTCTGCAGGCTGTAAGGCGGCTGGTGATTCTCGCCGGTGGCAATTGTGGTGACGCCGCCGCTGTTGATGTTTATATTGATCAGATTCGTGGTGCTCTGCGTATACTGATTGGACTGTGCAGCAGCTGCGGCCGCAGCAGCAGCAGCCGCAGCGCTCAACTGATGTGCGTGCGCATGCGAGGCGGCAACGGGCACCAGCTGCTGCGTATAGGCATGTGGATGCGGATGCTGCTGCGGCTGTGTGTGCAGCTGTAGCGTGTGTTGCTGCAAGTGCTGCTGCTGCTGCTGCAGTTGCTGTTGTTGCTGCTGTTGCTGCTGCTGCTGTTGTTGTTGCTGCTGCTGCTGCTGCTGACTGACGCTGGCCACACTCTGGCGCTGGACGTGGCTGGGCAACGTGACCGTGCACTGGGCGCTTAGTGCCTCTGCCTGGGATATGGCCACCGCCTCCTCATAGGGCGGCGGCGCCTCGCCACGCGGAAAATAGCCGCTTGGTGGCTTCCACAGTGGATAATGTGTGGTAGCGCCGCCATACGAATAATCCATCGCGCTCAGATTGCCTTCCATGTAGCCCATGTTGCCGGCAATATAGCTGCAAAGACAACGCAAATTCAATATTCGGATGCCAGGGAATCCGTGCACCTTGCAACTTACCCAATGCTGCCCACAATGCTGCGCTGATCCTCCGCATTTTGGCGATTCTCGCGTGCGCGCATTTTGCGCTGCCGCAAACGATTGACCAGAAAGAAGAGCAGGGAGAGGGAGAGCGTGGCCGTAATGCCACTGGCCACCAGTCAAATGCCAAAGTCGGTGCTGCCATCGCTGAACTGATCGTCCAGGCAGATCACCTCGCAGCAATTGTTGCCGCTGCCGACCGTTTGAAAGGACTTGCACTTGCTGAACGCCTCGCACAACACCATCTTGCACGCCTTGGGCAGTCCGCTGTCGCAAATGCACAAGCGACACGAGTCCGGTCCGGGCATGTAATGCATGCCCGTCTCATACAGTTTGCCATTGTAGTCGCGGCAATGGCCGCCTTGGATGAGGCTAGAGCTCACCGCGTTGCTATCTAATGGCCAAAAGCAAGTTTCAATTGATTTACTTTATTTACAATATTTGCAAAATTTAAAACAATATATTTATATATTTATTACAAGTAATACAAGTGGCAAATTTGATATTCTGAAAATACATTTCACATTTAACCCTTTCTACATAAAACTATTATAGAAATTCAGTTAAATTTAAAAGCTTCAAATTACAACAGGCGTGGCAAAAATAATGGAAACTAAGCAAATGGAGGAATAGTTATTTTAAAAGGGTGTTGAGGGTATCGTTTTATTTTTTGTTTCTCTCAACCACATAAATGTAAGCTCAGAAATAGTATTATTGAGACTTGCTAGATGAAAAAAAAATTTCACCAATATAAATAGACAATGAATAGTTTCAATTTTAACTTAAAATAATGAACCAAGTTGTGAAACAAAATTATTCATTGGGGTTTATTAATTCGGACAACTAAGGTTTTCAGCCATGATCAAAAGTTTTAAATTGCTTCAACGCAAATTTGTTTTATATTGTAACTTGGCCAGATAAATGAATAAACAGCTTAAAAATGTGTAAAAATGATCAAAACATATGTTTGCGTAGTTCGCATGGAATCTAATTGTTAGATATAATGGATAAACGTGTTTACTTCAAAATTCAGTGGTTGCTTTCAAGTTATAATTCGCACATTAACCGTTGTTTATGGAACTCAACTTTCAATTGCACTTTAGTATAAGTTGATAAAAGTAACGGTATACTAAAATACCCTTTCAATAAAAGTTTAAAAGTTTCCTAGACATTATTTTGGTTGGTTATTATACATTATATGTCAAATGAAAACTTAAAATCTAGTTACATATACAATATAATGTTTTATTTAAGGTTTTTTAACCCTATAATTTATAAAAATATAAGATCAGTTTATTTATATAAAAGTTTAATTTAAACCCTAATTAAAAAGCCGAGCATCAAACAAAGGACATTTAAAATGTAAATAAGTTTAAAATATAAATACATAGTTAATTCCTTACATATGCATACAAATATGTACATGCATGTGTGTGTATGTGTTTCCGAACAACTGTACGATTCTTTATTTTGACACACTTGACCAAGTTTCGCTTTTCTGCTGATTTAACCGTTATCGTTTTTCGCCCAAACATACACAGCACGCACACACAGGCATACTCAAAATGCAGCAGGTGCTGTACCCTCTCCCCCTTCCTTTCAAAACACACATATACACACATTTATATTTTCACATATACATACATATATGCACATAACATTTATCACTTGAATGAAATTAAATGCAAACGCATTACATTTTCAACATAATTTAAATGCTAAACAGCAAAAGGAAATTCAAATTAAAAACAAATATATCCCAGCATTCGCTCTGCGGCAACGGCGCTTACAAGAGGGTTAGGGCGGAGGGCTGCAATAACATGCACTGGCACAGCCGACACGACCGACATGACACGACACGACACGAGTGCGAACGGCTGGGCAGGAAACCCACACGAGCGAAAATGGCAAACAGCGTGCTCAACGCCCCCGCAGAAAAAAGGGAGAAGAAAAAAAATTGCTGCTTCTCGTGCGAGTTTCCAAGTGAAATTTTTGCGATACATACACACATACACAATTTAGCCCACACATCCAAACACATGGCAGGGTATACATACATGCAAAAATAAACAGCACACTGTACACCACCCAAAACAACCACCCAGCCGCAAACATACAGACAGAGCGCAAGCACGAGTGAGGGAGAGAAAGACAGAGAGAAAGAGAGAGAACGCAAAATTTTGCACGCCACTTCCTTTGCACCGCCCAGTAGCAAAGCGTTAAGCCCCCTTTTCGCAGGAGTTGCTGCGACTGAGAAAAAGAGCGCAACGCAAGTGTATGTGTGTATGTGTTCATATGTATGCCTGTGTATGTGTGCCCCGTGTCCCATAAATTGTGAAACTCTGCTGTGGCCATGGACCATATTACAGTTATTGTGGAAAAAGAGAACAGCAATTGAAATTGATTTTAGATAGGAAAAATATTGCATTGTCCTTTGGAGCCCACATACAACATACTTTTTGTAGAAAATCCGTTACTATGCCACCAAAATGGCTTAAAATGATTAATAAAATATATACATTTTCACTGTGCTGCTCTCTTTAGCACAGCAAGGATATGGCTCTATGACTGTGTGTGTGTATAAAGTTTTTCAGTTTTCACTATATCCTTTTACCTTTGGCATTTCCAATAAACGCAAGCACTGCCAAAAAATACATTTTGCTGGCGCTAAGATGCACTTTGAACTGCACAATTAACTTTAAGTTGTTATTTGTAACACACGTTTTCTTTGATATTTTCAACGGTTTTAACGAACGTTCGAGCAAACCAACTAGTGCTAAAAATTGATCTGTGTGACCGTTTAGAGTAAGGCTAAAATACCCAAAGTGAATTTTAAAATTTCCCAGAATACCAAAACTGAAATACCAAGCTTAACGTAACGCAGTGGCGTTGTATTGGGCGTTGACGTAAGGCAGAGAAGTGGCGCAAAGTCAGAGGACATTACCGTTAGCGAATGCAGCTGATACGGGTTCGGAGTATGCTCATTTACGGTTACGAGGAAATAATTGTCACTAGAGGAAATTAAGAAATTAAGTAGAATCAGGCCTTTACATATTATTTTCTGGGATTTACCGTATAAGGTTTTAAAAATTAAAGTATATTTACATATTTAAATATTTTTAAATAAAGTATAAATAATGATTTACGTAATTTTCTCTTCGATTTCGTACAAATTACTTGCTACAAGAATGTTGCGTGATATATTTCGCTCGTATATTTATGAATGCAGAGATTATTAAAGGCAGGTTTTTAAATGAGAATTTTGCTCGATTTATATAAAATTCACCTGAATTCTGACCAAGTTCAGTATTCTTGGTTAATTCATCATTAACTTATAAAGAAATATTTAAAAATGTACAGAATTCTGAATGAATGTACATATGTCTTATTTTCTCTGTAATAAAAGCGTAAAATGGTTAGGGTTCACATAAGAGAGCTTTCACTGTATATGAACTCTACTGTACCGTATATGCAGAGGGTCGCAATGTAAGAATAAGTTTAAAATAGAGAAATCTCGTAATTGAATTTCATGTAAAATGCGTTGTGTTCATTAATTTTGCAAAGTGTTTGAGTCATGCAACGGAAACAAAACAATAATAACAACAACAACATTAGCTTAATCGCAATGTCAAGTTCGCAGTCTTAAACAATGGGAACAATGATACAAATAAGTGCTCGCTACTTAGTAGTGATCGACTAGATGATACCCAACAATTAAAAATAATATATAAGAAAATTTAAACTATCTGATTTTCGACATACCTGGAAGAGCATATCACCCTGCTTCAAAGTTCGCCACGAGAGAATTATAGCTGCTCCAGAATCGTACGACAGACAATTCCCCCAATGTCGATAGCCCAAGTCCAAGGTGGTATATGGGAACTTTGCATCAAAAAACAAGCTGTTTACATTAATATACCCTTAATATACGCTTTTTCAGTTAGAAACACTGTAAACTTATTAAAGTTTGCACAAAATGATGAAATTGAATGGTTCTATCTACATAAGATATTATTGAGATTATCCTAATGTTTCTCATGCATTTCTGTGAAATATTTGAATATTTATGTATATATTTTCATCATCCATACTATTATTTAACTTATGTTACATTGAGTATATTTTATTTAAAATTTAAAAAGAAAGAACGCATGACCCAAATTTTGAATAAATATAAATAATTCTATTTTTTTAATTGAAACCTATTGAAAACTATTTTTATAACACTCGCGCAGTTCAGTTGCCTAAACACTTAGATATGTCATCCACCGAGCACTGCAATCAAGGATAATCAAATATTGCTCACACCTGTTACATGAAAGCTGTGACATTATCAAACCCTCTCAGACCATTTACTTGAATACAGGGTATAATTAGCTAGTCCGCTCAAAACAACACGCACATAAAATGCAGGTAAATAATTTAGATTCTGGCGTGCGCTGCGATTAGCTGGCATTTAAATCGAATGCATGTAATTTGTAACATACCGGATTTTTTCCGAAAAACATTTGAATGCACTTCACTTGTGGAGCAACTTAGCTAAACAACGCACGTGAAACCGGAACTAAATATTAAAAAAAAGAAAAAGATGCCTTCAAAGTTGGAAAACGCCACAGCCTCGCAGATGATGGCACTGAAGGGCGTGGTGCGGAACAGCAGCTATGTCATACCCGGACTCTACGATCTGTCCATTGAGGATACCAACTGGGTGCTGACCTCGTCCTTTATCATCTTCACCATGCAAACAGGCTTCGGCATGCTGGAGTCGGGCTGCGTCTCCATCAAGAACGAGGTGAATATCATGATGAAGAACGTCATTGACATCGTGCTCGGTGGCTTCACCTATTGGCTATTCGGGTACGGCATGAGCTTCGGTCGCGGACCACTCTCCAATCCGTTCATGGCCATAGGTGACTTTCTGCTCGACCCACCCGTTGGCGATGAATTGATGGGCCAGATATTCGCCGCCTTCCTCTTCCAACTCTCGTTCGCGACCACAGCGACAACCATTGTGAGCGGCGCCATGGCCGAACGGTAGGTGAAAAGAGTGTCACAAATAATTAAAGAACAAGTAAGAGAAGAAACAAATTTGGTGCATCTCTTATAGTCTCCGAGATATACTTAAACAATTAAGAACGTGGCAGTCAGACGTAGCCGACTGCGTAATACCTGTTCACAGTACACAATTTCAAAATTGAGAACTGAAAATTTACATTTTTAATTGATTGTGGTTGTCACAATTAGTATAAAAAACACATTAAAACCGATTCTGAGTATAAAAAACAACATTAAAACCGATTCTGAGGGGTCAAATTTTTTGTCAAAAATCATGCAAAAATTGATAAAAATTTTGACATGTAAAGCTCTCGGATCCATAGCTCGCATATTTCAAACGCCCATAACTTTGTCAAAACTGAACCGATTTTCATGTTTGATGGCATTTTTTTCATGGTTTGTCCTCTAGATTAATTCTGCATTTCAAATATATTTATAATTAAAAATAAAAATTTTTTGAATTTTTTGATAAAATATCATGTACTCCCCCCTTACTCATTTTCGAAAAAATTTTTTTTTCAAAATTTAGAAATCCAAATTTACATTTTTAATCGATTGTGGTTGTCACAATTAGTATAAAAAACAACATTAAAACCGATTCTGAGGGGGTCAAATTTTTTGTCAAAAATCATGCAAAAATTGATAAAAATTTTGACATGTAAAGCTCTCGGATCCATAGCTCGCATATTTCAAACGCCCATAACTTTGTCAAAACTGAACCGATTTTCATGTTTGATGGCATTTTTTTCATGGTTTGTCCTCTAGATTGATTCTGCATTTCAAATATATTTATAATTAAAAATAAAAATTTTTTGAATTTTTTGATAAAATATCATGTACTCCCCCCTTACTCATTTTCGAAAAAATTTTTTTTTCAAAATTTAGAAATCCAAATTTACATTTTTAATCGATTGTGGTTGTCACAATTAGTATAAAAAACAACATTAAAACCGATTCTGAGGGGGTCAAATTTTTTGTCAAAAATCATGCAAAAATTGATAAAAATTTTGACATGTAAAGCTCTCGGATCCATAGCTCGCATATTTCAAACGCCCATAACTTTGTCAAAACTGAACCGATTTTCATGTTTGATGGCATTTTTTTCATGGTTTGTCCTCTAGATTGATTCTGCATTTCAAATATATTTATAATTAAAAATAAAAATTTTTTGAATTTTTTGATAAAATATCATGTACTCCCCCCTTACTCATTTTCGAAAAAATTTTTTTTTCAAAATTTAGAAATCCAAATTTACATTTTTAATCGATTGTGGTTGTCACAATTAGTATAAAAAACAACATTAAAACCGATCTAGGTCATTTGCATTTCAAATATATTTATAATTAAAAATAAAAATTTTTTGAATTTTTTGATAAAATATCATGTACTCCCCCCTTACTCATTTTCGAAAAAATTTTTTTTTCAAAATTTAGAAATCCAAATTTACATTTTTAATCGATTGTGGTTGTCACAATTAGTATAAAAAACAACATTAAAACCGATTCTGAGGGGGTCAAATTTTTTGTCAAAAATCATGCAAAAATTGATAAAAATTTTGACATGTAAAGCTCTCGGATCCATAGCTCGCATATTTCAAACGCCCATAACTTTGTCAAAACTGAACCGATTTTCATGTTTGATGGCATTTTTTTCATGGTTTGTCCTCTAGATTAATTCTGCATTTCAAATATATTTATAATTAAAAATAAAAATTTTTTGAATTTTTTGATAAAATATCATGTACTCCCCCCTTACTCATTTTCGAAAAAATTTTTTTTTCAAAATTTAGAAATCCAAATTAACATTTTTAATCGATTGTGGTTGTCACAATTAGTATAAAAAACAACATTAAAACCGATTCTGAGGGGGTCAAATTTTTTGTCAAAAATCATGCAAAAATTTATAAAAATTTTGACATGTAAAGCTCTCGGATTCATAGCTCGCATATTTCAAACGCCCATAACTTTGTCAAAACTGAACCGATTTTCATGTTTGATGGCATTTTTTTCATGGTTTGTCCTCTAGATTGATTCTGCATTTCAAATATATTTATAATTAAAAATAAAATTTTTTGAATTTTTTGATAAAATATCATGTACTCCCCCCTTACTCATTTTCGAAAAATTTTTTTTTTCAAAATTTAGAAATCCAAATTTACATTTTTAATCGATTGTGGTTGTCACAATTAGTATAAAAAACAACATTAAAACCGATTCTGAGGGGGTCAAATTTTTTGTCAAAAATCATGCAAAAATTGATAAAAATTGTGACATTTAACACTCTAGGATCCATAGCTCGCATATTTCAAACACCCATAATTTTTTGAAAACTGAACCGCTTTTCATGTTTGATGGCATTTTTTCATGGTTTGTCCTCTATCATGTACGTGGTCAGGAAATTTTCTGTGATGTTTGCGGGAGCTTTCCGGTAAAATATATTTCAAATATGGAGGCTCTAGTTCAAAAACTGTGGGAGATATAGCCATTTCCGATTTTTTAAGGCGGGGGGTATGGGTGGGTAGGGGGTGTCCAGGATATCAAGGTCGCTATCTTTGAGGGGCCTCACCAGCAATGTACATACCAAATTTGGTGACTCTAGCTTTAATATTGTGGGAAATATTCACCAATTGTTCATGTGTATGATGTTGTATGATGTAGTTGTCTAAATTTAATATATTTTCGCTCATAACGTAGGAGCATTGTGACGCCTTAAATTGCTGAATTTGATTCTGCATTTCTGCGCTTATAATATCATGAAAAACTGAAAGTTGTTCATTTCAGAACTGTATTCTGAATTGCTTGCGCTTATGCAAGTTTTTATATATATTTTTATATATATGAAATACGATTTTTGTTTAATATTAGCAGCATATTAAAGCTTGTAGTTATCAAGTTTTCTTATTATATAAATGAAAACAGTAAATTTCTAACAAATCTTTGTTTACGACAGATGCTTCCGGGTCCGAATTATGTACTGCACATTTTTTAAGATAATTAAATATTAGAGATTTATAAAAAGTTATAAAAAATATATAAAAAAAATCACAAACTGCCAAATCTGATCGAGAATATGCAAATATATTTTATGGTATAGGAATAGTCTACTTCTAATTGTTATATATATGGTAAACAGATTTTAATAACCTTTCCAATGATATAAAAAAGTGTTCTTACTATTTAAAATATAATTAATATAACAATCCGCACCTAATTATCTCCAGGGAATCCAGGGCATATCAAACATGTGTCCGAAAAAGTGTAGGTTTAGTACATTTTTAGGAGTTGCGTTTCGATACTTAACGGACATAGTTTATCGATACTTGCTTAAGCATTAATTCTCGATAAGTTTCGAAAACATCAAGTTGTATTATTTTCCACAGCTGCAATTTCAAGGCGTACTGTTTATTCTCGTTCCTCAATACGGTTGTCTATTGCGTACCGGCCGGCTGGGTCTGGGGTGAGCATGGATTCCTCAACAATCTGGGCGCCGTGGATATTGCCGGCAGCGGTCCGGTGCATTTGATAGGCGGTGCCGCCTCCTTTGCCTCGGCGGCCATGCTCGGACCACGTTTGGGTCGCTATGCCGAGGGTTATGATCCGCTGCCGCTGGGCAATCCGGTGAATGCGTGCATGGGTCTCTTTGTGCTCTGGTGGGGCTGGCTGGCCTTCAACTCCGGCAGCACGTACGGCGTCAGCGGCGCCAAGTGGCAGTATGCGGCGCGAGCAGCTGTCATGACCATGATGGGCTCCTTTGGCGGCGGATTTGCCAGTTCGCTGTGAGTGTGGATTAAAACTATAGACTTATAAAGAAAGGTGTATTTATCATGTTCATTTGCAGCTATTCGTTCTGGCGACACGATGGCCGCATGGACATCATGGATCTCATTAATGGCATTCTGGGCTCACTGGTTTCAATCACAGCGGGATGCTTTCTGTACCGCGCCTGGGAGGCGCTGATCATCGGCGCTTTGGGCTCGTTGCTGTGCGTTGTGGCCATGCCGCTGTTTGATCGTATGGGCGTGGATGATCCGGTGGGCGCCAGTTCTGTGCATGGTGTCTGCGGGATTTGGGGCGTCATTGCCGTTGGCCTGTTCGCTGACAATCCCCTGCCCATGGACACGACCAAGGGACGCAGCGGACTGTTCAAGGGCGGCGGCTGGTATCTGCTGGGCATACAAACGCTGTCCGCCTTCTGCTTGGCCTGCTGGGGCATTTGCTCGACGTTCTTGCTGCTCTACGTGATTAATAAAATCATACCCATACGCATGGATCCGCACGAGGAGCTGCTGGGCGCCGATCTCACAGAGCATCGCATACGTCACTCACAAATTGGCCTGTCGCGCGCTATTTCCGCGCTGGCACCCATCAAGATCAACCTGAATGAGATTGTCGGCATTCAGCCCATTGGCATAAATCCGGGCCACGAGCGCAGCATCGAGCAGCTGCGCGCCGCGGATGACAAGCTACAGCAGTGGCAATCCTATTTGGAGCAAGTGAGTGGCAAAGGCAAAAAGTTGGAAACACCGAAGAAACCACTCGAGGAGCACCAGCTGGAAGCAGACATTACGCTCAATCTAAAGACCACCGCCATTGAGTCACAGCAGCCGGGCAGCGTATTTGGGCGCAAGGTGAGGTCGGTGCATATTCGACAGGACAACTGGAACCAGGACCAGGGCTCCTACAAGCCCAACAACAGTGAGCTGCCGACCATTGACAAAGTAAACAAGCTAGACAAGGATGGCAACTTTGCCTGGGTGGATTAATGAGTTCCTATTTTAATTTTGTAAACAGTATCTGCATATTATCAAAGTTTACAGTATAAACTCTTTAGCACATCTATTGTGCTTATAACATGGTTCCTAAGCCAAATCTTTGGCAGTATATTTGTTGAGCTAATTATATGTAGACTACCTCATCAACCAAACTTAGATCGTCTGGAAACGCTGACAGAACAAAATGTTGCCACGTTTATGCCATGCAATTCCTGGCTTCATAAGTTCGCTGAATTAGAAAAAGCCACAGGTTATGCACCATTTAAATATAAACTGCATTCAGTTTTGAAATGGAAATAACAATTATTTAAATGAGGGTTTTCAGGCTCATTTTAATTTGTAGCAAGCTAAAAGTAGTCAACTTTTAAGCGATAGGTGAAGCGTAGCAAAGCCACAAACTACAAGTTTCTATCATGCAGAATTTAAGCGCAATCTTTAAGAAAATAAAGGCATCTTTTTGCAATTCTCAAATTGATGTATTTTATTCAAGTACAAGCAAATATTGGTTGGATGATCGATCGATGTATGATAATAATATAATATATATGTATTATCTTATTTTTAGAGCAGTGTGTTGGTTGTTGATTTTGTTTTTAATGTTGCAGTTGTATTATTATAATATAACTTTCAAGAGCAGTTGTCGTTTGTTCTTGTTGGTGTTTTCTAATTTAGAATCCAAGTTAAAAATGTATTGTGTAAAATGTAGATTGTATAATTGATTTATTGTGTGATTGGTTTGTTGTTGGGCGAGTTATTTAATCGACCTCCTCAATGGTGGGGCCAGCACCGCCGGCACCAGCGGCTCCAGGAGCACCAGCTGCGCCAGGCATACCACCAGGCATACCGCCGGGCATGCTACCGGGTGCACCACCAGCGCTCTGGTAGAGCTTGGTGATAATTGGGCTGCAAACGCCCTCCAGCTCCTTCTGGCGATGCTCGTATTCCTCCTTATCAGCCAGCTGATTGGCATCGAGCCACTTGATGGTCTCGTTGCACTTATCCATGATGGTGGTGCGATCAGCGTCCGAAATCTTGGTCTTCAGATTGTCCTCGTCAAGGGTGGCCTTCATGTTGAAGCAGTACGACTCCAGACCGTTCTTGGCAGAGATGGTCTCCTTCTGCTTCTCGTCCTCGTTGCGGTACTTCTCGGCCTCGTTGACCATGCGCTCAATATCCTCCTTGGAGAGACGACCCTTGTCATTGGTGATCGTGATCTTGTTCTCCTTGTTGGTAGAACGCTCCAGGGCGGTCACATTGAGAATACCGTTGGCATCAATGTCGAACGTCACCTCAATCTGGGGCACACCGCGTGGGGCGGGTGGGATGCCCGACAACTCGAATTTGCCCAACAGATTGTTGTCCTTGGTCATGGCACGCTCACCCTCGTACACTTGGATCAGCACACCAGGCTGATTGTCCGAGTAGGTGGTGAAGGTCTGTGTCTGCTTAGTGGGAATGGTGGTGTTACGCTTGATGAGCACGCTCATCACGCCACCAGCAGTCTCGATACCCAGGGACAGTGGGGTAACATCGAGCAAGAGCAGATCCTGCACCTCCTGCGACTTGTCGCCGTGCAAGATGGCAGCCTGGACAGCAGCGCCATAGGCAACAGCCTCATCGGGATTGATGGACTTGTTCAGCTCCTTGCCGTTGAACAGATCCTGCAGCAAGCGCTGCACCTTGGGAATACGGGTGGAGCCACCGACCAGCACAATATCGTGAATGGCCGACTTGTCCAGCTTGGCATCGCGCAAAGCCTTCTCCACGGGATCCATGGTGCTGCGGAACAGATCAGCGTTCAGCTCCTCAAAACGGGCACGCGTGATCGAGGTATAGAAATCGGTACCCTCGAACAGCGAGTCAATCTCAATGCTAGCTTGAGTTGAGGATGACAGCGTACGCTTTGCACGCTCGCAGGCGGTGCGCAGACGACGCAGAGCACGCTTGTTGGTGGTCAGATCCTTCTTGTGCTTGCGCTTGAACTCCTGCACAAAGTGAGTGACTAGACGGTTGTCGAAGTCCTCACCACCCAAATGGGTGTCACCGGCCGTGGATTTGACCTCGAAGATGCCGTCATCAATCGACAGAATGGAGACATCAAAAGTACCGCCGCCCAAATCGAAAATCAACACATTACGCTCTCCAACAGCCTTCTTGTCGAGACCATAAGCAATGGCCGCGGCAGTTGGCTCGTTGATAATACGCAACACATTCAAACCGGCGATGGTACCAGCATCCTTGGTCGCCTGACGCTGTGAGTCGTTGAAGTAGGCAGGCACAGTGATGACGGCATTGGTGACCGTCTTGCCCAGGTACGCCTCGGCGGTCTCCTTCATTTTGGTCAACACCATAGAGGAGATCTCCTCGGGGAAGAAGGTCTTCTTCTCATCCTTGTACGTAACCTCAATCTTGGGCTTGCCATCAACGCTGACAACCTCGAAGGGCCAGTGCTTCATGTCGGATTGCACGGCCGTATCATCGAATTTGCGACCAATAAGACGCTTAGCATCGAAGATCGTTTGAGTTGGATTCATGGCCACCTGGTTCTTGGCGGCGTCACCAATCAAACGCTCCGTCTCCGTGAAGGCAACATAGGATGGGGTGGTACGATTACCCTGATCGTTGGCAATGATCTCAACCTTGCCATGCTGGAACACACCCACGCACGAGTAGGTGGTGCCCAAATCAATACCAACAGCTGGAGCTTTAGACATCTGTAACGAATTCAATGAGTAAGATGTTTTTTATTATTTATTTGTTTTCTCAAAATATATTCGATGTAATGAAAAATATTTTCGATATCTGGCATCTCTGGTGAAACACAAAAAACTGTACATATTGAAAATGGAAAAGCAATTGTGTTTGATTGGCTGACACATGACATCGAACACATACAGAAATAAGCGATATGTGCCGTATAATCAATCTTAAATACACATTACTTGGAATACAATTTTTCATTCGTTTATAGTATATGTATATAAACGACAAAATCAACCCTGTGTTTGAAGGCTGCAACCCTGGCCATTAATCAGCAATAAAAAAAAAAAGAAAAGTGTAGTAAGAATGTTTTCACCGTCGAAAATTTGTCATGCCATTTGCGTTAAATTTATCATGCAACGGAAACTGGTTGCTGCTAATGTCACAGTCAAAACCCAAACGTTCACGTTGACTAAATGAGTAATCTATATGGCCGATACGCGTATACATGTATGTACATATGTATGTATATCTATATCTGTAATCTTTATGTATGCATTGTACATACTATGTATATTCGTACACAACAGCTTAGGCAAGATAACAATGGAGTTTAATTTGAACGGCAGTAGCAGCTGCTGCTAATTTTCATCAAAAGGTGCAAACACCACATGGACAAAGGAGAAAATTCTGGAATGCTTAAAACCACAAAAATGTACACACATATATACATATTTTATGTATACATGTGTATGTATCTGTATTTACGCAAAACCACGCCGTTGCCATACCGATTGGTTTGTGCATTATATGGTGCGTATGAAAGAGACGGCAAGAGTATACAAGCACGCGCGCGCAAAATTGTATAAGTTAGCTTGAATGTGTTTTATTCCAACTACGCGTGCACGCACGCATACATTCAAATGCCGGTTAGCAACGCATGTTTAATTATAGCAAATATAGATAACTTATAAAAATATGTTGGATATAAAACATTTTGTTTATAATAAAATGTTTGGAAGTTATAAATAAAAATTCAGACGTCAGTGGCTGAACGTCATCATGACTCATGAATTGAGTGGGTAGATGAATAAGTGGAATATGCGTGTGTGTGTGATGCGGCATTTTTCCAATGGAATATTCCAGTACAACCACATTTAGAAAAGCAAATTACCATGAACCATTAAATATGTATGTATGCAAGGCTTTAATTATTTATTAGATTTAAGATGCCACAAATGCAATGCAATATTTGGATGACGCAATACGCCTATATAAAAATACGTTTATATGTACGAAAGTACGAACAGTGCAAATTCTAAAGTTCAAGTACTTGCAGTCATTAATTTCCATGTGTTTCGAATTTCGAAAGCTACAGAAACATTGACCCGAAGCTTCTCGCAGTAGTGCACTCAACGCGTAATTATTGATTAAAGCCGTAAAAATTAGCACATGTCAGTGGAAAATTTTTCTTGGAAAGCGCACGCGGTGATGAGCACGTGCCAAATATTGCGGATAAAAATGCATTGTATGAAAATTTCTAAAAATAAAACTTACCTTTGTGTGTTGTTTAGTTAAAATGTACTAAATATATGGATAACCGTGTAATTGCTACTTCACTTCTTTGTCCCACTTAAATTTCTTTCTGCCGAGTCGACACTCAGACGTTCGATCAAACTGGCACTTGTAATAGGAATAATGATGGCGTACGACGGTACCTTTACTTATAAGCGCGTTGCCCTGCTCTGGAAAATTCTAATATACGTAGTTGCTCGATCTGGCAAGGCTGGCCAAAACAGTGTTGCTCTAGTAATGCTCGTGATTTATCGAAAATAATCATGTGATGTAGCCCTGGTAGTTGAAGTGGCGTTGCCTTGCTGAAAATAAACGCGCCAAACATAAAGGAATTTAAATTTTTTATGATACATTACCGTCATAAATCAATAAAATGTAAAAACAATAACAGCGATATGAAGACCCCACACCGAAAGCGTCAAGTAGCTAGTGGCACGCGTTATCAGCAATACCTTCCCTGATACCGACTGGATTAGAATGGAAATTGGTTTTTTATAGGTATACATGCACTCTATCAACAGATTAGCGGTCAGCTACATACGTTTTAGCTACATATTTACGGTGTTACTAAACATAACGATGCGCAAATACGTATGCGTTTATATAAGCTGTTAACAATTTCATATCCTTGATGTATATTTTTAGACTAAGTACATAAAACGTATTTATCAGACTTATTTGCGAGTATTGAGTTTACAATCTGGCTCCACACCCTCAAAAATGGGAGAACTTTCACCATCCTCTCCGCCACCACCTCCAGTAATTATTTTGAGAATATCCGATATTTTGCTATTGATCAGCTGCAAAGGGAAAATTAAAATAGTATAGACAGATTTTCTGCTTGCATAGGTCACCTACCTTTTCGACCATGTCGACTGCTCCATTCTGTTCATAGTCCCATATATCACCAAGTAATTCCACTCCCATTTCATTAATCAGAGCATGTACAAAATCGTTAACCCGCTCCTCCTCCAATAAATTATCAAAATTAATTTTTAAATCACCCAAATGCAGATCGATTTGTAATCCTGTGATGGCAAGGGACGTCGAAGCCTTAATTCTCCATGAGATCACCAACGAAAAGTCTTTAACAGACACTCTAAAAGTATATTATAGTATGTTAATTATTATAGTAGCCCAAATATCCACTTTTTTTACTTACTCTGCATTGCCGTCACCAGATAAATTTAGAATATAGGCCAAGGAACCCTTGGCGGTGTATAGCGATTTTAAATAGGTCAATGGGAAGGTAATATTAATCGTACTACGTTGCACACTAACTAAATTTATTTTTAGCGTGTTTACAACGAAATCCGAAAGTCCTTTCAGCTCGAAGTCCTCAATCGAACCGGTAAAGCTACAAAGAAATTACATAATCACATCCTTATAGATGGGCAGAGGGGTTGGACTTACTCCACAAGGTATTTGTTATTCACAGCTGTCTCGGCAGGACCTAGCTCCAGTGGATCCAATGCGGGCAATCCCAAGTTCGGTATCGGATGGCACATACGCATACGAAACTCCTCTAGAAATGCCAGAATTTTCTCTTCATAGATGCCCATCACGGGCGTAAGGCAACCATAAATCGTGGCCGTGGCCAAAAGCATCTGCAATAGGTAACCAGCCTGCATGTTATCCTCTTTCGGAGATCCGATTGCCTGGAGCTGAAGCACGCGACTGAAGTGCCTATGCAAAAGTGTTGGGGTTTTTGTCAAGTACGCCCATTTCCAGTTCTCATTACGAATGTCAAGATACGCGTACAACCAATTCGTGATATACCCTGGCCTTTTATGGGGTATTAGCTATGGCATGCAGTTCGCGGTGCTTAATATAGCCAACAACCTTGCGAGAGGGAATGATAAGCCTGCCACAGTTATCACTGACTTTGAGTGCAATGATTATACACTTCCAGAGAGTATTATCATATTTTTGTTTAACAATTTGCAAGAGATTTAGCCATGTTCCTCTATCTGTCTACCTCAAAGTTTCCATGTCAACTAGTCCCTTAGTTTAAAAGCTATCAGCTTTGCATATATACCATTTTCACCAACAAAGTCTGCCGGATTCATTATATATATTCCCAATATGAACAATATCAAATTGACATGGGACAACTGTTACTTAAACGTTCAATATGAATTAACGGTAAAAACTGTGTTTTGTAAGAAAAACATTTGTGTTTTTCAAATTTAATTAAAATTAAATAACATTATTAAATAAAACTTTTAATTTTGAGCTTTAATATGTTCCTAACATAAGATCCGGGCGCTGACGAATGAACCATAGGTATAATCGGTTCAAAATTAAGTTTTGTTTGAGAAACTTGATTGTGCTTTGAGATATCTTAATTTAACGCTGCAATTACTAGTTTAGCTATGCTACTGATATATGAAGAAAACCTTATCCTTTGTTACCTTATCCTTATCATTATTTACCCTTTGTTGCTAAATAGATTATACATATCTGTGCAAGGGTATTTAATCTTCGGAGTTTTTAGCTATTTTTTCACTTATGTTACTGCTACAAAAAAACAACTGGGGTGTACAAAATACTTGTCTTATTTTTGATATTTTAATATTAAGACCAAAGCTTATCACTATAAAGCTGTTGGGGCCTGAACCGATGAAACCAATAACAACTCAACCGTTATCAATGGCCTAATATTTTCGATTAACAGCACTTTATTTGTTTTTGACCATTAATTAATCTCAACGCTACTGTTGAAACCTTTCAACGGTTGCATTATCAAACATAAAAGTTAAACAGTTGCAAACCTATATCTAGTGGATTTAATATCTAATCTAATGTCAAACTTGTTCTGGCGGCTGTCGCAAGTGCTCCGGTATCTGTTGCAGTTCCGTTTTGGACGCTTGAAGCGCCACGCCCTCGGGCAGATTGCGCTCAATGTACTCGAGAAACGTGTCCAGCGTGGAGCCGGTCAACTTGTGAAAGTGCATGTAGCGGAAATGCGTACGTATCTCATACTGGACACGATGCTTCTTGTAGATATGCACAGACTTGAGCAAGGTCATGCGTTCGTGGTGCGCCTTGCGCGGAGACCAGCTGCAAGTGAAGCAAATGGAGGGTTCCAAATGTATTTATATGGCTCGTTGTTTGCCGATTATACGGCACCTACCACTTGCCTAGCTCAATGCCCAGGTGCTCGGCAGCGGTGGTCGCAAACCAAGTGTAACTCTTCAGCACTGCCGGATCAATGCCGCGCAGCTCAATTTCCAGTTTGCTGTAAAGTTTGTCAGGTTCGCCCTCGGAAACGGGGGACGTTGCCGGTGTTGTTGCTGATGTCGTGCTCAGGGCGGAGGCAAAGCGCGCTGGCTGCGTCAGACGCAATGTTTTGAAGAGCTGCAATATATATAATAATAAAGGAAAACTTGAGTTGCTTTCTGTAATAAAGAGAAATCAAATTAAATACGCACCTGAAGCATATTGTTATTGCAGCCAAAAACAGGGTTATGCAAGTGAAGGGCTGCATAAAAGTTAATAAACTATCGATATATATTTATATTGACTATAATTTTCGCCGGGTGTGGTGACACTGTTGGTCTGCGCACGTGCTGGCCAATAGGAGCGTTTTTGAACTTTTTGTCTTTGACAATTTGCTGTTGTCGCTTTTTTAATTTGTAGCTGAAGCGTAAGAAAAATACGCTTGATTTTTATATCGACCTAATATGGAAAACACAGAGCACAAAGGTAAGTATATACAGTATATACAGCAACAAACAATGCGCTGACAACAGAATTTAACCCGACAGACAATGAGTCCACAGAGCCCAGTTCGGATGAAGAGGAGGCATTCGATGACATCGACGATGATGAGGAAATGGACGAGGACGAAGGAGAGGCAACAACTTGCTTGTTTTGCACGCAGGTCTTCGCCAGTATCGAACAAGCCATCGAGCATTTAAGCAGCCTGCACAAAGTCAACTTGCCGCAGCTCAAGCAGAAATTCCAAATGGATCAGTATGCCTTCATAAAGCTAATAAATTACATACGTTGTGGCAAGATTAGTGCAGAGCAGCTGCTGCTCACAGAACAGCCGCAGTGGGATGATGAAAAGTTTCTAAAACCTCTTGAGTACGAGCCATGGCTATGCTACGACTATGAGGCTCTAAAGTCCGACGGACCTGAGTCCGCTGCTGGCGTACCGGAGCTAATGCAACGCATCGCTGAGCAGAGCAAACTATTGCAACAGGCCAGTGAGGACATGGAACGCATGCGCAACGACTACAAAACACTTTTGCAAAAGGTACACAGTGATGCCGGCAAGGTGAAGACAACGGAGGAGAATGGTATTGTGCGCAACGCCCCAACGCTGGATAAAGAATATTTCAATAGCTATTCCCACTTTGGTATACATCACGAAATGCTCAGTGATAAGGTAGCTGCAACTATATGTATAAAGATTACATACTATTTAGTAATACTGTCTCTATATCTATCTCTATAGGTGCGCACGAGCAGCTACCGTGCGGCTCTGATGAAAAATCAGCAATATTTGCATGGCAAATCACTGCTAGATGTCGGTTGTGGCACGGGCATACTCTCCATATTTGCATCACAGGCGGGCGCCGCAAGCGTCGTGGGCATTGACAACTCAGAAATTGTCTACACTGCAATGGACATAGTCAGGTAAGCGTATTTTCAATTTCTAGATTAAATAAAAATAAATATTAAGTCCCAACAAAACAACTTTTATTTTAAAATATTTTGATTTTTTTATTTACTGTACCCCTTAAAAATGGGATTAAGGATATATTGGTTTTGTGCAATGTATTTAACAGGCAGAACAAGCAGGACGACTAGCTCGATATCCATTCCCATTTCCTTAATATCAATAAATATCGATTTTGAGACATGATTTTATTAGCTTGTCTCGGATATTATAGGAGTTTTTGCCATAAAATTTGTTACGTATGTTTTCGAATAACATAAATAGATACAGAATATCTTACGGCAGTCATCAGCAGAGAACGAGATATTTCGCAGCTGCTAAATTTGTATATTATTGATCAAATATTTACTAAATTTAAATCATAATAAAAGTAATAGGTATATACATACACATATATATAATTAAATAATGGTTATCTACAGTAAGTTTTGCTGTGCTCACACGAAAAGTCCTTCGCAGATACTTTTTTTAGATGTGATTGAAGTAGACAGACAGCATTCTAAAGTATATATATTCTTGAATAGAACTACGAATTGAGTGGTAAATACAAAATGAAATAACTTTGATAAATGTCTTATAATCATTTCATTTGGGGAAAATATTTGACCTGCATTTCAATTCATGCGAACCAAATCAAAAAGTACCTTTTTACATAATTGTTATGATTATCAAATTTCATATTCATAACTTAATTAATTTTGAATTTTACTGTACTACTTTTGAAATTGATCATATACATGAATTAATTAAATTATATATTTGACAGAAAGAACAATGTTAAAAATGTGCAACTGATTAAGGGGCGCCTGGAGGACACTGAACTGCCAGAGGCCAAATATGATGTCATCATATCCGAATGGATGGGCTATTTTTTGCTGTACGAGGCAATGCTGGACACAATTATCTATGCCCGCGAACACCATCTCAACCCCAATGGTAAAATACTGCCAAATCGCTGCACGCTGCACTTGCTGGGCATAAATGAGGCGCTGCATGCGCTACATGTAGAGTTCTGGGACGATGTCTATGGGGTTAATATGAGTGATCTGCGCAAGCGCAGCATTGAGGAGCCGCTAATGGAGGTGGTTGATCCCGAGCACATACTAACAGAGAGCGAACAGATAGCCAACTTTGACATGATGACGGTCGACTTAAACTATCCGAATTTTACGCATACATTTAATTTAAAGTGCACGCAAACGGGCAAATTGGCCGCATTTGTGGGCTACTTTGACACGTTCTTCGAGCTGGATAACCAAATCATGTTCAGCACTTCGCCAACCGAGACGCCCACACACTGGAAGCAAACGATATTTTTTATTGACCAGCCGCAAACGGTGCAAAAAGGTCAGGTGATAAGTGGCAAGATCAGTTCGCAACGCCACCAGGGCGATATACGAGCATTGCGTGTGCAAATCGAGGCCTTTGGCAAGATCTACAAGTACACGGTGGATTAGTTGGTCTTCAGATCGTTTTAATGCAAGATTTTTTGTAGACAAAATGTGAACATAATTATCTTTTTTTTTAAAATTATGTATATATATAAATTAAAATGAGTACACGCTGCCAGGTAAGCTGACGTAGTGTTTTGATTTTGCCAAAAACGATTTCACATATATATTTATTATGGTGAGGAAAAGGCGGAGGGGAGGGGTAGAGGAAACAGATGCCAAAAACATGAACTGATGTTGCTTTAACCGATATTAGTGGTTTCCAGATCGGAGGCAGGTATTTCGGGCTCCTCATCGTTGTACACGTTCTCGGCCATTTGCCACACTTGCATGATATTGTCCTCGGAAACTGAACAAATAATCCACGGCTCATTTGGATTCCAAGAGAAGTCGCTGATTTTGGCAGTATGGCCACCGTGTATAAACAGCAGCTCGGGCGGACCATCTTCGGCATCTTCAGAGCTCTGCTCCTCGCCAATTTTCGACAAGTCCCAAACGTGGAGGCGTCGATCAGTGCCCGAGGAGGCCAGTATTGTCTCGTTATGGGGCGACCATTGCACCTGAAAGATTTCATCCTTGTGCGACTCAAAGGAATGTAGTTTAAGCTTGAGATTACGTAGATCCCACAAGGCGACCGTTTTGTCCGCCGAGCCCGTGGCCAATATAAACTCCGAGTACGGATTAAAGCTCAAGCAATTAACTTCAGCCGTATGCGCATCGACGGTGTGCGATGGTTTCGAGGTGTTGTTGTTACGTGTATCCCAAATCATGAGCTTCTGATCATCGGCCACTGAACCAAAAAGTGATTCGTGCAGCAAATGCCAGGCCACATCCTCGACGACGGCGGTATGGCCAGTGAATATGTTCTTGGCATCGATGACACGATGCTCCTTGGGCGTGGCATTGATATCCCACAAGCAGATGGTGTGATCATCAGAGGCCGAGAGCAAATAACCTGAAGAGGTAAAAATCATGAATGAAAATTAAGGTACAAAAGAAACTGTACTTTTAAAGAAAGCTTTTTGCCAGTAAAAAATATAAATAAAATAATGACAAAAACTTGTATAATTAGTTTAGTGCTTACCGTTTAAATTGGGATTCCACGAGAGACCGTAGCCCTCCTTTTGATGTCCCCGCAAACGCAAGTCCGGTTGACATTCGCCGGATGGTTCCGGTTTGCTGGGATGTTTTGTGTAGTCAAAAACGAGAACATCACTTGATGGTGTTTTAGTGGCAATAACGCACGCATTTTGCGGCATGTAGCGTGCACGGTTCACTTCTCCCTCGTGATTGATTTTGATTTCAATTTCGATTTTGCCGCAGACTGAACCAAAGCCACCAAATTCGCCCTTCTCATTATCGTAGTGGGAGCCATCGAATTGGGCATCCTCGCTGGGCAATTGAACGCTGGCAATTAGCAAATGATTTTGTTCATCCGACGTGTGTGTGCCTAATATTAGGCGATGCACGGAGTAATCTTTGCCATCCTGTTTGGTCACATCGGGCAGCCATTGGGCCGTCAGCGAGGGCCATTCCAGAGCATGAGTCATGACCAGATCGTACAGAAATGGAGTGTTCTTCTTCCATATCTTGTACTCTTCGTTGATCACACGCTCCTCGACAGCATCGTCAAAAGATTCCGCTGCTTGCAAATAGAATGTTCGAAACAATTTGATTTGAAAGAAGCATTTATCATATAATTTGTCATTTACCATTATCGCTGCGATCCACCATTTTTGACCACGCAGCTAAATTATAATTTCACGCAAGTTTTCTGTGCGCGACGCAAATTCGGGCGCCAAAACAACAAAGCGACGGCGGCGGTAAAAGCGTGCGCAGAGTCGGCAAAAGTTTACAAGCTTTGCGACGGTACAAACAGTCGCTTTTATCGAAAATTGAACACTTAAAAGCACACTTAAAATTGTAGTACACCAATTAAGTGTGCTCCCACACTTTTAATAACAATACTGCTAGCGTAAAGTGCGAAAATTATTTCTCCTATTTTTTTTTGCAAGCGCGTCGGCTGCTAGATGCGACAGAGATGTGTGGAAATATCATCGGTAGGGATGTAAGAAAGGCGATTACATTTCAGCGGTTTGATATACAAAGATACTAATCGATAAAGCAAACTATGCTGTTGCTACTTGAAGAAAAGGATGGATATGAAAGCAAACCATCTTTTTAAGAAAAAGGATGTGCTGTTTCTTTCGAAACAATCTTTGCTGAAGAAGAATTTTTTTGAAATGAGTTATAAAAAATACTCATCAGCAAAACATTCTTAACGTGTATAATCTATTTCCAATTTCCTTTTGGAACTCGCCAAGATATCCTGTGAAGGTTTTGATTTATTTAAAATGAATATATTCCGTAGGGATGCATAGTTTTTGCCAACGTGACTGACTAATCGACATCCTTCAAGGTACCAAAGAAACTTATTACAGTGATAAATACACATATTTCATATTTACAGCAAAATTCTCTGATAATTTAAATAAAGCTGTACAAAATAGAAAAGCTTTTGCCAAAAGAAAGAAGCAGAAAATAAAATCAATCCAGTGTGCTGTTTAAACTGAAAATCGCAGTAATCGATTATTATACAACTTATATTGTCATCGGAATGCCGATTACGATAAGAACTGGTTCCTCATGTGCAATTATAAACAAGTATCTTTTTACACAGGTGGCAACTCTTCAACATTTTATTAACATAAATATCCATTTTAGCTAAACGTATCGTAAAAATTTGAACAGTTGGCGGGCAACGCTCGCCACAGCCGCAACTCGGGTCTGCGTGAGATATAGTATATGTATGTACAAATTACATATGCTCGTAGTCTACTTTAGTCCAATCCCGCGCACATTAATTGCTCAAGTGTTCGCGCTTCAATTGCTCACATCGCGGCCAAATTGGTAAATTTGCAATTTTCAGATTGTGCAAATTGTACACATTAGTTTGTATACACTTGTAAGCAGCGCAAGCAACATCGTCTTCACTGTAAGTACGTCGATATACCGACGTGTCGGTGAGTGCAAGTGAAAAGAGTGGCGCAGAATAAGAAACTTTCTCTTTTGTTTACGCGGTCGCGTCCGATGGCTGTTGTATAATGTTATTCATGTTTGCTTTATATTTTATTTGAACTTTTCATTAGTGGCATGTGGAAATATGCACGTACACAGCAGCGAAGTTATGGCGAATGCTAATAAAGAACGGGCAGAACAATATTTAGAGAACCTCTTGGTAAATGGCAGCCAAGAGGGCGACAGTGGGGCAGAGCTGGAGCTGCCGACATGGTACAATGAACAGCTTTTCAAGCGGTAGGTGTTATTATTTACGTAAACAATGCATATATTATACACATTTCGTATTTTTACTCCATGTACTCCATGCACAGGGGCCAGAGTTATTTCAGCAAATATCGCTTTGTAATGACCTCGGGCATGTTGGCTGGTTTAATTGCCGTTTTAGCCATTCCATCGATTCTGCGAGTATTGGTCTGTACGCGTCAATCCTCGAATGCCCTTACGGCCTATCGGCGCTACTTGCGCACCATATTCCACACCCACGCGTGGTATTTCCAACCCATTGAAGATAGGAGCAGCAGGTTCTGGACAAGCATTGCTGCTGTGCGACGAGCTCATTCGCGGTCCAGCGATGCTTGCCAGCGACGTGGTGCCGGCCAGATTACGCAGAAGGATTTGGCACTGACACAGTTTGGATTCATTGGGTTTATAACGTTGGGAGCACACCGAATAGATTTATATGATGATGATTTCCTGGAGGCTACATCGCATATGTGGCGTGTCCTGGGTCATTTACTTGGCATTAAAGATGAGTACAATGTTTGTGGCCGCGACTGGGACGAGTCCAAAGAGCGCCTGGAGATTGTCATGCGCAGAGTATACAGGCCGGCGCTGGAGCAAACGAGCGAAGAGTTTTATCGCATGACCGAGGCACTTATCCATGGACTTTGGCATGTCAATACAATGCTATCGGTCAGAGCGAATATTTACTTTACCAAGAGGTTGGCCTATGTCAAGGGCTATGAGTATTACAGCTTTGATTACCCAGCGGACGAGAAACCAGATCCACAGCAGAAGTCATACTACTATGACCTCAATTTGTGGGATCGCTTTATCGTTAGTTATGGCTTGTTCATTGTTACCTTTTTGCACAAATACGCCATAGTGCGCTGGTATTTTAATTTTCGAGTCTGGCTAATTGATTTCTTTATGTACTACTTGCCAACTGTAGCCATTTGGAGGTTTGGAATCAAATCGGCATATGTGCGCATCTTTCGGCCAGGAGGTCAAGCACAAGAGTTTCAATTAAATCTTAAGGAAGAGTAGTTTAGTATATACATTGTGTTGTGTTAAATGTGATGGGGTGAAAGTTATTGTTACTATTATGCCTGTATCGTTTAGTATATAGTTACAAACTATATAATATTAATTTAAAAATAGCACTTGCTCATCTGTAATTCATAGACTTGTTAAATATATATGTGTGCAATATGTTTTTTAAAGATGCTGCATTTTTTTTAAATTTTCAACACTGGTTGGCTAGCCTGCCGGCAATGCGAACTATCGATAACGATAACAGTTTATGTTTTGTTGTTTGCGCGTTTTTTGTGGCTTTCTTACAATTTATTAATTTGTTGCCGTAAATAATACGAGAAGCACCGGAAAAAATGTTTTATCATGTAAGTAAAATGCTAAGTTCGTGCAGGAGCAATTGTTAAAGTTAATGCCACTTAGATTTCACTCGAACACGAAATTCTGCTGCATCCCCGCTACTTTGGGCCACAATTGCTGGAGACGGTGAAGCAGAAGCTCTACTCGGAAGTGGAGGGCACGTGTACGGGCAAATATGGTTTCGTGATAGCTGTTACAACGATAGACCTAATCGGCTCCGGTGTCATACAGCCGGGGCAGGGCTTTGTTGTGTATCCAGTGAAATATAAGGCCATTGTGTTTCGGCCATTTAAGGGTGAAGTACTAGACGCCGTGGTCAAACAGATAAACAAAGTGGGCATGTTTGCCGAAATTGGGCCATTGTCGTGCTTTATATCACATCATGTAAGTTTGGAATTTGCTTGTCATATTGGTGTTGATAACGAATGTACAATTATTTCATATAGTCCATTCCCGCGGACATGCAATTCTGTCCAAACGGCAATCCGCCATGCTACAAATCAAAAGACGAGGATGTGGTTATTTCGGGCGAGGATAAAATACGCCTCAAGATTGTCGGCACGCGTGTGGATGCCACCGGCATCGTAAGTTGCTTGTAATGGTGATTTGCTTCAAAAATTACATCAATGTTTTCACATCTTGCAATTACAGTTTGCTATAGGAACTCTGATGGATGATTACCTGGGCCTGGTCTGCAATTAATGGAAATCAACAAAAAGCCAACTCAACTTAATATACAATTGCTATATATTTGTATATATATATTTTAAACTTTAATGAAATGCATTTTAGACCGTTAAATATCTAGTTGTATATATTATAAATACTTTATAAGATTTGATTTAAATTCAAAGGTACGTTACGTTTGTAATTTAGTACAATTCTGTGTGCTTGTTTTATGTGTGGGCTGTGTGGGAGCTACAAATATGGATGGATATTTGTTAAGTAATTAAATAGCAAGATCTACATTTATATGTATAGTATATATATAGGTGCAAATGGGGCTTAAGGTAATGCATTTATGAATAAGCGTACAACAAATAAGTGTTTAATAAACTAAATTGATAGCCTTGCAGATTGTAATTAAACCTATAGCTGCCTTAGGAAAATAGTTTCTATCAGCTGCAAGGACATAGTTTCTTAGAAAAAATTGCACAAGAAATGAAAGCATGAGATACTAAAGCATAGTTCGCGCGTAAGTTTTGTTCAGATTAAATACTTAGGATTTAGGGGCGGATTAGGCAACATGCATGATTGTACATACTTTATGATTTGCTCGAGGCAAATTTACACAAAAAAAGAAAATGTCAAATGTTTCTCGATGTATTCCCACAGAGCACGCCCGAACCCGCCGCTAGTTGACTCATAGGTCCCAGGAGAACAAGTGATGCTTGACCAGCATATCGCGTACCCCGTCCTTAAGTGGCTGCGATTCCTTGCCACGCTTGGGAGGCAGCTCCCAGTCCGGATTCAGATTGAAGGCAAACTGTGAGAGTATGCGCAGCTCGCATTTGATTTGCACCCAGCCAGGGGAATCAATAAAACTCCAGGTGTGATACCATTTCTGGACTACCTCCTGACAGGCGCACAGGACCTCAAGCCACAGATGCAGCACCTGTTCGTTAAGGCCCAGACAGATAAGCGAGCGCAGTTTAACATCCATTTGGGCGTGCGCATTGTCGTGTGTTTGATTGATGGCCTGGACGCAGCGATATAGCAGCTCCTCGGGCGTCAACACTTTGCCATCCTCATCTAGCCGATACGTTTTACAGAGTACCAAACGGCTATACACAGATTTAAAGTCCTTCTCCACCTCCAGCGACGACACCTCCTCGATGAACAGCCACGGGTGGATGGGTCCGCCCAGAAACGTGGGTCGTTTCATGCCATGCTCAAGGAATGCTTTAATGGAGGGCGCCAGTGTGCCACGCACCAGATCTGTAACCGTCTCTGAAATAGCATCATCGCCCGCCGAGGTGTACAGTTTGCTGCGCTCATCCAGCAGCTGGACAAATTTGGCGGGAAACCAGCCCCTCAAGCCGTTCAGCTCACCCACCCAGCAATGCTCGTCCTTTTGGCTAATGATGGTTATGATATCGTTGCGCCTGAAGCCCAGCTCATCGTCGTCATGCCGCTCAAAGTCATGCAACGCTTTGGCGCGTCGCTTGCGGGTGCGTGCCACATTGATGAAGTTCTCGTGATCCTTGGCATGGGATTCGCTGCTGTAGTTGGCTGTCAGTTGTATGTGTCCAGCAAGTTTCGGTTCGATGGTGATGAAATGACGGCCCACCTTCAGTATGGCCTCGCGCAGATCAACAAGTATTTCGGTCTGGCGTATGTTTTTGTTCTTTAGCTGATCGGATTCGGGATCGCCGCGAAATAGAAATGCCTCCAGTATCGATTTGCTTTTGCGCACCTGACGTCGCGCCAGCTGCTGCTTGGGCAGATTGGCGGCTGCCTCCGGATTGCCAATCTGATGTCCTTGATCGGCCATCAAATAGGCCAGATGGCGGCGCCGATGTGTATCGATGACAGTTTGGCTCAACGAGCCGCCCACTTCGAGGGCCTGCCGGAAGAGCACCTCCACGTCGTCCACCTCGCAGCACATGGAAAGCGAATTGAAGATTTGTGCCGAGTTCTCTAAGTGCTTGAGATCTTGTTCTTTAACTTTGAGCATGCCCAGCGTTAGCTGAAACAGCACGATGGAGCCCTCGTAGAAGAACCAGTCCCAAATGCGCACCAATATTTTCATGTGCACCACATTCGCGAAAACTGTGAGGAACCAGTGTAGTGTGATCAGCGACAGATCAATGTCGTGTCGCTTGAGCGATTCATCCACGCTGGCCAAATAGTTGGCTATCAGCGTTTGCATCACACGCTGATCCGCCTGGATGCCTAGCAACGTGGAGCTATAGTACGAGGCTGGCAGCAGATCCTCCACAATGGTGACCATCATCCAAAATGCATTCTCCTCCTCCATGAACAGCAGCAGGCAGGCTACAATCACCCCGGTGCCCTGGCAGTACCCAATGTCCGGGAATAGCCACGCAATGCCGCGCAAAATGCGTCGCAATCGTGGTATGCCCGTGCCATTCGGATGACTAAAGCACGCGTTTGTCGGCAATATGCGGAGCAGATCCTTCTCAATTTGCTTCGATGTCATTAGCTGATCGTTGCTAGAAGCTAAATTAAACATATGTTCAGTAATGTTTTCTTAATAGATCAATTGCACAGCTCACCCTTGACAATGTCGTGATAGCTGGTCTCGCTTTTTTGCTTCTTGGACAGCGCACCGGAGAGACGCATCCACATCTGAGGGCGCAGACTGTGTGGAATGCCGTTCTGCACCATTTTGCGCAGTTTCTCTGTGCGCTGCAGCAGCAGCTCAACATGTTCCCAGCTCAGTTCGGTGGCCTCCTTGTTGTGGGCAAACTCCAGGTGTGCTATCCACTGCAGGCGTTGCTGTGCATCCTCCATAAAGGGTATGCTGAGCAATTTATTTGAGCTCTGCTCGGGGCCATCCTCCTCCTCGACGCGAAAACCGAACTCATCGAACCGGTAATCGGGTTGATCGTTGGGCCCGTTGACTGCTGCCAGCTCCGATTCGCCACCCAGCTTGGCCAGTATCTCCTGTGGCCACATCGACGGCGTTAAGGCCGAGAAAGGACCGCCTGGATTTGGACGCAGGCCATCGGCAACGCTCAGTTCCTCCATCATGGGTGGCAATTCAACCATATCGTCTTCCGAGCTCAACGTCTGCAATTTACGCTGTGTTGGCGGCGTGCAAAATCATCAATTTTAATTAGTCTGATAAGCAATCTATCATCTCAATTAAGTTCGTTACCGTATGTTCTTCACGGCCCACGTAACCCTCGTGGTCGCGGCCGAATATGCTTCTGGCCATGTCCATATTTCCAAGCAGCTAATTGTTCGTGCGCTTGAACATTAAATTAACTAAACATATAGGTTTATTTGATTGATTTTGACGTAAAACTTAATTGTTTTTCTCTACTTCCACTGCATTGTTTCTAACTATTTGTCAGCTTTCGCTCACTGTCAGCTGTTCGATGAATTCGCTATGTTAGTACTGGTTTATCGATGTATCGCACTCACATTGTGCTGAATAGCAGCCCGCTGTTAATAACAGTTTAGTTAAATGTTGCGTCGAATGCAAGTAACATATGTTGCGATATCAGCTGATTGAGTGTTGTACGTTGACTATTTGCTTTGTGCTTGTCTCAAATGAAAATAAACTATTAAAAAAGTAAAATTAGAATGCAGATAAAGCCAATAATAACATGTGAGTATTGGAGTTGTAAATCAACGCCTCTGTTAGATTATTAAAATATGCATATTTGCAGATTCTGGCTCATTTCCACTTTTTCGATCGCTCGAATCGCAAATCCTCAATGCGATTCCTTTGGACACCTGCGAGTGGCGACGCACTTTTCAACGGCCAACAAAACATGTTCGCCTGGAGGCTCAAACCCAGCAGTTCAGCGTGGAGCCACTGGAGCGCTATAAACAGGGCGATTGGAGTATTTTGGAACATCCCATATTGCATATCTTTGTCACGGAGTGCAATGTGAGTTTGAAGGGGGTGGATAAATGTATAATATTATTATATTTTTTGTACATCATTTGTGTCTTTAGGACATTGACACATACAAGGCTACGATAAGGGAGGAAATTGATGGCTGGCTGAAATTGTTGACCAGCTATGGCATCTCCGATTGGATGATTTTGTTGGTGGAAACGCTGGATATGCGCAAGACGAAGAATTTGCTACCTCGTACCACTGTGCTGGATAAGATCCGCTTAGATTTCGGCAGCAAGAATGATGATCGCTGCATTTCCGTGCTGAACCCAGCGAAATTCGAGCAGAAATCAACGGAATCCTTTCGCTGTTTGGTGCAACGCATACGCTTCCTGATGCTCACCAGCTACAATCGGAACATTGCCAAGTACGAGGAGCTTATACGTGGCAAGCGGGAGAAACGCAATCAGGATGATTGGGACTTTCGTCAGTATTTCTTTATGCAGGAGGATTTGGCACTGATATTCGAGAAACTAGAGCTGCCCACCGAGGCGCTAATACAATACGATGAACTGGACGCCATGTTCTCGCAGTTCATCACGCACACGGGCTTCAATAAGAAGCAACAGTGGCTGGCGTACTTTAAGCGTCCGCTCAGCGCTTTTCATGGCATCTGCCTGAGTCGCGTGGACAAGTTTGAGATGCGCCAGAAGATACGGAACGAGGGTGTCTCGCTGCTGGAGTTCCGTAACTATTTATTTGAGCGTCAGGCGTATCTGCTGCTTACGCGCAACGATATACCGGAGATTGCCAAGCGGCTGTTGGGCTTCCTATTCTCCACGTTGCGCGAAGTGGAGTACATCAAGCTGGACTGCCAGGAGGGCGCGCTGTGCTGCTGGGAGTTTGTGTGCGCCTTGGAAGTGCTGCAACTATGCGAACAGGCCATGGAACCCAACGAGGTAACCTGCTTCCAGCACTGTGCACCGATTTGGAACCTGGCCAAGGACAAGCTCTACGAACTGGGCAAGCTCTGCGGCCTGTTGCCGGGCTGCACGCCCAGTTCCGAGCAGCTGCACATTGTGGTGCAGCTCTCCTCGGGCATTGGCGATGCACCGCCGCAGCAGCAGTTTCTGCAGGCGATGCCGCAACTGCGCGACCGTTCGCCCAATCGCAAGCCCAAATTGTCGGCGGCGCAACAGCTGAAGGAGGCTCTGGGCTCGAATCAGACATTCCAGAAGCTCTATCTGGAGCTGGCCGAGCTGGCCATTAGCACGTACAAGCACGTGACGCGTTTGCGCTCGGCGCGTCTGGTTGGACTCGATTTGGGCAAATTCTATTGCGCTTTGAATGAGCCACACAAGGCGGTCGGGTTTTTCACGGATTTGCTGCGTGAACTGAAAGCCGAGAACTGGCACATGCTCAGCTCGCAGACGCTGCTGGAGCTGGCCAACTGCTATCGCAAAATGGGCGACTCTTTGGCCTACACAAAAACCTGCAGCTCCATCTCCTGCTGCGCTGAGCTGGAGACGCTTGTGCGCACCTTTTACTTTGATGAGTTCCTCAAGTCGCTGAAAACACTGACAACCACGCTGTCGGCACAGCCATCCATTGAGAACGCCAACTACTGTGTGCTGGAGGATCATTTTCGCATCCTGGACATCGAAGTGCTCAACACGAAGCCCATCATACAAGATGATCGTTTGGTGGTGCAGCTAAAGGTGGAAAGCTTGTATCCGCGTGAGATTGTGGCCGAGTCTATCAAACTGTGTTATGAGCTGCATGTGGCGCTCGAATTAGAGGCCGCCATGCAAGATGTTTCTCTGGCGGCTTCACCGCACCGGGAGTGTGCATCGCGGCTGAAGGTGTCATTGCAGTTGTTCCACAAGCAGGACAGTACGCTCAACAGCGCCTCGGTGGTCTGCGATACGCCCAAGACAAAGCAGCCGGTGAGACGCACCAGCAGCACCAAGCGCAAGCTCTCGCCCAGCGTGCAAGCGGATTTCACAAACGTTGTGCAGACCGAGAATATTGCCCTGCAGCCGGGCATCAATCTCGTTGAGCTAAGGGGCAAGGCGACGCGCGTCGGACGATGGCATTTTAAGCAACTGTGCCTGAGCATGTCCAGCCTGGAGTTCCTCTCGGAGCAGCTGCCGTCGAGCGTGCAGTTGCCCATCTTTGAGATATGCACCAAGCCAGCGAGCGCCTCGCTGGAGTTTAAGACGCTCATTGCGGGCATTGCGCAGCCCATTAATTTGCATGTGGCCGGCGGCAGTTTCATCTTTCCAGCCGATGCGAAGATCACGTTGCGCTGCTCCAAGAATCTGCGCATACGGCAAGCACTGGAGCCGAGTGCGCCGGGCAGTGACAACGATGCCACCTTTGAGAATGTGCTGCTGGTGCCGCTGTTGCATTTTAAATCGTTCGAGGAGCGTAGCCTGCCGCTGGAGGTGCTGACCGATATGCCGGGTCGCAAAATGGCCAAGCATCACATAACGCTCAGCTGTCCCTGGTCGCGCAACGACCTCCCAATTCCGATTGAGTTCCAGCCCGCCATGGAGGCCACTTGCCGGCTGCACACGTGCGGCACGCAAAAGTTCCTGCAGGTGATTATTAAGGGTCTGGACGGGCGGCTGCTGCTGCAGCATGCCAAGGTTAAGTGTGATGTGCCCGGCGTGCGTCTGTTGGATCTCAATCCCGAGTCGGAGGAACCAATTGTAAGACTAACTAAAATTAAACTTATGATCGGAGTTAAAAGTTTGCCACTTGCAGGAAATTTACAAATCCTTGACGGTCACCTATCTCTATGAGATACAAGTGGAGCCGCTGAAAACGGAGCATGAGCTGCCCATTGTCAAGGTGCATTTTGTGGTCAAATATGCGACTCTGGCACAGCCGCAGGTCTGGCGCAATTATGGCTGTGCCTTCGACCTGGTCGACTATTCAACGCTCTTCAAGCTGCAGGCACAGCTGGAGCCGAACGAACTGTGCCGCCTGCGCACCGTTTGCAATTTGAATCTGAAGATTACCAAGATCAATGAGAATCCATATATGGATCTCATGTACGAGGTGCTCAATGATCAGAATCTATGGGCCGTCTGTGGGCGTTCCGCTGGTGAGTCGTCGTCGGTCCATTTTATCTGAATTTTACATTTGCTTTTTATTTAATTCTAATTTCTTGACACATGATATACACTTTTTAAATGCATATTAAGACATGGGTAAGTTTTTGGTTTATGAACACACGTAGTTGCACCCAATTGGGCCAATTGAGCCACATTAACCTTAGTACTTAATAATGATAGAGACGTCTACAAGCTTACAGTAAATATCCATTCAAATTCAGTTTTTTGAAATACCTAATGTCACTGAATTCCTAAGCTTTGATCTTGCTTGTTTTGAACATCTATGAATACATTAAAACAATTCCATTTATAATTCTTAACAAATTATATTTTACTGACTTGCATATTTTAAATTGTAAAGTATATCTTTTGGCAGATTTTCATCAATGCCTTTAGGGTCGGAATTAAAAATTGTAGGGTCTAAATGATGCAAGTTGTAAAATTCAAATCGTGCGATTCAGTCGCTTACTTACATTAAATTAAAAATAAGGATTTTCAAACTTTTTAAGTATTTTTTTAAGCAACTATTTGTTTTGAAATATATGGTTAAATTTTATGGTACATTGGATTAATATCAATATTACTATGTAAGTTTCTAGACGTTTTCTACAGTAGTGCACTAGAACTTCGGACTCCCGAAACGCGCTTTCCAAGTAGTTAGGCATTTAATTGGCGTATTTAAAACACAAACAAATTTCTGCTTATATCATATTTGGATTATCACCCTTTCACTTTAACGAATCACGCTTGATAATCTTGCAGGCGTTGTATCAATGAAGGATGTGGACAGTCACTCTATATCGCTGGATGTTATGCCCCTCAGTACTGGGTTTCTGCCTATGCCCAGCATACGCCTGTCCAAGTACACGGCTGGGGGCAAGAATAAAGCCGATGCGCACTCCAAGGTGCATCCGTTTCCGCCTGGCCAGGTCTACAACTCTACCAAGAGCATGCAGATCCATGTCATAGCGAGTGTCAGCGGGGAACAGTAAACAGCCAAATTTATATAGCCAAGTATTATTTATTGCATTAAGCTCTGAATTGTTAACTAGCCTAACAAAATATACAGATCTAAAGACTCTTCTTGAAATGCAGTCTCTCTCTGGACTTAAGTTCGTTGGCCAGCTTGGCCAGTTGTTGTTGCTCCACGCGGTAAAAATGCCAGTCTTCTGTTTTAGTTAAATTCGTTGCGCCCAGATGATCGTAGAACTCGCGCGCCGGATTCCAGCTGAGCACATGGAAGTCTAATCTCCGGCAGCCAAGCTTAACCGCAATGGCGGCCACTTCGCGAAAGATGCGCGCACCGGCGCCGTGTTTGCGATGGGCCGGACGGACATAGACGTCCTCGAGAAACAGTGAACGTCCCTGCCAGGTGGAGTACGAGTTGAAGCAGATCGCATAGCCAATGCTGGCGCTGTTGAGAAGAAATGTTGAAATTTGTAGTTTCCAATCTTATCGAAATATGCCTGATAAGCTGCCGAGCGCAAATGTTTGCCAAACAGAATTGTTATTTGGCCGACACGGAAATTGTTTGGCCAGCAAATATTTGCCCAATGTCTTTAAATTTGACGCCTAGCTTTCTAATGAGCTCGGCGCTCTTATCAACTGTTTGTCACATTTACTTTGTGGCATTGTCTGTGAGCACATAGATTTGACAATATTCGGGTCCGCCATCCAGGCCCGCATCGCGTATCAGATCTGCGTGTGGGAACCAATCAACAAGGTGACGAATTTGCTTTGGATCTCTACTCACCCTGCTCGCTCAGCTGGGGACCTTCGCTCATGCGCTCAAAATCAGCTAGTTCCTTGGGAGAAGTTCACTTGCATTAACAATGTTAATTATAGTTATAAGAATGAAATATATTAGACTATTTGAATGTTAATCTCCTACCTGTATCATTTCTTGCACTGCTTTTATATCCCCTTTCTCAGCTCGACGAAACGTAAATTGATCTTTTTGCGACATTTTGCTGTAACTTGCGAGTCTGATTCGTAACGTGGCTCAATTTAAACTAATCAGCTTCTAATATTCGTTTTTGTTTGCTTATCTAAAACTCAGAGGGTGCCGGCCTTATCATATGTTTATATATGTTAGCTACAACTAGATTCATCGTGTTTAGGGCTGTCGAGTCTTGCAAATGTTTCAGCTCATGGAACTAGTTCCAGATATAGAAACTAAATACAAGACGCTGCAAAAACAATTATAGAAAATTATGTAAATATTATTAGAATTAGAAAACACACAATTTTGGAAAAGATTATAGAAGCGATATTGCACACGATTTAAAAGAGCCTTGATTAAATTGATTTATTGCAAAATAATCTATTTAAATATAAATCACTTACATTTTTAAAATATTCAAATAAAAGAGTAAAAAGCAGGTTCGAATAAAATAATATAATAATTTGTTTGTTCCAGCCTTTGTTTAAAATAAGAATAATCTATTATATATAAAAAAGTAAAACCTTTTAATTTTGTTTATGTTATTTTGTATATTAAGGGGCAAAATATCTTCTAGTAAATTCTTACTAATAGTGCTTCTGCGCTTATGCAAAATACATTTTGTAGTTGATATTTTCCAAAGTACATAGATTAAACCAAGCCATTTAAAACTATTATGGTTCGTTCGGGTTTAGGTTTGGCGGATATATGCAACTGGTTTAGTGAAATGTTTGGTTCACCCAATGTAAAAGTATTGGTGTTCCAGTGTCAAACTATTTTAGTTCACAATTGGTTTATTTTTAAAAGAACAATTATCTAAATCAATGACAAAATTCAAATAAATAAATTTAGTAATTGTATAACTTGTATAATTTTCTCATATTTATTTGTTTCATTTTGTAAGTTTGTTTTTTTTAGTTATGATCACCCTTTTGAGATTTTATGCAATATCTAAATTACACAGATATATACGAATCACAATGGTTCAATAAATTCAATACAGATTCTACAAATAACTAACAACTTAAAACTATATTTAATACAAAACCGCACAGGGTTAAAAAAAAATTTTTTTTACTTTAAAATAATTATAATTTATTGTAGGCAGTTGTAAGCTCTACAAATGTTGAATAGTTAAAAAAATGTATAGTTAAGGTATATTTTTTAAATTTTAATATAGAGACTTTTGTTGTTCAGCGGAATCGAAACGTTTATCGTATATGTAAGTGTAAAAAATACATTTTAAAAGTCATAATACTATTCGAATCCATTTGACTTTATGCTTTAGATGCTTCACGCTCTTCGCAGAACTTGCCGCCCAAGTCTTATCAGTAGTCGAACACTATGGCCTGGGAGCTCGGCTTGTAAACACAAATGACCCCTTACCAAACATGCAAACGCATTTTTTTTCTTATTATTTTTCAATTTTTTCTATATTTTTTTCAGTAGGTATGGGTTTGATTTTCCATATTGCTGTTGTGTATTTGATTTTATTTCTGAAATCTGTGCCTATCTCATGCGGCACCGTCACGATGATGCGGCTAAAGATTGTGCGTATATAGATCCATATACATATGTGTGTATGTATATTTATGTGTCTATATAGTATATACTCGAGTGTGGATGTGTCCATTGCTGGGTTATTTATGTCGTCAATGCGACCCGATCTTAAAACTATCCTCAGCCCGAGCGCATTTTTCAATTTCTTTTGTATTTTCCAACAGTATTGTTGTCGTTGTTGTTGTTGGAGTTCGGCTTATCTGGTTGGTGTTTCGCTTATTGTAATTCCCGCTTTTAATTCCTTTTAAATGGTCATTAATATTTTATATTTAAATTAAATTATCGCTAGCACGTTCAATGCGCGGCGACCAAAAACAAAAACAATGCCAACCAAAACAAAAGAACAGCAAAGCCAATGCTGATAATCCCGGACGCCGAGTTCGCCCCGGGAGCAGCCATGTTGGGTCCGTATTCATGTGCTTGCCAGTGGTCTCCGCCTGGTAGATGTGCATATGTGTGACCTTTACGCTACTCGAGTCTGGAGTCTGGAGTTTAGCTCGCGGCTTTATCTTTTGCTTCTTCCGGGCTTTGCATGGGTGTCGCTGGTGCTGAGCCCGCTCGGTCCGATAGGGCCACACCCACACATTATTATCGGCTTAGGATCCGGGCCCTTTCTCTCTCTGGTCGACGACGGCGCCTGCCTAAAGTTTCCTCATGCAGGTTGTTTACCTTCTTATCTGACTTTTCTGCCATTGTTTGACAGTCTCGGCTACTCGTTGCCTCTTATCAGAGTTTGCAATATGTTGCTTGTGTATATTGTTTTTCCTTTTCATTTTTTTTATCATTTGCTGTGACGTCACAGCGCCCGGGGTTTTGTTTTCAATAGAAGGTTTCCTTGCACGTTTCTCATATCGTGTTATTGACTGCGTTATCTTATTTGGTTTTTGGTTTGTTTTCATTCTTATTTTGTTCTCTCTGATTGACTCTTTTATTTATTTATTTACTTTTATTTTTGACTTTATTATTTATAAATATTATGAAAAATATTTTCGACCCTCCATATATTGTTCATTATAAATTTGGAGTATTTTCATTTACTGTTTCTGTTTCCGTAACGTTATTTTTTTATGTTAAATATTCTAAGGAGATTTTAAAATCTAGGATCCTGGTTCGAGTACCAGGCTAGCGCGTGGCTATTATATTGTCTAGCTAAAGGCAATATTATTTATATACATATATACTTACATATGTGTAAATATACCTTAACAGTTTAAAAACAATAAAACAAACAATACAATATAATTGGACTGGAGTGATATAATAAAAGTTATTTAGGTAATTTAAATTATTACTAAAGGTCGAACAAGATTTTGTTTTAAATTATTATTGATACTATTATTTCATTATTTACCTCGTTCAAATTGGAATGGATGCTTATAATCTTTTGGATTTTTTTTGTTTTACATGAACATCTTAGATAGTGGTAATCAGTGTTGGCGGTGTTTCCCAAGTTTCCGTTGTCATCGTCACCAAAACCAAACCTTTCCAACCGTATAGAAATATTGATAAGGATATATGGGCACAATCGCGCATACATATGTATGTATGTGTATTACTTATATACGGAGAGACATACAGTTGGTCCGATAAGTATAGTCGCGCGACCGACGCGTGATGCAACTTAATCAAATCGGTTTTGGTCTCCGGGCCTCTTGCTCTCTCCCGCTCCCGCTTTCGCTCTCTTTTCTCTCTCTCTGGTTTTCTCTGGCGTCAGTGGGGCTGGGTGGGCACGGTGCCGGCTCAGATAGCCATATCTTGCGACCGCCGGTCGTCCAATCGGAGAGGCAGCCAAACTACATACACCGGCTAGGAAACGGGAACGGGGAACGAGTTCGACCGTTTCTCCGATAATAAAGTAGCTACCGAGCTGACGAGCGTTACTCATTGGGTGTTGTTTACTGTTGCTTGTTTTTGTTGTTATTGTTGTTGTTGTTGTGTGTTGCGTTTTTGAAAAGGTGATATGAAATGTGCTCTGATAAGTTTTAATCAAGAATATTTTACTCGTATTGCTTTGGTGGAACTGGGGTCTCAGTCTCACGAGTAGCATTTGAAAAGTTGTAGTAGTAAGTCGCCGCTCGGATCGCTTCAGCTCGGATCGGTCGGACAGATGCGGGTGCCGTGTTCCGTTTTCCGTTTACCGTCTCCCGTGTCCGGTTTCCTGTGGGCCGTGCCGGGTGATAATCACGGCGATTTCTGGTGGGCGTGCAACAATGTAAAAATTTTTAACACGAAAACGAAAATCGATATTGGAAAATTGTTGCGCCGGCGCATGGAAAATCCTTTGGCAAAAATATTTAACCACAAACGTGACGGAGTTTAAACAACAGCCAAGGGGCGCCCGGAATCCCCGAAAGAGTTGCCAACCCGCCGTGACAGCCTCTGTGACACATTTATGCGGTCGCATAAACAAGGTTAACGCCTACGAAATCTCGAACGATCCGCAGCACAGCAACGCACAAACAAATTACAAATTTAACGCTTGCTTAACACTCGAGCCAGCCAGCGAGTGTGAATGCCAGATGCCCAGTCTCCGGTCTCCTCATCACACCATAGACCACATGTGTCTAGTCAAACGCCCCTCATAATGAGCGCTACGGATCTCAACCTAACCGTGGATTACTATCCAATGATCGAGTTATTCCCGAGCAGCCTTTGCACGCGTCACAATGACTCACGTATTCCGTTAGCTGTATCTCAGTGTGAGTATTCCGATGGGTTTGAGTGTACAATGTTCTATACTATGGACCTGAGCAAATGTGGGCTCAACATCAATAAACGTCTTGCGTAATATGATACTTATATTTTGAGATGTTTTTTTTAACATTTTTTTATATATATAATATTATTTATACTATAGACTTGAGCAAATGTAATATATCACTTTTTTCCAGTAACTCTTTTATATATATAAATAATTGATTATGTTGTCGTACGATGCTGTTAACTGTCACAGAAAGCTGCTATGAAAAGCAAGTAAAGTTAGAGATTGAAAGTCCCAGAATTAGGCTTTCTTTTTAGTTGTTTATATACATTTGTCTTATAACGTAACATATGAAAACTTTATATAAACATCTCTGTATCTTATGATCTTTATCTAAGCCATGACAAATATTCCTCGCAAGCCGTTTTAATCTCAAGCACAACTCATAACGTTTTATTTAGAAATTTTAGGAACATTTCCTGTTTGAATATTCTTAAATTAAGTATATTTCATTCTTGATTTCGCCCATTCGTATCTTCTTGAATTCAGTATAAAATACTTATTACAAAGCGTTCTTTATTGAGAATTGTTTTTGCGTTTTCAAACTATTGTGAGATTATATATAAGTTGCTGGAAATATGAATTGTGTCGTCGTCTATATTTAGATTTATTTGTTTTCTAAAGCTTACCTCATAACATTCATATTATGTTTTATATAATATATGAAAGCGTTTATGCAGGTGTTATTATTTAAAACAATTTTTGCTAAGGTTCTAGTAGAAGCTCTTCCTGTTGGAAGGTTCGTAGTTAATTGGTCGGGCAAGAATTACCTACTATATAGTATATGTATGTATATAAGTATGTAATTTTACAAGTAATTATATACTCCATGCACTAAGTAACTATGAGTAGATGAATGCATATTTGAAAACAAGAATTATGACGATCACATGAAACCAGCATGACGAACGACGAACCCAAAAGCACAGCTCGGAATTTTCTGAACGTTGTTATGGGTAAGGCTAAAGGCGGAGGCGTTTGCGCTGGAACGGATGCGGGGGTAGCGGCTGCATTGCGTATGGGATTGGGGCTAGGGGTTGGGGCAGACGCGCTGTACACGGTCGTTGTCAGTGAACAAGTGCTCCATATACATATGTACATGTATGTATGAGTGTAGGAGTAAATATATTAAATACAAATGTACCCATGGCAGAGCTGCGACCATAGCAAAAACTGCGGTCCCTCGACTTGAACGTATGTATATTTGTATATTACAAAAAGTGTATATGTATGTATGTATGTGGGGCTGTTTGTATGCGGTCGACGGGCAATGACGGCCTTATCAATAGGCCCCTACAGTAAAAGCAACAACAGTAAAGCGTACATTATATGAACTGAAAAAAATAAGAAAATAAAAAAATATATATGTATATTGAAGAAAAAAATAAACGACGTTGCTGCGTCGCCTCAGAAGAATTTGAAAACAAAAGAAATATATGTAAGAAATATAAATATGTGCACATTTGAATTTGAATATGTGAGTTAATAACTATATATATATATATATATATATACTATAGTGCTTCTTTGATTTTTTATATGCTCACAGCCTAAACTTTGGCAGGAAGTTTCAACTATATCGCACACATATTTATAAATATATAAATATATTATAAATATATATATATATACATATATGTATATACATGTATGTAGATGTAATATAATTCACATACATACTTGCAATTGTTGTTCAACAGTAATTTTCCAGAGAAAATGAGTTTTGCTAGTTGGACAACTAGAAAGCCAAATGAATTTCGCCTTATATCTATCTGTTGATCTGTTTTGATTTCGAAACCCGGGCCCGGATCAACTCTTGAACTCTATGTAAATAGCAACACGTGCAGGTCGCTGATGACATATTCTTGTAAAATGCATCGCAAACAGAAGAGCCGCATAAAATACGTTTGTTTAAGAACAATGGAAGAAACCGCGACAACAAATACCGCAAAAAAAAGAGCACCTAAACCGAAACCAAATCACGGAAACACAATTTACATGGCGTACACACAGGAACCGAGACACATGTTCGTGTACACACTTAAATTAAACATTAAAAGAACAAAATTGTAGCGTATTAAAGGAATTTTGTGAAATTCCGAAAAGACAAACAAACAGCAAACAAACAACGCCAGAGACAAGATACAAAAATACAAAGATCCATTTCTGGCCGCGTGTATTTGTCTTGATTGCCACAAGCACAAGCATAGAGCACTTAATGCCACAATTCGAGCCAATATCTAGGATCCATGCAAACTAGACACAGACCCACAGCCATACCCAGACCGCACCTACTACGCTGGACTGCTCTATTTGGAGACACCGGGATCGTCATCGTTGTCATTGACAGCGCGTGTCTCTGGACTTGTTTTGAGTACCTGTTGGACTCTACCTGTTCGTAATGTGTTTAACAGGATATGACCAAGACATTGACGCGCTGACGAAGACACAGACCCCGGTCCGGTGCCAGTGCCAGACAACGTCCATTGTGTACCGAGTTTAATTACCCAACCTTACTTACTTTCACTGCCAAATGGTAGTCGCATGTTTGCCGCATAAAAATTAATGAGTTTGGGTTGCGTTATTGGACCATTCTTCTTCTTATTTCTTTTTCGGTTTTCATTCATAAATTTGTGAGGGAAATTCCCGACTGCGGATGAATGAATTCTCTCTAGTTACCTTACACTTAACTAATTGGTTTTTAATGTGGAAATTTCTAAAAGTATGCTATAAATATACGGCACGTGGTCAAAAAGTGACCATTTTCGACAAGGCGAATATGGTAATAAAAATTAGTACCCAAATACATAAATCTAAATATTTTTTAAATAAATTTTATTTTGTATTTTTAACAATTTAAGTTGACTATATTTATAATTAACTCTATGTATTCAGGGAAAAACATCTAGAATTGTCTCCTCATACGTTTTTAAGTTTATTTATAAAAAAGGTTTTTTATATTTAAAATGGTAAAAGCGATTTCAAATTCGACCAAGGTAAAATTTCTTAACTAGATACGAAATACTTACTGCAAAAATATTTTCTATAAGTCCAAAATACCAATTTATCTAAAAAAAAAACCAATTTACGGAGTTTTTGGTGAGTGCCTAAATTGTAAAATAAACTTAGGAAATGGGCGCCTTACGCACAAGGCCTTATAAGCCCCGTTTACTTAAGCAATTTTTAAGTGCATGCGTAAATTGCTTTTTGAATAAGAATTTCGGGAAATATTTAAAATTAAAAAAAATGAAAAAAATTAAAAACAAATATTTATATTCGGATGTTTTAGATTAAATTCGACTGCAGACATTGGTCGGGTATTTCCATACTTCGCCATAGAACCATGTTTAAGATGATAAGATTTCGCTCAAAGCATTCTTGAAATTAGCTCGGAATTTGCTGGTTTTGCTGTGTTTTTGAAAAACAATCAACGTCTTATTATAAAACCTTAAGTTTGCATTAATTCTTCCTAAGTAAGAATTATATAAAAGTCTGATCTGAATTTTCAAATACATATGATATGAGCCTAATGAAACTCGCGATCGGTGAGTTTTATTAATTTCACTTGAAAAACATACCAGTTGTTTATGTAAAACTTTAGTTGTTATTAAATTTTGTTAAAAAGAATTTATAAAAACAAGAAAATTTGACAGAGGTATATTCAGACAACTCTGATTCTTAAACTAAACTGCAAGGAAACCAAATTTAACCTTCGAAAAAATTTGTATATAAATATAATTTTTTTTTTGATACCAGTTTATTTCATCTTACTTTTATTATATTCTTTTCAATTATTAATATACATAGCCGTCCTAATGAGTATGAATTTAACATTATTGTAATAATTTTTATGTATTTTTATTTTGTAAGTCCGCTTAACATACAAGTCCTCCTTATAAATAGATTTATAATGAAATTTGTCAGTCAATTTTTCACTATTCAACAGGTAAATGAACATTAAACGGATATTTGGCTAAAAAACCACAATATTACCAGTGATTAAAGTAGACGCCCTAATTAGACAGCGCCAGGTACTGAATAAAAACGAAATATGTATTCAAAAAATATATAACCCAACAAAGGAACAAACATTATTTTGCTTGACGCTGTCAGCGTCAGCGAAAACAGATTTATGACCATTTTGTTTATTTGCTTTGGGATGGAACATGCACGTCGAGAGAAGAAGAGAGGGTGCCTACACCCCTAGACCTAGACCCAGACCTTCGAGCCATAGCCCGAACCCAACTGCAGCTCGTGCGCTCGGTCACGAATAACAAACAACAATTGGCCGATATGCCGGTGACGTCCTTTTTCTTGTCATGATCAATTTTGATCCTGTCGGCGCGTGTTTCGATTTTCTGTTTACCTTTCAACAAATTGCCCGCTGGCTCGCTTACCTGGCCAAAATATTCTACCTGATTCCGCTTGATCGGGCCAGCCCTTGGCAATGGCCGCCTCAGCCCGTTGCCCGATTTACGCTGATCAGTTGGTTTGATCGTGGCTTTTCGACAGTTTTAATATGACGTCTATTTAAATAGGTTCAAGTGCTGTTTACTTTACCTGTGGGAAAAACTCCTCACCTCGAAATGTGCATCAAATATGCGTGTGTGTGTCCAAGAAATATTGCATAAAGTTACTCGGGTCTTGGGCAGAAATGTTTATTTGGATTTGATGACGAGCTCAGGCGCATGTGGCGTTTCACTTGGACTTTGCTTGTTTGTATTAAAAATTAGCTAAGTATATTGGGTAATTTGTAAAATTTTGGGTTCTAAGCGGATGTCTTCAATGGTCTTCAATAACTGTTGAAATGTTTGGCAACCATGTGGGAGCCAGAGACCAGAGAGATCTGAAGCAAAAAGTAAAAAAGGAAGAAAGACATAAGATGTTAATGATCATTGAAAATATATAATATATTTTTATATATTTATTTAAGTATAATTTTATTTAATTTTTAAAGTTTCTTTAATAAAATATATTTTACCTTTGACTGAAATTATTTTGAAAAAAGAAACAAAAAATTCTTTAAAAAAATACATTTACTTAAGCACTTTGTTTAAATATTCTCTGTTTATTTGCATTTTTAAATTTACCATCCACATAATAAATATACAAATGATACAATATTTTCGAAAAACTCTTGCTTTGTTTTTATTACTTATAATTATTAATGTTACTATTAGTATTTTATTCAATATTGTGATTATTATTTGAAGAAATATGCGAAAGATGAAAGAAAAACTAGAAAACCCATAGTTTAAAGAATTGAACTTCAGATATTCTTATCGCAATACGCCACAAACCAAAAAAGTGTTGTAATTAAAAAGAGTGTTAAAGACATGTTGTTACGGCTCGTAAAGTGGACCAGATAAAAGGCCAATTGTGCACTTACAGCACAGCAGCCGGCCAGACCGCAAGGCACTTGACTTGGAGCGCTTTAATTGATATTATCAAAAGCCATAAACCAGTAGAACTAATAGCCATCGTATTCCTACCAGATAACGATGCTGATAATAGTCGTGCATCTAAAGATCGGTGCGCTTAAAGCGAGTCATGCTCAAGTGCGAAATAGTATTGGGATATTCGATTACCAGGCAAGGATAATATTTATGAGGAGCCCGGGCAATGCTCGGAATATTAAAAATGCATAAATACATCAGCGTCGATGATATGTGAGATACGTTTCTTTTTTTTTTTGTTGGTTCGGTCTAGTTGACACTTGTTAGTGCCCAGGAAAACCCATTTCGGGCACCATAAATATGTCAAAATAATGTTAAGCCTTAGACTTAAGTGTGCGCCACGCATACAAATATATTTCTGGGATATATGCATGTACCGAGTCTCGTGGGATATATAAATATACGAATGTACTATATGTACACAATGTATTGCTGGCTTAATTTGAACCTCATCGAGGTTTTATATGCTGTGGTTATAAAAAACACATTATATGTGTTTCCAAGTTTTTTTTGTTTTTGTTTTTATAGTTTTTTCAGTTCCAGTTTTTTTTTGCCATAAACATGGGGCATCTGATATTTTAAAGATGGACTGCCCTACGCTACGGCCCGTTGCCAGTTGCAATTCAAGTGTGAAACGCAGCACCTACAACCAAATACACACACACACACACACTGGTATTATCCTTTAGGGATACTGCTCACAGGTCTGTAATAAATCACATCATTAGCATCTCGCACTTGTGCTGGCTGACATTTTCCACGGCTCATTGGTGATTTATGCATAATGCGTGGAAACTACTTCGCCCAGATTTGTTTGTTGACACGCACTCCTTTCAAGCTAGCCACAACCAACTGAGATTGCAGGAATATCAAACCCCAAGCCACACACACACACAACCACACACACTTGTTGAATTTCTAACCCTGACTTGTGCTTACAATTAACATAGAGCCTATTCTTTTTTGAGGTCATTTACCGTTATTAGCATTTGTACCCAATGCATTTTGTTTATAAGCCCTGTTCAATGTACGAAAAGTAAAAATTAAAAAAAAAACGGTAAGCGTCACCTTATCAGGCCAAACAAACCATGACGCTGCCAGTTGGATGTGCTGTGTGGGGTGTCTGGCAAAAGAGGGTGGGGTGGGGCAAAAGTTCTTGGTGTCTAGTGTGAGAACTTTCATCATGGCATGTGGGTACCTTTGTGAGTTGACAGCTAAAACAAAGAATGGCAACTGGTAGAAGGTCCAGTTTTTCATTTAAAGTACAAGTTTATTTTATAAAATTTGTAGTTTCCTTTTGAGGCAGTTTTTATACAAAATCAATAAACAATAAAACATATTGCACTCTGCCAATATTAGATAGTTTAATTTTAAAGAAGTATTATTGCGTTATGATCTATTTTGTATTCATAAAATATAATAATAATTTTAATAAATGTGGTTTGTAAGGTCTTTGAGAAAACATGTACAAGTTGGTGTCAAAGTTTAGAAAAAATACTTTGTTAACATATATACAACATATTGGCGCTTGGCGCTTAATATAGTTTAATAAATAAGATGGTATATTATAATCGCATGTGGTTATTGTTCAAAATTAGTTAATTTTAAATGGTTATCATTAGCGTAATTAAAGTGGAAATTGATTTGACGCAAGCTTCAGTTCATAGTTACAAACTGTAATTGCGGGTTTGAACCGGTTCGGCTCAATTGACTTGCAGGCTTGATCTGTGTATGCATTTTCTACATATATATATTTAACTGTTACAATCATGAAAATATTCCCGATTTTTGGAATAAACATGCTTGAAACGCGTGTTAAGAAATTTGTGACGTCCATGCAAGGTTAAGGTTAAAGTTCCATATAAATCACTGGCACATGCATACGACCACATTATTGAAAATGAAAATAAGTACATACAAATGTACATATTTTGTGTATTAATAAATTGAAAATTTGTTAATGAGGCAGAACGTTGTGGCAACCAAAAACGAAAAAAATTAATATATATGAAAAAAATACACATGGAAATAAGGTTACAGATACAAGTATGTATGTATATAGAAAACATACATATATAAAATGTAATAAGTATATAGACGCGTATAAGTCTTTTAAAGTGTAAACAAAAATCATACGTCGGCCTTTGGCATGTGTTTCAGCACTAGTGAGAGGCATCGAGATGGCGTTGCCTGCCAACTTTGCGATCTGTTCGTTATCAGTATCAAATATTTTAAATAATTGGTTTTTTTTTGTAATTTTTTTATTTTTATTAAAATAAGTATGATTTTTAAATTGCCACAGAGGTTAACTGAAATCAGAGACACGTCGTGCCCAATGAGCCGACGACCCACTTGAGAGTCGCCTACTTTTTAGTTGGGCATCGTAAAAATGTTGTCGAAATGTCCAAACAGATCGTTGGTGCCGCCTATTCAAATAACGATAAAAATGCTATTAAAATCTACAGGGCCTTCCGAGATCTTTTACGACTTTGCCTCGTCCTGGTTCAAATATAACAATTTTTTAATCAGCTATTAGAGCTATGCTCAAGTACGTAGACGCATTGTCGACATCCAAAAACAAAAAAATTAAATATTTTACGACTTTTTGAAAACATTTTGGCGCGTCGTCTCGGGAATTGGCGAAAGAAACCGGCGCAAGTGAAAGGCTCTCCGTCCGTGAAGTGTGCGGCTTTTCGACAATTTTATTTTCTCACGGCGCCTTTCACTCTGGCTCCAGCGCCAGAGCATGTCCTTGCCGCGGCCTATGAAATTCTACACGCGTCTCGTATGATACTCTACTTTATGGTTCTGTCTTGATGGGCATGAAAATGTTCCATAATACGCATGCTGTTTAAAATTTTTGAAAAATTTTACTTTCGATTCTCGCTCTTGTTCCACACATTATAATTTTACGCACAATTTAAAAGGGTTGCCATGAAGAGACTTCGATGTTATTAGCCAAATGGAAATAAATGACGAAATGCTGAGATATGTTTTTTTACCTCTGAGTACAAGTGCATTTTAAGTCCAAAAATTACTAGACCAATTTAGGGTTTTTCTATGATTTTGTAAGATCTCGCTGCTCTAAAAAACAATAGGTAACGTTAAAATTACTATCGCCAGACAAATTGGACAGATAAGTTGGACACTTGTCAAAGCTAAAAAAAATTTTCATAATTTTTTAAGTATTACAAACAAATTCTAAGGTATTTAAAATACATATACGCATAATGTATTAAACTGTAGAAGTCCGACATTATAAACTATTTTCACGATTTATTATGATTGTATGCAAGGATTTATGACAAGAAATGTTAATTTTACTCAGATATATTGTCAAGTTTGTTTTCAGTAAGGTTCTTAAGTATTTTAACACCGTGCCCTAGAAACATATTCATCTCGGTGTAGTGTGGAATGGGGATAATTACCGCCCTCTGAACTGTCCCCATCACTCTTCATTTCCTCTTTCGAGTCAGACTATTTTCTTAAAAGCTATCGTTATTTAAAACCTTATCTCTCTTATAAACTCAATCTATTTGTAATTACTTGCAATATTTACTTTATCTATAGATCATTCGGCACAAAAGTCATCGTTTGATTTTCTCTATTGGAAATAAATATTAAATTTCAACTATATTTTATTATGTATATTTTATTTAAATGTTTAACATAAGTTTTTATTTCATTAAATAATAAATTCATTTTAAAGCTTAAAGTTTGAAAACAATTAATCCCCGAAAGTAACAAAAAACTAGTAAAAGCTTAAAAGAATTCAACGAAAATGTTTAATACCAGAAATCCTCTAAAATGTGTCAAATACATAACATTTGAATCGAAACTTTGTTTAAATAGTGTTTGTTGAATGCATTTTGTTTACACATTTTTTAAAGATATTAAGATTAAATATATCATATTAGGAAGCAATTTAAGTTAAAACAGTCACAATATAGACAATGATCTGTGAAAACTTGTATAATTCGAGTTCTTAAATCTGTTTGTGAATATATATTATATTATTTAAATGTTGTACTTATACAATGTGGTATGGAATGCACTTACGTACGGATGTACATATGTACATGCAGGCATATATACATACTAACCGCAATTCACGCTGGCAACAGCCAACCACAACAACGACATTTAAAGCAATAACAACAACAATAGAGCTACACTTAAACATCACAATAACAAAATTGCCTTAGCAGGCCCGGCTTCGGCCTGCCTCCCTCTGTGCGCAGTTTGTTGAGAGTTTGAGAGGCGTTGCTTAAAACTGACGTGCCGTTGCGTGAGCGAGAGAGACAGAGGGAGGGCAATGACAAAGCGGCCTGCGGTACGGCGAATGTGCGATAAGGTCGGCTGCCTGCCGACAGCAGCAGGCAAACCAACAACAACGGCGATATTCGAAGAGAGCGCGCCCGAAAACAGTGAGCGGCAAAACGAGCTCCAAAAACGGAGAGAAAGAGAGGGAGAGAGAGAGAGTGAGTGAGAGTGTCAAAGTGAGCGCCAAGTGTAGTTTGTGATTGCTGTTTGTTGTTGTTGCTGTTTCGGCTGGTGCTGCTGTCGTTCCCGTTGATGTCGCGCGCAGGCGTTAGAAGCTGTACAGCAAACAGAAACATGCATAATTATTATGATTATAATATAACGGCATGTAGAGCAAAGGCAAAGTGCAAAGCACAGAATGTAATTGTATGAATGGAGGCAAAGCAAGTGTTGTGGGGAGAGCGCAAAAAGACGAGAGAGTTTGGGATGTTGGGATTTGCTTTTGTGCTTATTCCAACCATATACATGTATATGTGTGCATATGTATTTGAATTTCTGTAGTGGCGTTTTAAAAACACTTTTTTATATGATTTTTGTTCGTTTTGAAAATTAATCGTGTGCCAAGCTTCAGTTTGTGTGAAAAACGCGCCGGACTCGGACACGTACTTTAATCAGTGCGGATCATTTAGAACTTCTTGCCTAGAAAAGTGTCGACTAACTGAAAAAGCTCAGCTTAGCGCGGACTGTGTGGCGTGTACAGTGTGCGCTGGCTAACATGACCAAGACGAGCAAAGCTAAGGATAAGGACAAGAGCAGTGTAATGCCGCGTGCGCCAAACAATTTGCTAGCGAGTGCGGCCAAAATGAAGATCACCAAAGCGCTGGCGAATGCCAAGAAGTGCCCGCCAGGGCCAAAGAGCACGCCAGGCGACAAGGCAACAGGATCAAATGCAGGGGCAGGGATAGTTGTAGGGGCAACAACAGCAACCGCATTTAGTCAACCGCAACAGGCGGTGAAAGAGATGGCAACAGCGGCGAAGGAGAACGGCGAAAACGACAACGAGCAGCAACAAGCGAAAGCAGCGACGTCGGCGTCGCCGTCGTCGTCGCCGTTGTCGCCGCTTGCCACAGCGAATTTATCGTCGACATTCGAGTCGAAGGCTCAAACATCAGTTGCCAGCGAAACGGCGAAGCAAACGGTTAGCAGCGCAGCAACAACACCAAGAGCAACGACAGCAGCAGCAGCAGCAACAACAATTGTAAATTCCACGATCTTTGTTTATGATGACAACAACGTAAGGCAGCAGCCCGGCAGTTGTGACGTCACGAACAAATTACTTTCAGACGAGACGGCTAATAACAGTCTAGATAAAGTCAAGCCCAAAACAGAAAGCGAAACGAAGCTAGAGACAGCAGCAGCAGCAGCAGCGGCGGCAGCAACAACAGGCGATAAATATTACAAAATCGTTGATAAGTGCAAAAGTGAGATAAGTGATGAAAACACAACAACAACAGCAACAATTTTGCCGGCTGTAGTGATAAATAGTAATCAGCAAAGCGACGCCAGTGAAAGTGTTGACAACAAAATCAAAAGTGAAACAAACGAGCAAGAACAAACTGCAACAGCAGCAGCAGCAACAGCAACCGAATTGCCGCTGCATTATCGCGGCCTAAACAACTCGGTGATAATAGCCAACTATGCGCATCAGCAACAGCAGCAGCAGCAACAAGCACAGCAGCAGCACATCTATGAGCAGCAACAATTTCTGCAACAACAGCTGCTAAGCCAACAGCAGCAGCAGCAACAGGAGCAACATCAACAGCAGCAGCAACACGCCAGCTGGTTGGCCTACAACAATTGCCCCTACGATTTAACCAGCAACAGCACAGCAGCAGCAGCAGCAGTGGCGGCAGCAGCAGCTACTCAACAGGATAAAAGCGAGTTTTATGCCTTGGCTGCCTCACAGCAATTGCTGGCGCATTTTCCCTATCATCAGCCGCATTTGTACGAGCAGCAACATCAGCAACAACAGCAGCAGCACAGCGCCAACAGCAGCAACAGCAGCAGCAGCACGGATCCCATAATGCGTAACAATTTTGCGCTTTACGGCGTTTATGGCGGCGGCGGTGGCGGGGGAGGCGGCATTGGCAACGCTGTCGCGCCCAGCCCGCACGAGCAGCAGCAGTTGCAGCAACATGTTGCCGCTGTGGCAGCAGCAGCGGCCGCTGCCAATTCGGTAATTGCGCACACGACGCACACAACGACGCCCAACATCGACGAGGTCATCCAGGATACGCTGAAGGACGAGTGCTTCGACGAGAATCACAGCTCCAGCTATCACTTGCTGACCTCCGTCTCCGACCTCCAGGTGCTGAAGGAGGCCAATGCGGCCATTTACTCGTTGACGCAAGATCAGCTGTTGCAACAGCAACAGCAGCAACAGCATCATCTGCACCATCAACATCATCAGCATCAGCAGCATCTACAGCAGCATCAGCATCTTCACCAGCAGCATCACAACAATTCGGCCAGCTCGGTGGGCGGTGATTCGCCCTCCCCCTCGCACACGCTCGCCGCGCACGCCAGCGAGGTGGCAACCCTGCAGAGCTTCACCCAATTGACGAGTGCGCCGCCCAGCAGCGGACTGCACCGCGACAGCTACGGCAGCCTCTCGCCGGAGCAGCACGTCAGCTACTTTGGCACACAGCTCAGCCCAGTGCTTCAGGGCAGGTGAGTTACCCCCCCTTCCACTCGCTTCCCATTTTCTAAACGTAAGCCAAAATTAGCTCATTATAAGCTGGCGACTCGCACGTGCCTTTCGGCGAAAAACGCAGCGCCGCTTCGACGATTCGCACAACCAAAAGTCATGATCAACAATTGTTGCTGCTGTCGTCGGTTTCTGATTCATGTTATTTCTGTATACCCTATAAACCCTAAGGGGCTTATCTGACGGACGGACGGCCGCCTCTATAGATATAGTCTATAGAACTGGAGAAAATGAATTGAAATTTTTAACTTTAAATTTTTCTAAATTTTTTTAAATTTTTTTCTACCGAAAATAATATCGACAAAAATAGTTATAGATGATTATATATAGAGTCTTCTTTAACACACGCAGAATAAGTTTACAACTTTTTTTTATATCTTGTCCCATTTAAATAATTTCACTAAATATCGGTTTAAGGACTTGTTATTTACAGCTAGAGCTACCAAATGTTCAGTTTTTGTTGTAAAGCGAATATAGGTCTACAATAATTCACTTTTCGGAGACCTCCCCCAATTGACCCAAAACTTGGAATAAATTTAATTTAATAGGTTTAGAAGAAGTGGTAAGGAAGGATATTCGAATGGATGCCACGGCAGCTCACTGCTGGGTACAGGGTATCCACTAGTCGGGCACTTCCAACTAGAGCAGTCTTGTTTTTTGCATTTTGTTGTTGTTGCTTTTCCGACTTTGATTTTGTGTTACGTTTCTCTATACTCATCGCCACACTCATAGGTAATAACAACAACAGCACAAATGTCACAATTGTTGCATTTGTTGTCCATAGACTTCGCTCCAGACCCCCTACACTACTATAGCCAGACCAATACCAGTTCATATATATATTCATATAGCCATAGGCGACATTCGCTTATGGCATTCTCAGGTGGTTTGCATTATATATATATATATAAATATATATATGTATATATACATATATATAAGTATACATTATATAAATACAAATATGCATTCCGTTAGGCCGGCGAAAAATCTGTTCCATGTTGCATCTTTTTCTGTGGGGCGTCTCGCGACCAGGCAACTGCCTGCTTTAACTGACTGGAATGTTTTTCTACATTTGTTTTTATACAGTTGTTTTTGTTTTTTGTCATGCACATTTTCGCTTTGCTACGCAGAACTCTTGAACTGAATACATTCACACCCATACATACAAACGCGAAGACACACACACACACACACTCACACACATACATTTATGCCGTTAGTGGGGCAGGTTAAAACTATGACTATAGGGCCTAAACACTTTTGAACATTTTTATTTTTGTTTTATTAGAATTTTTAAAAAGACAATCAAAATTAAATAATAATTATTTTAATTTTACAAAAATTTTAACAGCTTGAGTATTGCGATAAATTGTCGACAACTTGAGAATTTTCGTTCAAATATGTTTCATAGTTTGGATTGTCTATTTATAAATAATTTTTATTTAACGTTGAAAATTTAAGTTTAAAATGGCTGAACTTGGATTCTTCATTGGTTGTTTTGTTTTTTAAATTTCATTTATATTTTTCATTACATTAAATTACATTATTTAAATGCAATAAAAATAAAATAAATATAATAAATAGTTTCCAATAACAACAATCATAAAATATTTGGTTGCGTCGATGATAAAAACGTTAAAGTATTCTCTTTTGACAAAAACTAAATTGTTGATAGAATTTTTCTTTAATATTTTTGTTTTAAAAATATCGCTTTTTCCAGAAACATTGTTCAGAAACAATATTGTTCATTGACAGCTACGTACATATTTAAGCTAATACAAATCAATACCAAGATTAAAAAAACTACGAGATCTGAAAAATAAACAAAAACTCAACAAATTTAAAATATCTAGAAAATATTTAATTATTGTGATCGAAAATTGTTAATCGATATTTTAATTTAATTCGAAAATTCTCTGTGAGGTTATTAAAAGCTTAAAACTTCTATAAAAAAACCAAAGATAGTTAATGTAGTCCATTGCTTGCAAACTTTTATTAAACTAATTTTGACATAATTCCCGATCTTTAACCGCGTTATTCGTAACCTTTAAACATGTTACATCATTGCCAAAGCCCTGAAAATTTCTTTATAAATTCAAACAATTTCTGGCATTATATGCCTTGTGGGAAGAGTCAGCAAGCTAAACCTTGATTACATGTGAAGTTGTCTTTTTGAATCACCTACCTTGGGCACGATCAAAATAAACAAACTCACAGTAAATGTTACTTTACTTTATTTTTATTTTTGCATGTATTTTTTACAAATTCGTTTACAATTTCGCATTGTGGGTATTCAGAGACGCGCCTTTCCTCCAGTCATTCAGTGCTTCCTCCCGAATATAAATCAAAACCTCAAACGCAAGCAAAATATTATAAACGTTCGCTCCGATTTCATAAACAAAAACAGAAAATAACATGCAGTGTGTGTGTTAATTGCGGGTATTAGTGACTTTGGGGCAGCAGTGCTGACTCATGAGACTGCCCCCAAGTTGCACACACACACACACGCACACACGTTCAAGTTTGTTTTCCCCCATATAATACATATATGCATGTCTAAGTCTCTGTATATGTCCCTGTCTCTGTCTAGTTGACTGAATCATAAATTGGGGGTGGTGAAAAACACACATGTTGGACTTTTGCCTAGTTGACTAACTGAGCCGGCGCGACGGCCCCGCAGAATGTGGCCAAAATAAGAAAAGGTAGTCATGCTGGTTAAGCTGTCGCTGCCGTGTAACACGTGTCCAAGTTTTGGGATGCGCACGTGCCACACACTCGAAATGTGTGGCATATGCCAAAGGGGGCATGACCCGCATTAGAAGGCAACAAACAACAATGCGAAAACGAAAACCTGAACTCAACAAATGCAACAAATATGCATTGAAAGCGCATTTTTCCCAACTTGTTCTGCATATTTGGTTGCAAACCCTCTATGTGTATGTGTGCGTGTGTGTGAGGAGGATACCGCCGGGCCCTGAGTGTAGCACCTAGGGCTCTGCCACTTGGACTTAGACTGGGTAATTTAAAGCTGCCTGGTGACATAGAAAACTTGTAACGAAATGACACAGCTTCAAAGCGAAAATAAAAAATACAAAAACATAAAAATAAATATAACAGTTGGCTCAACTTTTCAGGGTAGTCGCTGCCCTTTACTGAGTCAGCGTTATGCGCTGTTGGCTACTCTGGCGACGAGCCTCTAACAATCGGCGGTTAAAAAAAACGCTCCCTAGACCCGCACAATGTGCTCGCCGATTACCTTTCGGAGTTTTTATTTGTATTTTTATTTTTAATTTTAGTTTTATTACTGTTTTTTGTTTGTTTGGGCTAAACAGTATTTGTTTTTCGCATTTTAGCTTTTGTTTTCACAAGCCTTAATTGGAAAACGTGTTTTGCATACTTGCAATTACATGAAAATAGCAATAACAAAATGTACATAGCAATAATTGTACAATATGCACATATATGTATGATGTATATATAGGTTACTATATAAAGTCTCGTATACATATCAAATTTTACACTAATTGTCAATAAAGTTCGGCTTATGTTTTACAGTAAATGTATAGGCGTATTATGAAGGCATTATATACAATAATAAATTGCCTATTTCTGTTTTCAACGCTAAAGCCTTGTTTAGGCTTTGAAGTTTATACAAATAAATTGCCAATTTCTAGTTTCAACACGAAAGCTCTGTTTAAGCTTATATAAATATAAATTACCGGTTCTTAATTTGAAAACTTAATCTTTGTTTAGACTTTAAAGTTATTTTCATTAGAGCTGAAGTAATTTATATTGGACATTTATGCATTAAGAGCTCTCAAGAGCTGTGCAGTTTCTACAGTAGATATATTCTATATATTCGCTAAGCCTAAAAGACTTTGGCTAATGATTTATCAAATCAAATATCTCAAATTATGATTCTTGATTTTAATAACATTTAAAGAAAAATCTTTCTCTCACCCTCACTCTCTCTCTCTATTCAAATAATAACTGATTATTAAGCGTTGTATTCTTTATAATTATAAAGGATATTACTAGCTATTTTTGAAAATTATTCCAATTAGCTATTTTTAGGTATACAGAAGCTGTGCGGAATGCCCAATTATTTTTCTTAAATTTGGAATTGTTCATATTTAAATGTTGGGGCTTGAATGTGCTTTCGCCATTATATTGTTACCTCGAGTAGAGGTGTTTTTGTTTGATTAATATATACAATATGTATTATTCATGTATTAAATAATATGCTGTGCTCGCTTCTAATTAAGAACATTTTATTTCTAGAGCTAAAGCCTAATTTGCAAAAACAAATATTAAAAAAAATATAATAATTTCTATAGAACGATTGAAATTGTATTTTAAATATAATATAATTGAAATTGAATTATTTATTTAGTCCGAATACACTTCGATTCTTATATATTCAAAAGTGTGGCTTTGAAAACGCAAATTTCGGAATTATTTATCATCAGAAATGACTTATCTGTGTTTAATAGCTATAAACTTCACCTGCCTGTCACCCACTGCACCACAAAGCTTATTTTGCCACTCTCTTCAGTCAAATCTGCTTATCTGCTCTGCTCGCTGCTCGTCACTCGTTTAGTTTAAAACGCTCTGTGCCGGACGGACAGACCGGACGGAGTGCGGCTGGGTGACGAGCGCGAGTATGTGACTTTTGGTTGGTTTCTTGGGCAGAAACCAGAAGAAGATACGAGATACGGCAACTAGCTCACATATTCCACATGGAAAACAAGAAGTCTGCGCGAAATACTCACCTGCAACAAACAGCAACAATAAATAGCAGCAGTAGCGGCAGCAGCAACAACAACAATTAACCGAACACCGATAAAATTATATCGTGCATTTTTATTGTCTTGGCACTTCCTATGTACCGAGAACGTTGCCAAACAGCGTGCGACATCTCGAGCTACATTTGTACATATAAATATGTATATATATGGGTATATATTATATGTGTAGTATATGGGCAATTGTTATTGTTATATTCCAAGATTTGTCATGCTTTGTTAGTTGTTGCATTTGCTGCTGCTGCTGTTGTCGTTGTTGCAATCAGTGCGCGTGTGTATCTAGCAATTAATGAGAGCAACTTGAATTAGATACAATTATGAATTTATGAAGTTTTACGAAAAGTTTAGATACCTTCTCATTAAGCAAAATAATGTGGGTTTATAATATATATATATAAATATACGATTTTTATTGCGCACATATAGGTGCATCTTATTATTTTATTAAATCTGATGTAGATCACGGATTAGCGAAGTATTGTAGTTGACATCTCCGATGAAGTATATATAAATATTCTGGAATAGCATAATTAGCTTGGTTGATAGACCGATAATGACCGTCTCTTCTCCTTGGCACAGATCCTTTGTTTTCTCCAGGCAGTTTGATCGAACTAACTATTTACACGTTAAAACACTGTGCCAAAAATATATTAATATTGCCATATTTTAGTGGCAATTCAAAACATTTTATTTAAAGATTAATATTAATAAGTTTTTGGCAACCAAATTTTGTTTCAAATCAACTTTATATTAGAAAAGTGAAAAAGAAAAGCTTAGAAAAGGGTTTCAAATAAATATTCTGGCTTTGAAACCGCACTCAAATCATGTTGATTTTTTTGTATGAGCTAAGCTTAAGAATATTTTGGTTAACATTACTTTTAACACTGCTGAATTTGAGTATGTATGTAAGTAAGTTGTAATGAGAATTGTGGAATTATATTGAATTTAAGAATTTTGGGATTACTTTATTATTTTGAATAAACATGTGACCTTGTTTGCTGTCAAAGTTTATGGACTTTGTTGTACTTTAGGCGTTTTGCGTAGCGTTGTTTAACATATATCAATATAAATATATATATGAATATATACCTCTATGATTTACATACGTAATATTTATATGTACAACCATTATATATGTAGGTGTTCATGTGTTAATGTATGTATATGTTTACCACCTGAAAGCGCATCTTGTTTAGATTTTGCTAAGACTACTGGCTGGCTAAAGCCGCAGCGGCAGCAGCAGCAGCAACAACAACAACAGCGACAACCACAACAACAACAGTTAACTGGCGTCGCAACGCAGCGACGTTGGCAGCGACAAAAGCGTCAACTGCAACTGGCATAAAACTAAACCCGACTCAAGTCATTATGCAAACGCGCGTGCCCCGTTTCGGTTGTTGTATCGTCTGACCAGTTGAGTGTATTTTTGGCTTTGGAAACACTAAAAAAACATAATAAATAAATATATATATATTTGTATATATATGTCTAAAAGCTTGGTTTTTTCGGTATTTTTTTTGCGTGTTCCTGTTGGCGTGCTCTCGCGGCAAATCACAAAAAATAATAATTGTATTTCAGTTGTCGATGAAAAGGGCCGTAAAAGACAATAGAGAATATTATTAATTGATTTTCAATTGTTTTTATGTGCAAAACAAACATAATACTTAAACCAACTGTTGCTAGTGTGTGTGAATGTGTGTGTTCGTTTAGGAGTTCGTCAGTTTTTGTCCGTTTTTTTATTTAATTGTGAACTCCCAATATACGTAACTGCCACGCTTTTGACACAAGAACTTCCGATCCTGCAGCCTCAACAGACATTTGTCAAGTTCGCAATTTTTTTTGCCTGCCTTGTCGTTTTGTTTATGCCATAATAAGCCAAAAAAAAGCAAAAAAGACAAAAACGTCGCCACAAGCGGCCAAGTGTAGCGAAAATATTTGCACAGGCTACCGTTGGAGCAGCTTTGTGGGGAATTCGAGTCGCATAAACAAAAGCTGCAACACTTTTATTTTTAATTAAAACTTTTATGGGTACACACACATATTCACAAATACAGCTCCTTATAAACATGTCAAAAGTGGACGCTGGTGGTCTAGCAACAACAACAACAGCGACATCAATCCTCTGTAATGTAAACAATGCAATGCAATGTTAATAACAGTTTCATTTTACAAAATCCGCCAAACATAACAGCAACATAGCTCTAACAGCGCTTTAAAGTGCAGCAGCTGTTAAAAAACGTCAACAAAACGCGCATAAATGTGTGCGTTTTTAAACGCGCTCAAAAAGTACAAGTGAACCAAATAAATTTTAACAATTTTTTGAAAAATAATATAAACTCTATAAAATCTCAACATGTTTTTCTCCAATTATAATAATATGTATTTGAAAAATTATTGCTATAGGTAAATCACTAAAAATAATTATTTTAAATATTTTAAAGAATATAAATAATTTTGACTTTAAATACTTAAACCAAGTTAATCTAATTTCTTTTGCAGCTCTGTCTATGCAAATCCTTTGCTCGCCTCGGCTGCCAATGGCATTCAGTATGGGATGCAAACAGTTGGCTCGCCCACTCACACACACGCTCAGCTGCAGCAGCAACATCACCAACACCAGCAACAGCAGCAGCAGCAGCAACAACATCAGCAGCAGCAGCAGCAGCAACAGCACCATCAGCATCACAACTCGACCAGCAGCAGTCCCGGCCCAGTGGGTCTGCACCACACGAGCGGCTCCGCCAGCGCTGTAGCGGGCGGACACAGCTCCCTGCTGGACGACGGCTATGGCTCGCCCAAGAGCAGCCACAGTGGCAACGGCGGCGGTGGCACCTTGCCCGCCTTCCAGCGCATCGCACCGACCGGCGGCGGTGGTGCTGGCTATGGCAACGGCGTGGCCAATGGCAGTGCCAGTGGCGCCGAACGGGCTAGCTACGCATCGCTGGTCAATTACCGGACACACGTAAGTTGCCCGGCTGGCAGCCCTGCGGCAACATCCTCTCACTGCTCGGCTCTGGCCGCTTTCTGCTTGCAGGGCGACGCCTGGAGTGGTCATTACGAGCCAATTAGCTACGCGCCCAGTGCCACCGGCCAGGGGCAGTTGGGTGGCAGCGCCGGCGGCTCAGCGGCGACCAATGTGATACGCAACGGACGCACAGTGACCGCTGCAGCTGCAGCGGCAGCAGCTGCTGTGGATGCCGTTGATCCTGCGCGCTTTCTGGCCAATGCCGCTCATCTGTCCGCCTCGGCATCGTTAACAGCAAGTAAGTGTGGCACCGACAATATCCGTATGTACTTCTTTACGTATGTATATAAATAAGGCCTAGGTCTAGCTTACCATCCGAATGCACCACATTTGTCTGCCGTTTGGCCACAAAAAGTGCTGGTTTTAGGTAGAATTTCACACTCAAACAGTTGTTCAGGCTGCCAAAGATACTTCCAGCTATTTGCGCAGCCTGTGTAAACCCAATTCGAGTATGTAAATTGTTACCAACTGGCCGCATTTGCAGGATCAAACAGATAGAACAGACAGAATACTTTCAGTCGCGGCCAGTTTTTTTTAGATATATATACGCACATATTTACATAGGTTACAAGGGGGATAGATGAATACAAAAAATTTATCGAGCAACCCAGTGAAGCATAAGAAATTAACGTAGAAGTAGGATTAATTTATATATTTTACAGCAATAGAAAAATCCATATTTTATACAAAATTTTGTTATTTAAATATTTTCAAGCATTTTCATACATAATATACATTTCAAATATTAATTTTTTTACATTTTAAAATTTTAATCTCAATTCCATATTTTTAATTTTTGAAAATGAATTTAAATGTGTCCATGATATATAGAGAAAATACCCCTTCGGGTTTGTCATGACATATTTAAATTAGGTAGTCAGCTTTAGTTTAAAAATAGTTTTTAATACACATAAATTAATTCAATTTTATTTAAACATTTTGAAATCTAAATATAATTTTAAAAATTTTGACTTCAAAGTCCTTCTTAAGTATAGTATATAAATAATTAATTTGGAAAGATTTATGATTTATGACAGAGCTAGCATATATTTCATAAAAAATCTGACCTTGAAAAATTTAAATGTTATTAAAGATGAAATTTTAGGTATAATATGTAACTTAAGAATTACATTACTTTTTTGGTTACATATTTTAAATGTACTTACCCATAGCAAGGCCCATGTTCACGCCCAAAAATTAATAAATTTATAAGACTCCCCAAGTTAATTTTAATTTTGATATTTATTTTCATAAGTATTTTATTACACATACATACATTTCTATCTCTAAGTATAACGTATAATAAATTCAATTAATTTTTGATCAACTCTTGAAAAAAGAATACAACAAACAAACACAACAAACAGTATAAATCAAAAATAAAACAATAAATAATAATTTTTATAAAAAAAATGCAATTCAAAACGTTTGTCACACACACACACATATATATACAAAAAAAATACATAACTACATGTTTAAACATAATTGCTACAAACAAACAAAAAAAAACACTCCAAAACAGAAAATCAAACAAATATCAATTCAAATTTCGATTTTTCTATACTTGAATTTCCAAAGCATTACTCGATGCCGATTTTTTCACTGAGGGGCGAGAATGTGTCAATTGTGGTGCGATTTCAACCCCATTATGGCGACGCGATAACACGGGACACTATTTATGCAATGCATGCGGCTTGTATCATAAAATGAACGGCATGAATCGACCACTTATTAAACAGCCTAGAAGATTGGTAAATGTCAACAGCAACAACTACAACAACAACAACTACAAGTATTACTAACAAACAAAACAAAACAAAACCCAAAAAAAAAACAACAACAAAAATATCCGAAAAACTGAACATTTGCTTTTGTGTGGAACAAAATTTTTTCTAAAAACTACTATTAGAGATTGAGAAAGAGTAAGATCTTAAATAATGGGCTTTAAGAACTTATAGAAATCCGCCAGCCAGACTGCAGTTGCGTGCAACGTTCTCGCTTCTATCATTGAACAAAATCTGAACCATAATATGGAACCAAGAAATGCATAAAAAGAAAATTAATTGAATTTATTATATTAGTCAAGCGCAAATTAGTTTTGTATGCCTGCAAAAATTCATACATAAACTTAAAACTTAAACAACCTCAAAAATACCAAAAAAAAAAACAAAAAAAAAACCAAACTAAAATCTAAAACAACCAACAACCGCTTTTCTTCATTACAACAAATTCTAATTGCATTATTACAGTGGCCGCTGAATCAGGCGGGGATTTCTATAAGACCTACCCATTTAACGTGACCGCCGGTAGCCGCAGTAAGGCCTCCACAAATGCCAACAGCGCTGCCGGTTCCGGCGCAGGCTCAACGTCAGCGACGACGTCGTCAGTGACTTCAACGGCGCTCGACGAGCACGTTAGTCGCGCCAATTCGAGACGCTTGGTAGGTCGTCCATTAATTACGAATAGCCAAACAACCAAACCAAACCAAATCAAACCAACCAAAACCAATACCAATACCAAACCAAACCAAACCAACCTGCAAGCCAAACAAAACAACTAATACCCGCAACTAACCAATGCCAATCACAAAAATAACTACTTGAATATTGACAATTGCCTGTTGAAAGTAATCTGAAGAAGGTAGCTAATAGATAATACATTTAGTTACAATTTGCATTTAGTAGTTGGCTATAAAGCTAAAACTAACACAGACTCACAACTTTTTCCTTTTCAACTGTGACGTATGATTAATTTTTTTTCTTGATTGCCCGTGAATGTAAATAAATAAAAAAAGGCATGAATTCAATACAAAATAATTACGCTGCATTTAGGAATTCCCAATTTAAAAAACAAATAGAAATCAAAATTAAATAAAAGTTAATAATTGTTTACTAATCTTAACATTACTACTAATACCTTTATATCTAAATATCTAAAAAAAAACTACTTTTTTTTGTAACCTAGATTTTTTGTTTAATTGGACGCAAAGTTTAATTTTCTTTGATTTCCTCTATTTAATTGGTTAGAGATTGCAAATATTTATATAATTTGCCTTCTTACTCTTTTAGTTACTTTCTAAAATTATGAAGCTTGCTTTTGTAAGTTTTCTTTTAATTCTGTTGCATGTAGCTTGGCTAAGGTGATATTTTTTTATTTGTTAAACAACTAACAAAACTGCCTGAAAATATGTAAGTTGTTTGGTTTAGTTATTTTGGTATCAATTGAGCTAGAATCCCCCTTCCCTTCAAAAAAAGAAATATTGTTCCACATCAAAAGCAAAATAGCCACACCCACAAAACTCTTACAGAACGCAGAGAAACACACACGCACACATCCACTAACCGACAACTATTTATCCAACAACATCCACAGAGCGCCTCCCGACGTGCTGGCATGTCCTGCTCCAACTGCCAGACGAGCTACACTTCGCTGTGGCGCCGCAATCCTGGCGGCGAGCCTGTCTGCAATGCCTGCGGCCTCTACTTCAAGCTGCACAACGTGGTGCGTCCGCTGACCATGAAGAAGGACACGATTCAGGTGAGTTGCTTGTTGCTGTTGCACCTTGAACTGGAAGCTAAACTATTTATTCACCTGCAACAGAAACGCAAACGCAAGCCGAAGGGCACCAAGAGCGAAAAGTCCAAGAAGATGCGAACCTCGCAGGCGGCCGCGGTGGTGGCCAACAATGCCAACGCCTGCCACAATGTGAGCATGCAGCTGGATGGGCATGGCCAGCCGATGGATGTCAATGATGGTGGGTAAAAAGTTCAAATTGCTTGAATTGAATTTGAACTCGCGCTCTCGCTCCCAGTGTTCTCTCTGTCTCTTTCACACTCTTTGTGTTGCACGCATGCCTAATTTGTGATGTCTGCTTTCTCTCTCTCCCCAATTTTAACTCCTCTGTGGTTGTGTGTGTGTGTTTGTGGATGTCAGAGATGAAACCACTCGCATATATGTCATACGCATCGCAGCAGCAGCAGCTTCAGCAGCAACAACTAAACACTGAGCAACATTCATCAGCGGCCAGCTCGCCGCAAAGCATGGCATCCTCCTCATTATCACCCAATGCAACAGCTCAACAGCAGCAGCAGCAGCAGCAGCAGCAACAACAGCAGCAGCAGCTTTGTGCTGGCCTGGACATGTCGCCCACATCCACCTATCAAATGTCGCCCATTAACATGCAGCAGCAGCAGCAGCAGCAGCAGCAATCATGCAGCATGCAGCATTCACCTAGCACGCCCACGTCAGTCATGTCACATTCCATTTACTCCTCACCATCGCCCACGCAGCTTCATAACAACAACAACAACAACAGCACATTGTTTAATCATAACAACAATAGCAATGAGAATAACAAACAAATTATTCAGAAATATCTGCAAGCTCAACAATTGAGCAACAGCAGCAGCGATCAACACTTATTGGCGCAGCAGCAACTTATGCACCTGATGCCGAACTCCATTACGGCAGCAGCAGCAGCTGCAGCAGCAGCGGCGGCGGCGACGGCAGCGGCGGCAATGAACACGGTGATCAAATCGGAGGCATCCACCAACACCAGCAGCACCACCACCACCAGCAGCAGCAGCAACAACAGCAACAGCAGCAACAGCAGCAAACAATTGTCTGCCACAACAACAACAGCAACAACACCGACCACGGCATCGAACACACTATCGTCGCTGAGCCTCAACAGCAGCAACATTATCAGTCTGCAAAATCCCTATCAGCAACAGGGGCTTGGTCAGACGGAGATGCCCTTGTGTAAGTCGGCGCTGAGCGGTCGCACCTCGTCGCCCTACTATGTAAATCATTTGGCCGAGGAGGAGCAGCCAGCCATTATAAAACTGGAGCAATTGGAGCAGCAGCAGCAGCAACAACATCAACACCATCAACACCAACAGCAGCATCAGCAACACGACGAGCTGTTGCTCAATCGGTCAGCGTCCATCGATGAGCACTACGAACTGGCCGCCTATCATCGCCAGCAACAACAGCAGCAGCAGCAACAGCAGCAGCAACACGCTCTGCAGCAACAAGTTGCACTTAGCCAACATGAGCAACATATTGCCAGCTATGCAATACACGCAGCTGCACAGCAGCAACTGCACGAGTTTGGCCGCAAATATGGCGTTGAGCGAGAGACAATTGTTAAAATGGAATAATGCCAGCCGAATCTGAGCAGATCCGAATTGTCATGACCAAAGAAATCGTTGTTACACATAAATCTCATAGCTCCAAAGAAAGACATTTTAATCCATTTGTAGTCTAGGCAAATTATCAAATGTGTATGCCGAAAGTTCTCTAAGAGCTTGGAACAGCAGCCCCACAAGATGGCGCACACACCCACATACACATACACACACTCGTTTTGTACATACATTTAAGCAAATTTTGATGTGACATTTCCATAAGCTATTCTTTAGAAAGGCCCAACTACTCGAGTTTTGTTATTTAAAATTTAATATTTAGTTTAATTTTTAGCGAAATGTCTGCAGCATTAAACTTACTTGTTGTTGGATTTTTGTTGTTACGACCAAATACTATTTTCTGTTATGAGTATAAATAATTCTTGAGATTTCTGATCATCAAATTCCACTTAGTCTTTTAAGTTATTTTTTACTATCAGCAATAATGAAAATAATAAATAAAACAATAATCTCATGCAATTTAGTTAATAAATAATACATTTTTAATATATATATATATATATACACATATATATTTAACGCCAAATTAAGTTTTAGTTTCGTACAACTTTTTACTTCATTTTGCAATATTAATATTATTATTTTTGAACAAATAAACGACAAGTATCCAAAATTTAAAAACTCTTTTAATTGTAATTTATATATTCGAAGCCATTAAAGCTTGCAATAGATTCCAGACTGTGTTGTTTTGCAAAAAACATATTTTAATTATTGTAGCTAAATTGTAATTATAATATTAAATTGTTATTATTACAATTATTAATTTTGTATGGGAAATAATTTTTATAAAAATGTGAATTATTATGTATTAATCATTGTGGGATATTTGATTAGCTCGAATTGTAATCTTAATCTTCACAAACGTTAAATTTGCTAAGACTGTTACATTTTAAAATAAACAAGCTATCGAAATAATGTAATCGACTAGCCTCCATTATAACTGACGATACAGCTAACAGAGTGTTAACGCACTGTTAAATTTCTGTTGTTGCAATAGAACCGATTTAGTAAAAAGTGTTGCATTCTTTCGGGCTCTCCATAAAAATTAAATTCCTTTTAAAAACTGTTTGCTAATTGGACTAATCCTGTATGAACTATTCTGTATTTAAGTGTTACTACAAAAAAAACTGCATCTTATAACTTCTTTTTAGCTTAACATGAAAAATTAAAAAGAATTTTGCATTTATGTAAGCTGACGGAGCTTAATCGAATTACAAGGAGAATTACAATAGTGGAAAGAAAGAAGTTTTTAATTTAGAAAACTGCATTCATTTTTAATGTTTGAAAATCCTGGGAAAATTTTTTTGAATTATATTTTGTAAATGTTAAAACGCTTCTTTCTTTAAACTTATTATTAAATATTTAAAATTTTTTTGTTTTTTGAATATTTTTAACATATCTGCAAGCCCATGAAATAGCTCTCAAATTTTCAATTTACGGTTCGAACCAATGCTTTGCCTTAGGTTCGCATCGTGAGCATGGGTAGCTCATAAATTAACCCAGGTTTTCGTTCGAACCCAAATTTAAATGAAAAATATTATATTTTGTAATTGTATTATATGTCAATATTATTATGAATTTTTGGGGCTATTATTCGTTTTACTGAAAATTAGCCACACCAATGGTTTGAAACCATTTAAAATCGCAAATGATTCGGTTCGGCTATAGATAAGCCAATTAAATCGGTACAAGGTTCGAGTAATGATAATAATTATATTGCAATTTCGGAATTAAAATAGTTCGGCTTAAAATCAGTTTACTGCTTTGGTTTGTAATGTAAGCAAAAATTGAGTTCCATAAAACAATTTTTTAAAATGTATGTTTGCAGTCAAGGGTTTTGAATATTTCTGCATGTGCAAAGAGAGGGAAGCTAATCAGCAAACAAATTTAAATAACAAATGAGTCAAGAAATAATAAAGACATGTATATACACATATATGTATACATAATAAAATATATGTACATTTTTATAAAGCAAACTGTGTTAAATATCAAATGTTTTGTACCCAGTTGCCATTCTAGTTATGAATAAACTCAGTTTCTATACTCGTAGAATAATTTTTTATACGCCGCCATTTAGGAAAGCGACAATTCTTTTGTGTGATAAGATAAGGTCGCATTCCCGGTTTCGCTGTGTTCTCACCTCTCTCTCTCTCTCTCTCTCTCTCTAGTTATATTTGATTTTTGCTCTATTTTTTTGTGATTAAAGTTTCTGTACATTTGCTTTGTGTGTTTTATTTTTTATTGGAGTCACGCGTTACAAAAACAACAGCAAAATCAAAAAGTCATTTTATGTGGCAAAACTGTTTTTTTTTGTTTATTGGCGGCGCTGTTTGCATAAGCGAGAGGGAGAATAAAGACGAAGGTAACCGTTACGCTGACTACGTGACTGTACTTAAGTCTCCCATGGTGGGGCCTTTGGGAGCAGTCGGATCGTGCAATGTTCAAGTGTGGCCCATGTAAATGGGTATGAGTGTGCGTCCGTATATGTATATACATATATATATATATATAAATATGTACGTGTGTGTGTGTGTGTCTGTGTGTGTTGCAGGCGGTGCAGGGTTTGATTGATAGCTGATAAGGCAGCGAGCAAGCGGCAAAGTCACCTGGCCCACGGGCCCAAAGCGTTCCATTTATAATGAATTAGTTTCACCGGGCTCGACAGATAAGGTAAACATCGGAATAGTCCAAATAGATAAACATATTGACTGCTGGGGTCAGACTGCAGCTGTGCGTAGCAGTAATTGACTATTTCGTAAAGTTACAGCTCATATATTCTATCTTTATTTTATTTGTTTATAATTCTAACTCTAATCGGTCAAAGCCGAGGTATTTCCATCTACAAACTTTCGCGAAAAACTACAGATTGCAAGTTGTGCGGCAAATACTACGGAGTTGGCGCTCAAACTGGGTCTGGGGCTGGAACTGGGGCTGGGTCATGGTTGCTATCAATGTTTTGCTCAGATAATGGGATGATAATGGCCAGCACTATATGGTGTTTGCGGCGAAAGAAATCGTCTTACATGATATCATATGTATATGCGTGATAAGATATAGTTTCATTGTTTTGATTTCTGCGTTTTGTTTGATATTTTTTGCAAAACGGATTGTTAAGGCCGCTCACTTTATAGGCTTTAGTAGCTGTTTGGCTATGGGATCAGTTAGTTGGTGCATTCAAGAGCTTGGCAGCTCCCTCGCAATGCCAAGTATGTGGTTTCAGTAATTAACAACCCTTCACTGCATGTGGCAACACTTGAAAATGTTCTCAAGCAATGTTGACAATAGCGCCACTTGCAGGAGAGTCATAACAAAGCAACAAAAAAATAAGCGACGGCAACACAGCAGTAATAACAACAACAGCAACAACAACAGCAGCAGCAAGCACCAGCAGTATAAAGCACAAGCTGAAAAGCTTTATCGTTGTCGCCATCTTGATTTCAAAATGGCGCACGAGTTACCACACGCGCAAGCCAACAATAACAAGAACAACAACAACATAATAAAAACAAACATGCACAAATACATATAAATGGGCGTAGTACATAATGTTAACATGAGAAATTGATTGTGTGCATGCATGTGAGTGCGTATATATTATATATATGCACCATATGTATGTATATGTGTATGTTGCTGCATTTTTGCTTTGTTTTTTCCTTAGCTGCTTTATAAAGTGGGGCAAGGGGTGGGTCATTACGATTCTGATTAATAGTAAAGTTTATAGCAAGTTATGTTATTTATAGAGCTTTACAAGTCCTTGTATGTTAATTACGCTTATCCTTTAACTTAACAAAAATTTTAGCGATTTGATTTGAAAATAAAACTCACTTCAATAAAAGCCCAATTAAAATTTTTTGGTATATTTATTTTTATATAATACTTCATTAGCAATATAACAAAAAATAAATACATTTAACTAAAGTGAAACAAGTTTTTCTTTTCAGCTTTGTCGTTGAAGTAGATGTCAATATAATATATTATTATTTGGTAATGAGACTTTCGGGTTTTCATATTTTATTTACTAATTGTCTGATAGCTGATAGCAATACGTATTAATTTTTTTGTATTTTTTTAGAGTTGAGTTCGATTTGTAGAAAAATTCAATATAATATAATAATAACAAAACAGTTTTGTTTATGTTTTTATAGAATTAATTTTAGTCACATAATTCGTTTTTTAGCTCGAATTTAAACTCATTTAAAAGAGTCTTAAGAGTTTTTTCCTTGCCGGTTATACATATAAATATAATGTAACATATAAATTTATAGACTATGATGAAATCGGTTAACTTACCGCCACGAAAGCGAATTCATGTACACATTTATAACTTATAAATTAAAAACTACGTTTCCAAGTAATGAGAGTAAACAAATTTATATTGCATTTTCTTTGCGCGTGAAAGTTTGTTATTTTTTCATTAGAGCTTAACGTTTTTACTGTCAGTCACCCAAGTTTATTTTTGCGCACTCACAGAAATTGTCGACACACGCAAATGTACATGTGTACAAACACACACACAGTTCGTAATTTACGATGAGTTAGTTTTTTTTTTCGCTTGACGTTAGACTTTTATGGCACCACGTTTTTGTTGTTTTTATTAGAACGCCGTATTTTCCTTTAAACTTGTTGTTGCGCTGTCATTTTATGATGTGGCGGCTCACAAACGTATATTTATTATTATTATTATTATTATAAATATTATTCTTTATAATTATTCTCTGGAATACATAGCAAGACAGGAGAGGCGGACTCATACGGCGGCGCGTGTTTAAATGGAAAGTGCAAAACTTACTGTGCGAGCAACGAAATAACCGCACGGTAAGATATTATTTTTTACATGCCCATTGCCATAGATAGGCAATCTGTATCTGCGGGCACGATAATGCTTATAAATAAGATAATATGATTTGATAATGGTATTTACCATATGCAGAAAGTAAAAGAAATGAGCATGCAGAACGCCTGGCATATATGTACATATACAAATGGATGTAAACTCGAGCACATAGAAAAGTATCTGACAGATACAGGCATAATGCAGGAAACTGTTTTCAGTCTGCGGTGTCCCTAATTAAATGTTGATTTACTTTGACTGGAATTCTTGGTAGAAAACGCAGTGCGCATACACAGAGTACAACATTTGGCTGCCTGCACATAGGCGAGCCTTTGTGGTTGTTGTTGCATGTGTGGGGACCGCTCCGACCTCCGGATGGTTATGCAAACAGTTTGCATTTAGAGCAGCGCAACATTTCATTGCTCTGATTGTTGTTGTTGGTGTTGTGTTGTTACTTTGTTGTTGTCTCGCTGAGTTGCCTGCAGTCAGTTCTTTGGCTGATGTCTTTCTTTGCCTCGTTACGTTTTGTGGGCCTTATCGCCAACTGACGTTTGTACTTCAAATTGTGTACTTAAGATAATGAAATTAAAATGAAGAAGAAGCAGCAGCAACCGAAGTCATGCGGCAAGCAACGACGAAGCACATCAACACAAATGAAAATATGTAGACACGGGCTTGTCGTCAACATCGTCTTCAAGACAATGTCTGGCCAATTTGAACTTCGAAGAGAGACTTTCGACATGAACAATATTGTTTTGGGTTTAATACTCCGCATACAATGAGTACAAAACGGGTGTTTTGCACTTTTATCTTGTTTTTCTTTTTATACTTACACTGTAGATGTTTGTATCTCAGTCTAGAATATCTGTGCAATATTTTATATTTCTTTTACTGACCAAGGTGTAAACTTCTAAATTGAAGAATATATTTCTTACTGCAAGCATATACTCCAAAAGCTCCCATATATCAAAGAATCAAATTTTGATTGTCCAACATTACTCATACATAATTTAAGAATATTCAGAAACGGCAGTTTTCATAAAAAAATGCATTATATCCTGCTAGTACTTAGATTTTGAACTGAGGTTGTACCTAAGTGTACCTTGTTATATATATATATCGTGATATATACATATATATATATATCCTTTGCTACATTGTATAATACCTATACTCTTATTCTAAACAACAAAGTTACAATGACTAAGATCTTATTATATATTGAAGTTTAAATCGTACAATTTTGTAAAATATAGAAAAATAATAAAACGTCTTTATCTTATATAAACTACATGTTAGTAGTTAATTTTAAGCTTCAGTAAATAATAATGCTTGAAAATGGTCTGTTTAATGAATTGAATTTTCATTTTTTATAAAATTTTTTAAAATCCAAAAACTAAGTGACTTGCTATAAATTAAAAATTGTATCTATGATACAACGTTAAGAGTGAAACTTAGTTTAGGGTAAAAATTGGTGGGCTTTTAAAAATTATCAAAAATTAGAATAGTTGCTGAAACACATAATTTAAAAAGATGAATTAACATTTGAAGAAATGCATTTCGTATGTTCGTGAAAACAGCTTTTGATTCAGGTAAAAGTGAAGAAGAAAATTGAACTCTTATCTCTATTTGAATGCTATTTATAGTATAATCCATACTACTTGCATCTATTTACCCTCTGTATTTTCTTATTTAACTCACAATTTAAATGATTACAATACACGGAGTATAATTAGGGATTTTATACTCTGCACTTTGTACGAAGACTTGCACATATTAAAGTTAATACTTCTAGGAAATTGTTTTAATTAATGCGCGTTCTTATCTAATCGGCATGCCAAAATCGTTCATTTATTTTAACGGCCACTTTTCCATTCAAGTGCTACTTGAATTTTATTTATTTATTTATTTTTTTTTTTGTTATAATTTTTTGTTTGTGAGCAATTTGAACTTTTTAATGGCAATTGGAAGTTATGAGCGACTAATTAATATTAAATTCATTTAAGCTTTGATCGTTTAACACATATCAAAGGCGTAACTCAATTAAAAGAGAACTGTTTGGATATTGTGATTCATTTAAAAGCTTAAGTTATTATGCAAATAATATTTTTAAGGCATATTTATGACACTTCCGAAACTCCAGGCGCAAAACACAGTCAACAGTTTGCTGTTCAAATTTTATAAAACTTTTCCATACGATTATCGCCGCAAACACTTTGGGTAATTTATGGATTATATTAATTAGCTTAATGCAATAAAAAATCACTTGGTATCGGCGTTTTTATTGGAATTCCATAGAATGTTAATATTTCACATATTTTGGGGTACTATTTTAATATTGAATATCCTAAATGTGCGGCGATTCGAGCGCGATTCGAAAATAACAATGTTTCCATGTTGAAAATCCCAGTTACACTCACCAACTGTGATTAGATTCCATGGCGTTGTGCGCCCAAACTTAAGGAATTACTGAAAAATTCAAATTATTATCGCTTATTATCTTGGGACATTATCAGTTCAAACACTGATATACTGATACAGAGCAACAGGCGACAGAGCCCAGAGCACCAGAAACAGAACCAGAACCAGAACCAGAAACAGAACCAGAAGCACAACAATCAGAGGGCCAGGCGCTGGGGTAACCCAACAGATACCCCAAAACTGATACCGATATCCTACTGCCAGCAGCAGTAAAATAACAACAACAAGAACTGCGACAAATTGATAGCAAATCTTCATTATCTTATAAATACAGAGGCATATTATGTGCATGTGCCGGTATTTATATTGCTGAAAAGCCAAGATTAGATACTTTTATCTAGCTAGGTCACCAGAAAGAAATTGGCAACGTCACGACACACGGCACGCATTATCGGTTAAGCAAATGAAGTGCGATTACTATATGTTGTACCTGCTGGGGACCCATCGGTAGGGCCTAGATGTTGACATAGACCAGACCCGATACGGACAAGTGAGGCATCGAGTTATCGCTGACTCCGATTGGAGTAGGTTAAGGAGCAGCTGTCTCGGGCTCTTGCCGGGTCTTATATATTTGGGGGCCTGTTGCTGCCGCTGCCTCTCCGTGTGAGTGTTTGTGTATGTGCGTGTGTGTGTGTGTGGCTCGAAATCTCTGTTAAGATACGTTAACTTATCTAAGGCCACTATCTATTCTCAGATATTCGATATGTTTGTTATATATATATATATATATATAACATATACGTGTATTATATGCGACGACGATAGGAAAAATCACTTTGTTGATAGGAACAATCAGTTGTGCACAATGTGCCATTGGGGGTAACGAGCGAAGTTACCATACTCGTCTAACACTTCCTCAGGTTACGCGGAAATGTGACACGGGCCTAACGCAACGTCTACGGGGATTTTTCTTCTTGTTAGCGTAGTTTATTGCCATCACAAATCGTTTTCATTTCGCACTTACGTCAATGTTTAATCGGCAGGTGAAGTGGAAAGGCCCCAAAATACAATTCACAATCAAGTGCAAGTGAAGCAACTTATAAACAATTCTATAAATTTACTCCTGTTACAAATAACAAACATATATCAACATTTGAGTTTTGGTGTATTTTTTATTGTTCATAAGTAATTAATAATGTTCATCATATCTGAGTGGCTGTCGGTGCCGGCTTGTTTGGCTACCAAAATAACCAATCCGCAACAGAAGCCCCTTTCAACCCAAACGCCACGGCCAGTAGCCATGATTGTTAATGGCGTCGCTGTTCCGAATACAAAGGCCAACAGTAATAACGGCAACAACAGCAACAACAATGACAATGGATTATTATGGATTGCCAGTTATTATGAGTCACGTAAAGGTAAACAAAGGTGAGTACGCGTATAAAGAAGGCAAACGGCATTTCGCGTTACCAAGCGAGAAACAAATGAAAAAAGACAACTCTTTTCACTGGGTGTTGTCATTGGGTACACATACAATATATGAATTGTTGAATTGACATTTTTAAAATTCAGACTATTTTGGGCAGCATGGAACTCTATTCCATAGGCAAAATACCAAGAGCTTTATTTGACTGAACTATTTTTTTGTTTTACTTCGTTTTGCATTATTTTATAAATTTTTTATTTATTTATTATTAATTTACTACATACATTTGTAGTCCTGTAATATTTGTTCTTCTAATTGAAAAAAAAAACAAAACTGTAGGATTTATTACAGCTTTCCACTTTATATAAAAATAAAATGTAAGCAGTTGTCCAACAGCGCGTATGAGTAATAATCATTGCGTTTGTAAAGTGGGGAGCAATAATAAATAGAGTATATATCATTTTGGATATAAACTTTAGTTACCTCCCATAAAAGTTTCAGAATATAAATAAGAGCTTCTTTTTTATAATTTGAAAAAAGCAACGTTTGCATTTGTTGAGAAATTTTAAAACGTCTGTATGGCAAAAATGACGTGGAGAGAAATAAAAGCTAATAACAAAAATAAAAATGTTTATTCTCTGTTTATATTTTTAGTAGAATTTGGATAAAACTTATTAATCAAGAAAATAAACTTTAACGCAACTCATCAGAAATAAACAATGACTTCTGTATTATTAATTAAATGTCAATATTGAATATTGAACAATTCACAAACATAACATTTATCACTTCTTAATAGTTAAAGTTGTTTAAACGCTTAAATATCTGAAAAAATGGCATACCTGAAATTTGTCAACGTACTCTGACGTGATTTATTATAGCCATTTAAAAAAGTTTTGTTAATAACGAATTCTACTATAAAATTCTGCCAATGATAGTTTCCGAGATAAATATAAATAATTATCACAATATGGCGTTGTTCAGCTAATAGATTTTAATCAAATGGTAAAACTATTCATTAAAATAAATATATATTAATAGTGAATTTTGAATTCATAACAAATCAAATCAATTGGCATATTTACCAACTCTCTCACAAAATGCTTTTCCAAAAATTAATATTTATTATTTTTATCTCTTTATGTGCTTTATCCTGTTGACGCTCCAAACAATTATGAGTTTTTAAATCACTTCTGTGTTTATTGTCTGATCGTAATGAAATTATGGGGGCATAAATATGACAGATTCCTTTAATTTTCGTTTTGTGCAGACATGGTTATATCGCGTCCATTGGCTGATATTGGAAAAGCCATAAAAAAGGCATTGTTTAAATGGATGTTGGTGTATACAATAGCTGTAAAAAATTATAAAAATTAAACAGCACAGTCTTATTACAAGCGTCTTTTGAGGCTCAGTGAGACATCTTTTCGATTAGTACTCGTAAATATGTTTTCACATCCACATGTCGAAGTTAAATGCCACTCACAGGCTCCAAGTGGGACCCCACTCAACGGTAGCTGTGAATGGTGGCTGTTAGTTGGCAGCTGGTAGCCGTGTGGCTTTCATTGCGTGCCATGGATGATTTATGGTCCAAAGAGCATAGCAGGTTAATAGAAATAACTTGAACTCAAATTGCTTTCACCGAGCCAAATACACAACAACAATGACGCCATTACAAAATTTCCATTTTAATTTGATTGAGCCACGCTATAATGCCTTGGCCATTATTGGTGGTGGTTGTCTTTATTCTTCGGTGGTTGTTGTTGCCCAACCCCCATCGCAGCCCTGCATGGATTTAATGAAAAAGAAGAGGAGGAAATAGAAATGCGGCAAAGCATTTTGTTGCTGTTCCCATTTTCAGTTATAAGTAAGTAATTAAAAACTATGGCGCGCCTTTGTTGGCATTTTTTATACTCGTTCACAAAGGGAAAAGAGTATATTGGGCTTGTGCACAGTCCGTCTTTTTGTCCGTCCCGCTGTCCGGATGAACGCAATGTTTTCCGCCGCCATAGAAGCTAGAGACTTGAAACTTGGAATATATACTTGTTGAGTACCCGCGTCTGATAAAGTGCTTACTTCTTTTTGCATTTAGTTTTTAAGTTTTGCACCATGTCTTTTTTATGCGTACAGATAATGCTAGGGTATATGTATATATAAGTTGTCATGTCATTGTGCACAAGTATAGCGCTGTCGGTTATACCCGATTGCAACCTTTTTTTGGCGTTTAATTTTCTTGGAGTTCTTTATCAGCCGCCCAGACGACCGCTAAAAACAAAAAAAATATAACGAATGGAAAAAACAAGTCAACCAAATTGAACCAACAATTGTTATATATATATATATGTACAATTATAAATTAAGTTTCGTAAAGTCATTGCTTCAACTGATCGACGATACTGTCAAAAAGTGGGAGAAGTGCTGATAACTGAGTTTCGTTTTCATTTCGTAGAGCGCAGCACTTGAAACTGCATGGACAAGTTGAAGGGTATCTAAGTGTGATTCTTGGAAAGATACCAACGCCACAATACACTATATACAACTATACATGTGTAGCTACTTATATGGCTGTTGGTCAGAAAACCCATCGAAGATTCGAGCGCCATAAATTCCTTGGTTTGTGCCGCCAATAAGTCTTGCGTCTTATGGCCATAAATTTTGGCTTCAATATTTTAAGCTAGGCGGCTTGTGTCATCAACGCTGGGGTATTAATTGCACGACTTAACTATAAACAACAGTTCGACTGGCCAGACTCTGATTCAGAGTCAGGTACTTATAGCGCCATGCGACGTTCGTCTGCCGTTCTCGGAGTTAATCGTAATGTTGAATTCATGTTGCGCCATTTGTAACCACGTCGGAGTTGGCGTTGTTGTTGGCGGGTTGCCGGCTCTGTCAGCTTTTTGAGTTTCATTTTGCATTTGTTATTAATCACCGCGTTGATATTTTTTGACACGTTTCAGGCACATATCTCAAATATGCCTCGAATGTGGCTACTTTAAACAGGCAAACTATTAGATACTTTTGTTTTGGGCTGCGCTTTTAAGATTTGCCCCATGATTTATGTATGCCACAGCTCGAAACAATTAAATTTATCAAGCAATGCCATTTCAGACGATAATTTTGCATTATAGTACAAATAGAAGAAACATGGAGTGCGTGCTCATATGCAAAACTGAAGTCTCAAGTAATTCCAACGATATAAAACAAACCTGGCCATTTTTCATCCAATGTAATTTATGTATGGTCGACTTCTGCTCTACTCAGTTCGGCTCTACCCGGCTCTATAATGTGTATGTTAATAACCGTCATATATCTATTTGCTTTATGGCTGTAACAATAAAGCATTTATGATATTTTCAGACCTCTTTTTGCTAAATATATTTATGCAGGCATATTTGCCAAAGCGTCGTCAAGAATTCAGACAACGCCAAAAGATATTTGAATATAACGGAAGCTTAGTTCTTGCACTTGGTATTATATAATTAAGATGTTTCGAAAAGTCTCGACTCTTTTGTAGTGTATTTGCTCAGTGCAAATATTTTGGAGGATACATATTTAATTTTAACAACGTTTTTGTAATCATAAGACTAAAGGTCTTGAGATGTGTAGTTTAAAATCGTCTAAAATATACTCCTCCTGGTTTCCACTGCATAAATAATACGAAATACAAATTCTTGGGAGACGAAGTACATCAAATAACAGCTCTCTAGTTGCATAGCTCTGCCAATAAAAATGGTTTTGCAAAGATAAATTATTCCTATTGTTACTATTACTACATCAAGATATCTAAGAAAATTCATATATTTTTTTTATTCCTAATTGTTGTAAAATAAAGACGAATTGTAGTTGACTTTGGGTATTGCTCCTTAAAAATTTGCAACGATATCAGCCACGGGTTCTTTAAAAAATTTATAGTTGGTCTTTTTTATAGTTTTTCTTAAGTATGCAGATTTAGGATCAATTAATTATAAGTGATTAGTACTTGCTCATTGCAGTATATCATATATCTGATATAACGTCAACCTATATTCTTGATTGTATCATATGGAGACTGTTGATAGATTCTCTTACGAAACTGGTTAAGAAAACTAAAAGAAAGAATTATACTAATAACCAGACATTCTTTTTATGAATAACTTATTATAATATAATATAATAATAATACAGATTATATTAATGCATTCTGCATTCTATATGGAATATTTCTAAACGAAATCATGTATTTATAGCTCCCACTTTTGGGCAGGTGGTTGAGCTGAAGGTTTTGCAACACACCTGATCCTCGACGACGCGTGTTTGTTGTGTGAGTGTGTGAAAAAGTGTCTACATGTGCTTGGAAATACAAACACAATGATTGTTGTTGTCAATTTTCATTAGTTGCGATACTTGAGACATTTATGAAGTGGCACAGAGCTGGCTCCCCATATAAATTTGTGCCCGGGCCCGGACAGGTGCCTGCTGTGCCTGCCTGTATGGCTAAGTGTTGGCTAACTTGGCGCGTTTTATTAGTTTGCCAGAAAAGTGTTTTACGACTGCAATTAGAAAATGCGCCAAGCTAAATTGCACAATCGACATAGAGGGCCTGCAATAGAATCAGAATGGGTGCCAAGGGGGGGCTCTAGATGTAGTTGTGACTGTAGCTGGGGACTGGAGCTGGGTCCATAAAGTACACAAATGTGTACCTGGGGCTGGCTTTTGATATTGGTTGACGCCACAGAATGTGGCTGAGCACGCATGCGCAATTTGTTACTGTAAGATACTTATCGCTGGCAGCAGAAACCTTCTCGTCGAAGTCGCGGCGTCGCTGCCCGTTGTTGTTTGCTATTCATATACAGAGATACACCCACAGACACACGTACACACACACATACAGTTGCAGCCTTATCGCTGGCGATAAGATAACCAATACCAGAGCAACTACTATACACGAGCACTGCAAGAGTATAGAAATAAATCATAACTTACACACACACACATGTAAAGCGGCCCAACCGCAATAGCCCTGCTACCTGTAAAAGAAGCGCTGCGAAATGCGTCTGTGTGGGTTTTATAATTGGGCGCTGAGGTAAAAGGTGCTAAACGCGGCAGGCACCGCAATGCGTTGCTGCCTCAGCGACGTCGACGTCAGTGTTGTTATCGGTGCTGTCGGTGTCGTTGTCGGTGTTGTCGTCGCCATCAGCTTTGGTTCGAGTTGGTCTCGAAAAAATAGCACTTATTATTATTATTAAATGCCGCGCGGGAAACAACGAAAACGCTCTACGGATGCCAAAAGCCCACCCTACTAAATTGGCCCGAACCAACTTTTAACAAACTCAATTGAGATTTTCAGCCAAAAAAAAAAAAAAAAAAAACACTCTCAATGCGCGCGCATTTTTTAACTGACCGATAAATACGTGTTTCTATAGCATACAACTAAAACTCTTAACAGTGTATGTGATAATTTCTTAAAAACAAGAAATCAGGTGATAAAAAATTCGCAACTTAGATAAAACTAAACAACAATAGACGAAAGCCAAAACAACGAACATTTGATGGTTTGCAAAAGTATTGATATAGTCGATATCAAGATGCAGCTGAAGGTTCGTATGAGTGCATAAATAATAAATAATAAACTAATAAAATAAAATAAAAATATAGTGTTAATAAAATAACCGTGTTCATTAAAAAAAATTGGTTCAAGTCAGTTAAACAGAATTTTTGAAAAAATATATGTTTTATATATTTTATTGCATATTTAGTTTCAGCTATTAAATCTTGATTTTACTGAAACAACGGCTTTAAATATATTGCATAAATTAAAAAAACATCAAGTTCCATTTCAAATCAGTTTATCGAATACTAAAAGATACTCTAACAAGGCAGCGTGAGCAATTAGAATGCGGCATCCAAAGACTTAAGCACCATAAAAAGCTGCCAGTGGTTTTTCACACCGGTTCATTTAATTGACAAGCTACAGATGAGCCACAACACAAACTATAAACTTTTTATGGTATTGCCATAAATATTTTCAATTGTGAGTAGCCCATAACATTAATGAGCTTGGTTTTTGTGCGTTTTTCAAGTAGCTGTTGTATATGTAGATCACAAGCAGTCCTCGCTAGATGAGTTAACTGAATAATGAGCACACGAACCTCAGAGGTTGGTGTAGGAATTATAGTATTGTATTTAGCCAAAGGCAAAATATAATCTCATATCTTATAATCTATAAGGGTTTAACATGACTATTGAAATCTGCGTACAAACTAAAGCGAACGGGGCAATTGGGTTTTTTTATTTGGGGGAGTGGTGGAGGTATCCAAAAAATAAATAATCTAGATATATCTTTACGAGAAAATACTAAATTAAATTTGGGAGCTCTTTAGGCGTATAGGAGAATATATTCTCAAAAAATTCAGGTCTCTAGCTTTAGTAATTTCCGATATCGCTGCGTTCATACAGACCGACAGTCGAACATGTCTTAATCAACTCAGCTCGTCGTCCAGTTTAAGAATATATATAATATTTATGGGGTCGGAGATGCCTTTTTCTGCCTGTTACATACATTTGCACAAAACCATTTTACCCCTCTTACCCTTTTTCAATGGGTTCAGGGTATAATTATAATATACTACAATTTTATATTTAAGGCAGGGAAGTTGTTTACAAAATCTCATGATAACGAATAAATCTACCCCTGAGCGTTGACATTTTTGACATTTTTTCAACCATTTCGGTTAAACATTATCTTACGCCTTATCTTAAAATATATTAATTATTTAAATGTTATTATTTGTATTGATAATCCATAAGAATAATAATCTTGAAAAGAAGCAGTGTATAAACATTTTATGAATATTAATTGGAAATAGCTATATATATAATTAACTTTTTAGATTTTGCCCATTTTACTTGGCTTAAAATAAGGTTAAAAACGGCAGCGCTGCCAGCGGCACTAACAGATTTTTTTATAAAGGGCCAGACAGACACAATTGTCAATGAGATAAGACAAATTGATTTATAATGAATGACTCATCAGCTGCCTGCACGCAGATACATAAATGCGTCTTTTTTGTTTGTGTGTCGAATGGAAGGCATTTAAAAAAGTCAAATGTGGAAAGATGTTTTATCTTTATAGAGGCCAAAGCGAAATTGCGGCAGTGGCGTTAAAATACCTTAAAATAAAAACACGCACACACATAGAGAGAAGGAGAGAGCCTTTGGGTCCTGGCACAGCACGCGCAGTTCTTTCATTCATGAAAAAGGTCAATATTTTCCTCTGTTTTTTTACCTAACGTAACGCTGGTAATGTGAAATTTATGTCAATCTTATCGCCTCGCTTTTGGCCCGGAGCCAAGCAAGGGATGAGCGCATCAGATGTGGAAGTGAAGTGCTTTATGAATGAAATAATTGCCAACCCTTAGATACACGAGGGGTTGTCCCTAATCTGCAGCGGAAGTTGCCTGCGCGAACCAATCGCAATCGAGGCCCAGTTAACAGTTGGTCAATGGCGGCATCGGCGGCATCGGCGGCTGCAATTGATTGCGATAGTCCATTGCAGGGTTAGATAGTTGGTCTCAGATAGTTTTATTAGACACGCGTCGCCAGTTGACAGTTGACGTTGACGCCGCTGATAAGCTCAAGGGTCAAAGCGGCTTAGGCCATTCAGTTGATGGCACTTTAATGGAGTTGTAAATGCAGCTGGCACTCGGCATCTTATCAGCAGCACTATATAAATAAATAGGTCTTTTTTTCATTATGAAATTAGAAAAGCCATTGCAGGACGGCGTTTAATTAATATTTATTCTCAATGTCTTGAATTCTTGGCACGCCCCTCGTTAGCCAGCGCCAACGAAAGCGAAAAGAGGTGCGATTTTACATAAAGCCAATATCTTTTGTTTATATAGATAAAAAGTGTTGTAGGTGTGACTGCACAGATTTCATTCATAAATGCGTATCCGCACCCAATGACGAACTCTTGACTAAACCGAGTAAACACTCGTAACTCGAATACCGCTTACATGACGCCAACAATGCCTGCGGCTAAACTTATTGAATTGTAATATTTTCTTGGCATTTATCTGTCCATGTCTATTGATGACGTAGCCCATCAAGGCGGGGCAAGGGGAACACCAAACATGACCTCCCAGCTACCCAGCAGCAGCAGCAGCAACAGCTGATTGTGTCTGCTGATAGCAGTTAACGGATAAGATATTGTCGTTTGGTAGCAGTATCTTAACTAAACTTTCAGTTTCATATATACACACACCCACCACATAAGCACAAACATTGGCACGTGCATATAGCATATCGTACAGTATCATATCAAACATCCTAGATTAAAAGCAATCACGTTTACACTATATTATCTCCATATAAGATTCATTGAACTTTGCATTTCGTGTATACACTCGTACAATGTTTTAAGTTAACTTTACTTTTATCAATCTACTCGAACGTATTTGCATTTCATAGTTGCATCGGCGTAAACCAGTTTTCTTGAAGAAAAAGTTAATTGAGTATAAAATTGCTTTTGAACTTCTTTATTAATTTTTTGTTGTTTTTATATTTGTGAAGACTATATGACAATGCAAGGGGCTTACTAATATACATATATGTATTACGCATGTCTTTTCAGTTATATTGAATTTTGGACTCTGATTTAAAATGATATTTTTCCTTGAATTTCTATGAATCATTTTTATAATTCTACTAATCGCTCATTCCTGTCAAATCGTTTAAAAATTCTACGTCAACCAGCAAAAGTAATTTCGAGGAAATTTGTAAAAAAAACTCGTTGATCAAATTTTGTTGCAAAGTTGTGCACTGCATCAAAAAATTATTGTCAGCTTTGACTGAATTAACCGAACACTCAAAAGAAACTTTATTTCTATGCGAAATCGTAGAGTAGAATTTTAATTTCAACAAAAACAGGTGCTAAAATAGAGAACTTAAAAAAGAACGTAATTTGGCAGTATTAACCTGATTGTTGAACAAACAAAATAATTTTTTTATTAATATCACGTATTTTTTATACATACAAGAAATTGGTACTCAAAATCATACATTCGTTGTCAAAGTCTAAACAAGGTCAAATTTTCTAAGCCTGAAAATAGCATAACAACGTTTTCAAAGACAACATACAAATAGATATCTCTATCTAAGAATTGTTGCAAATTTTAGTTATATTTCATACTTAAATCAATCATTTCCAATTTTGTACATTTTTTAACTTTTGAATTCACTGTATATTTTTAGGGAAATGTAAAAATCATGATGATTTGCCCTTATTTAAAAATTATTTCAGAACTATGCCTAAAATTTAAGGAATTCTTTTGAATGCTGTCCATGTCCTTTTGGTCTGGTCTGGTATTTTGATTTGAACATTGACTATTGACAGCAATACTAATTAATTTTGTTGTTATATATGTATGAGCAACCAATTGCTATTTAACAAATGTTTAAACATGTCCATAATGTTTTGTTATTTGCATACCAATTTTATGTGCAGCCTTGAAATTGATATATTATGATATTAGTGTTCGTTGTACTTGGGACTTTCCCTGTAGTGGCATAAAAACGCGCCTAAAAGCTTTGAAATTTTATGGAACTCGTAAAGAGTAAAGCACAGTTAGTGCCGCGGGCACCGTCATGAATCAGGTGACGATGACGATCGGATATTGACACAACTTGGCTGCGCCACCCCCACCGAATGAGGTCATAAAGCGAGACAGAAACAGCGAAACTGACGTACTTAACAAGACCAGAGCAAGTATTTTTTTATACTCTATTTACAAACTGAAAAAGAGTATAATAGTTTTGTGCAATGTTTAATTACATCTAGAGATGAAACATAGGATATATGTTTGTGTACCCGAGTCAGATGAAGTACAAAGATTTTCTGACCAAATTTGGCTGCTTACCGATAAACTCCTGAAAATATATAAAAAGATATAGAGTATAGCGCAGCCGGGGCAACCGACAACATTCTGACTAGTTTCTGTTTTCCGAAACTGGCGCGAAATTGTTAAAACTTTGATTTCCGGCCAAAAACCAATAACGAAACCGAGTTCTTTTAACAAACAAAAAAAAAGAAAGAAAAGAAAAACTGAACCATAGTTCGGGAAAAGTGAAAAATGTGTGCGGTGTGCGACGAGGAGGCAGAGAGCAAACAGAGAGCCAGAAGAGTGCGAGTCCGGCCAGAACGGCACTCGAAGTTGTACTCGAATTTTGTATTTTATGATTTGTAGGCGACAAATTGAGTCGCGAGCTGTGAGGTGAGCTGGGCGGCACCTTTGAACATTGGCGTTGCCGGCTTTGGGCCTGTGTCTGGGTCTGGCTCTGGGTCCGCGTCCGCGTCCGCGTCGGAGTCTAAGTCTGAGTCTGGGGGTCTTGGGTTTTTGTTTTTTTGCGCTTGTTGACACACTGTGGCGGAAATAGAGGCGGCCAGCCAAGTTTGCAGTTTTGTGTGGCCGGAACTGGAGCCACACTTTTGACAACAAGCCGTCAACAAGTCGACCATTCATCAGTTGTGCCTTGGCTATTGCAGATGGAAGCGCAACCGACGCCTCAGCAACAGCAACAGCAGCAACAGCAACAGCAGCAACAGCAACAACAGCAACAACTGCAACAACAGCAACAAGTGCTGAGCAAGCAGCAGCTGCAATTGCTAGATAAAATCAAAATCGAGACAAGCAACGGCAACGATCCACAGGCCAACAGCGTGCTGGAGGAGCAACAGGAGCAGCCACCCACAACAGTCGGCGTTCTCGTGCAGACGAACAGCCAGCCGAGCGAATCCGAGGAGCAGCAGCAGACCCAGTATGTGGTAGTGCCACGCACCCAGCAGCGACGCATCCTGACCACGGCGGGCACACTGTAAGTGGACGCAAACTAACACCTAGCACCTAGATCTCATACATGTTCCGCCGCAGCGAGGTGAACGAGACACGCGAGGGCGAGCAGAGCACCAACAACAGCAGCAGCGCCAGCTCCAATTCGGCGCCCGAGGCCCACATTGAGTATCAGCGCAGCTCGCACCACTCGCCGCACTACATACAAATGGCGCCGCGGAATGCGGCCGAGGTGGCCGAGCAGGTGGCCAGCGCTCCGCCCGGCACGATCTATACCTACAGCTCGGGCCAGCTGCTCTGCGGCGACGATGGGGCGCCCATCAAGCTCGAGACGATCGACAAGAGCGATCTGCCTGGCGAGGCTCAGGCGCAGGCGCAACAGCTGCAGCAGCACGCACACCAGCAGCAGCAACAGCAGCAACAGCAGCAGCAGCAGCAATGCCCTACGCCCAATGGGGGACCCTATGGTGATACCATTGTGGTCAGCAGCGAGGCGGCATTGCAGCACCATCAGCAGCAGCAGCAGCAGCAACATGCGGCAGCCGCTGCAGCAGCAGTGCAGGCGGCAGCAGCAGTTGCCGCCCACGGCCCGAGCGTGCGCTACGTGACGGAGGATGGACGCTTTGCCACGCCCAGCGGCGATGCGGAGGCGCACGGCGCCAATCTGTACTACGATACGTCCGTTGTGGATGCCAGCGTGCATCCGAACGAGTCGAAGACATACGCGGATTTGGGCACCGCCGCCTACGGCTTCCCGTCCAACTCCAACTTCACCAGCAACAGCTACGCGGCGGCCACGCTCCAGAATCCCAACTCTATTTACGGGGTGCCGTCCTCGACGCAGTTCATAACCAAATCGGATCCGAACCTCAATTTGAGGCAAGGGCCCGGAGGTACGTATCACACGATATCCTACATGGAGGGCGCCAATGGCACCGATGCGGGTATATGGACGACCGCCGCGGCCGAGTATTCGAACGTGTCCTTTGTAAGTAACGCACCTAGCAGTACGCACTGATTCTAGCTTAACACCCTGACCAACCTGCAGTCGAACTATCATTCGCAGGTGATCGACGAGTATCCCACGGCCAACATGAGCACCGGCCACTGGGCGACAGCTGGCAGCATTGGCAACTATGATCCCGGGCTGGCGGCGGCGAACGCCACGCCACCCGCCACCCATGGCCAGCAGGAGATCAAGTGCGAGAACTGTCAGACGCCGTTCGTCCGCAAGGGCACGGAATGGCCCAATTGTCCAAATTGCTATGGGCGCCCGATGTCGGGTCGCGTTCCGCCACAGCGCCAGAAGCCCAAAGCAGCCGCTGCGCCCAACAATCGCCGCAATGGGGTCATCTGCGCCAACTGCCAGACAACCTCGACGACGCTCTGGCGGCGCAACAACGAGGGCAATCCCGTCTGCAACGCCTGCGGCCTCTACTACAAGCTGCACAACATGAACCGCCCGCTCTCCATGAAGAAGGACGGCATACAGAAGCGCAAGCGCAAACCGAAGAACAATGGAGGACCCATTCCGCACCGGGCACTGCCAAGTAAGTACAACGTACTTGAAGGTGGACCAGAAGTGGTGGCAGCTGCGCCAATGCAGGTTGCATCCAGAGAAAGGCATCTCAGACCCCCTTATGTAAACAGAGAGAAAACATCTGGTATTTCGTACCTAAAAGCCTACAGTTCAGAATTGATTTCTTACGTATATTATGTACGATTTCTGAAGAAGGAGAATTTAGGTATTTTAGTAAATTCGTATCCCAACTTACTTTATTCAATTATCTTTTATAGTTTGATCTAACATTTTTACAATCTTGATTTAAGATTTTATAAAATTTTCAAATACACAGAAAGTATTTTTAAAAACCGTAACAAAACTTCAAAAATAATGAAAAAAAATGTAAAAATTTGCACCCGAACTCCGAATTTATATTTCAAATACTCGTACTTATTTCTAGTAAATCAGAAGTATTACTTGATATATATTCTTGATCGACCTGAGCAGACAAGTCCAGTGTTATTTAAAAATAGTGAGGTAGGTAGTTTCTAACTATATCCTATACTTTAAATAAATAATTATCCCCCAAACTGATAATGATTTTACGGATAAACTTAGATTTCTTTGAAAAATGGAACTGATTTACATGTTTGATGGCATTTTTTTCATGGTTTATGCTCTATATTGATTCTACATTTCAAATATATTCGTTATGAAAAAAAATGTACTCCCCCATTAATCATTGGGGATATAAGAATATATACTATGTCATATTAAGATTGGCAATTGGAACTGACAAGAGTTGTTCAAACTCTTGAAGCTCCGGAACTGCCTTTATTGTGATTCGTTTAGGAAAAAAATGTAGTCAGTTTATGATGTTGCTTACTTCACATTTATAATATGTATACCTATGTATATTATTTTATATGAATTTGTTACCATGCACCTTTTTAAATTCAAATAAAGCGTTTGCTCTACAAGCAAATTTGCGTAGTACTTTTTCTTGTCAATTAAAATAGCAGCTACATTTTATAATTATTATAAACTATTAATGTGCTCATTACAAAAAGGGAACAAGGAGTATTTTTAAAGTCAAATTGTAAGGAATTCATAATTTGTATTTTCTAGGCATGGCACAGGGTGTCAATTTGATGGTAAACGGCGGCACGTTGTATCCATCGCAGGTGCCAGTGGGATTGCTGAACAGCCAACAGAGTGATAGCTCCGAGCTCCACGATATGTCCACAACTGGCCCCGCTGGCGGTCCACGAGTATTGACCATCGCCATGAACCACACTGCGCCCGTGCCGACTTCCGATGGCACGTTGAACATGTCCCGTCATCATGTGACCAGTGAGAGCCACTCGCCCTACAGCCAGCAGCAGCAGCAGCAGCAACAGCAGCAGCAGCAACAGCAGCAGCAA